>CM037851.1:100344133-100944133 GCA_021234595.1 Delia radicum
TACAGAACTATCCGAAAAGTAACAGTTGGTGACAGAAACTGGGTTTCTCTCTAGTTTATAGGACCCTAAAATCTGTAGAACAGTTACTGACTTAGTTTTTAACTACAAAACTTGAAAAAGTTCTATTTTCAAAGTAATTTATCACAAATAAATTATAATTTTTCTATTAATTTAGACAAATTTTCATGATCTTTAGCATAACGAAATAACATCTCACCACGCAATTTATAGATCAACAATACAAACTTCGCTTAAATAAACCCACGAGGCACAGTGTTAATTGCTTTTAGTTAGAATTTCGAAAAATTTCAAAAAAAAAAAATATTTTTGAAATGAACACAACTTTGAAAATCTGGAAAACATAAGTAAGATTGAAGTTTAAAAAAGATCCTAATTTTGCTCCAAGAACATACAGGATTCCAATAGCACTCCTTTAACTTGAAAACATATGCATGGATTTTTCTGATATTTGGCTGAGAGATATATTTTAGTAGTATTTTGCAAAGCTTTTAAGTTTTATCAATATATGTTGAAGTTTAGGTACGTTTTCGCTTAATTAGTTATATCTTGGTAAGAGGAATTGTTTATGACCTAATTTTTATGGATTAGTTTTTGAGATTCGCGATAAAATTATTTTTTCCCATAGCACCTAAAAAAGGCAACGAAAAAAATTTTGGTAGAAGACATGCCTTACAAGTGTTATAACTTTCATTGCAAAAACCATAGGCCGGTTTGAGCGTTAACGTTTGATATTCTTTACTTACGAGGGGCGGTCCAAATTAGACGGCTTAACAAAGAAAACACAACAAATTTTTGCGCTTTCCCTGCAGATGTAACTGTCTTCGCCTACCATTCGAGCCCACTACTTTCACACTGTTCCTTTGTCTCAGATGTGAAGTTTCTCATCCATGGTTACAAATTGACGCAAAAACTCGACTTTATTGCGGTGAAACATCGCCAAACACTATTGAAACATCTTCATGACGCTGTTTTTTTTTCTATTGTGAGTAAACGCGGCACCCATCTTGTGCACAGCTTTCTCATCTTCAAAATTTTTCGCTCATATGCGATGAAATGCCTATCATGTCAGCCAGCTCACGCACCTTCAGCCAACGGTCATCCAAACCATTGTGTGGATTTTCTTAACCGTTTCTGGCATGACACCTCAATTGGTAGACCACTGCGTTATTCGTCTTGGCAGCTCGTACGGTCTGGTTTAAAACTCTAGCACAAAATATTTTAATATTGGTGGGATTGAGACCTTCAAATGAAAGTATTAAATTACCAATTTTTTATACAAATTTACTGAGGTCGTTTATTTTTGATGGCCACAAAAAAAAAAAACCCCTAAGCAACTTGGCGAATTGGAACTTAAAACATATGTTTATAAGGTTGCAAACTTTTCAACAGTGATTTTTTTCAGAAATATTAAAATAAAATTCTGATAAATTTTAAATATTTTAGATAATATAAACACGTATGCACATGTATGATCACGCATGAACACATATGATCATATGTAGATATTACCTCAAATTTCGTTAATACACAGGTATGGAGACATATGGAAGCATAGATGGAGATTTATGCATCCATGTTTGGATATGCATGCATGTTAGTGAACATACATTGAATCCATATGTATTCATATATGAACATTTTTACCTGTGTTGTTATACATTTTCCACAAATTGAGTGACTAAATATCCGTAAATTATACAAACATTCAACAAATATTATATATAAACACACACGTTTCTATATAAAGATATACAAATAAATTACAATAAATGAAATTCAAACGTTTTCACATGCAACAAACAACATCAACAACAAAAACTCTTTTTAAACTCTATAGACCTAGACAGACGAACAGACGGACTGGACTGACAGACACAAACCGAGAAATAGATAGATATAAACAAGCAGTCAGTTATATTGACTATACCTGTATAGAAAAAAATTATTTTCAATAGTTTCAATTAGTATTAGGATGACATTTGTAGAAATGGGGAACAATTTTCGGGACATTAAAAAAATCCATGACTTTTTCAAAAAATTAATACAAACTATGATTAAATGAGCGACTATCTTAAAAATATGGCTACTTTGAAAAACTTAACCCATATCTAAGATATTTAACTAAATAGAGAATTGCTATCTTAAATCAACTAGTGTGTTATTAATACGGTTACTTTCAATAAAAGTTAACCCATTTCTAAGAAATTGAACTAAATTGCGAATGGCTTTAAAGAAATTTTCACTAAAAAATAGTATAAACTTATCTTAAAACAAAAAAGAACAACTTGCCTAAATTAAGTAAAATTTTTCTTAAATTTAGGAAATTTTTACTTAAATTTAGAAAATTTTTGCTTAAATATAGGAAATTTTTGCTTAAATTTGGTAATTACTTAAATTAAACAATGTTTGAACTATTTATATTTTTAGAAATGCTTTAGGTCATTGAAAATGCAAATAAAAAGACTATTATTTCATAATTCATCATCCTACGTTTCGTAGGGATTTTCCAACTTCCTCAGGATTTCATTTATTATTAAATCTGGCAACTACATAAACATACAGAGGAATAATATTCAGTAAAAATAACAATACAATTTAACATAAGACAAAATTTCACTTACATATAATCTTTCGTCTATTCTTTGCAATAATATTTTAAAAACATCCAGGTTTTACACAATATACGAGAGCAGTCCCAAAATTAGGAGACCTGACCGACGATGTAGTTTCAAAAAAAATTACTTTGGTGAAAAGTGGCAACCTTATAAACATATTTTTAATATATAACGAGCTTTCTACTTCCTTATATTTCCAAAAAATAAAACAATCAACATATTAGCTGTTCGATCTGGCTAAAGATCTATAATGATCAATTTTGCTCCATTATTGTCTTCTTAGTAATCAAACACGTGACTAGGGTCTTTTCCTAACAAGCATCAGACGTTACTAAACTTTTAAGACCAAAAATGTTGTAAGGTGCGTGAGCTGGCTGAAATGATAGGCATTTCAAAAGTGCTATACTAGCATTTGACCGAAAATTTGGAGATGAGAAAGCTGTGTACAAGATGGTTGTCACATTTGCTCACAATATAACAAAAACAACGTCGTGAGATGTTTCAATAGAGTGTTTGGCTTGTTTCACAGCACGCAATAAAGCCGAGTTTTTGCGTCGATTCGTAACCATGGATGAGACGTGGGTTCACCACATCACACCTGAGAAAAAGGAACAGTCAATGCCAGTTGACTGGAATGTGAGAAATTATGTCAAAAGAAGGCGAATACAGTTACATCTGCAGGCAAGGTCATGGCGTCTGTTATTAGGGATGGCGCGTGGGGATAGTTTTTATTTATTGTCTTTAAAAAGTAAAAAAATAGTCAACGGCGAGTATTATGTTAACTTATTGCAGCGTCTAAGGAAAGAAGGCCGCATTTAGTGAAAAAGAAAGTGTTGTTTCTTCAAGACAATGCACCAGTGTCACACACCCACTGTTGCCGACTGGGCAAATCAGTATAATTAAAGTTCGATTTTTTGTTTTGTTTTTAAAGAGAAGCAATACTCAGGAAATTCTTCCTCTTAATTGATGTTTTGCTTTCTTTGGAAAGGGGATATTGGAGAGATAAAGTTGGCGAAAGATGAAGGGCTTCAAACATGGCAAAACTGTAATTGTGCGCTATGATAAATCGTATAACAGTTGTTGCTCGCCACCTGATGTAGAGTTGGCGAATTTGTTTGAAGCTGTTTGTTTCATAGCCCCTGATTCATTATTTTACTTCGGTGGGGTTTAAAGTGCTATGGGAACACCGATACATATAAGTGATAGAAAACTCATACACAGTTATTTTTCTAAATTCATGTTGTCGTCACCGGGAATCGAACACAGGACCATCTGTGTAACAGTCGAACGCGCTAACCATTACACCACAAACGCCCACAATACAGCCATAAAACTCAAAATTGTTAAAAATTATTTGCAAAAAATAAATAAAAATATAAAATATCACAGTTGTATAAATTCTAATGTTATATATTCACAGTTGACCTTCTTTACGAACTAAGGAAGGCTATAGTTGGTAGTTTGCATTTGTTCCATTATGTTTATTGCACTATTCCTTATTGTTGAATTCGTAGACTTTTAAGAGTGTAACGTTTTGTTTTCCTCTTCTCTCCTTGTCTAACATTTTCACACTTATAAGATCAGCTGAGTGTCCAGTGTCTAAACAATGTTGGCATGATATTGCTGAGCTAAGTTTGAACTAAATTTAGTCCTATAAAAATTCCGTAGGTATTTTTTATAGATCAGCAATTTATAATTACTGTTTAGTTTAAAATTATTTTCAGTTCAATATTTTTCTCATCCCTTAATAAAAAAAAAACTGAATTAAATTGGGTTTCCTATATACTTAGTCTTAGTTACGGGTTGAACTAAAAATTAGTTCATAGTTTTTATTTTGTTTATGTTCTACTTTTTCTAAAAACTAAAAGTAAGTCCTATATTTACCAATATTAATTGATAAAGCAGATCTAACATTGATGAAACCTCAATAGATTTAATTTAAGTTTAAGCTGAACCTTGATTTTAGTTCATACTTTTTAGAGTTTAAGTTCCAACATAATTCTACTCTGTCTAAAATCTGTAACTACGTGTTAAAGTTATGAATATATATTTTTTTTATTTCTGTAACTTTTAACGATTCTTTAGATTACTTTCATTTTTAAATTCAGAAAAATATGTATGTCTCCTACTACGTACTAATGTACGTATAAATAATTGAATAATTTTAAAGAAATATAATATAGTAGTGTATAAATAAATAGAATGCATATCTATCATTTCACCAAAGACCGCCCAAAAAGGATATTTCAATTAAATTTGCATTCAGAAACTCTATGAGACACCACTTAAAGAGTTGCGTTTTTAATTTTAAAATTTCCACGGTTTTTTAATTTAGTTTTAATGGAAATGAAAACTATTCAAGTTTTTATAGTAAAATGAGAAATATTGAAAAAAAAGAGTGTAAGTTTGAATATTATGTATTTCTTAAAAAGTTATCTCGCCCCCTACTTTTCTGGCGAAATACACTTTTTATGTAATTTGTTTTAAAATGCACTTTTCACAAATTTTCCACTCTCGATTTGGAAAAAAAAAGATCAGGAAATTCCTTAATAATTATTAATGTGTTGCTTTCTTCTGGGAAAAAATGAAGGCTTCAAACATGGCAACATTGTAATTGCGCGAGATGATAATTCTTAGAAAAAGTGTTGCTGCGCCACCTGATAGAGAGTTGTCGAAGTTGTTGAAGATTTTGGTTTATAGCAATGATTCATTATTTTACTTCAGTGTGGGTTAAGTGCTATGGGAACACCGAAGTGGGCATACTGCGATACATATGAGGGATATAAAACTCATACTTAAAATTTTTCTAAATTTATGTTGTCGTCACCGGGAATCGAACCCGGGACCATCTATGTTAGATTAAAAATAGATTAAATTGAAATGTAGTGTTAAGGCTCGGTTCAAATGTCTCTCTTTTAAAAAACTATACATTTAGTTTTTAAAATATGTTTGCACCTGAAAGATAAACGAATTTACTAAAAATTGTTTTAAAAATGTTTTAAAAATTAATTTTTAACCCTTGCCACCCCCACATTTCAAAAAAAATTTTGGTTTTTTGCAAGTTTAACTTTTTGGTAAAAATTACATATTTTGAAAATATGCAGAGCGTTTTTAAATCGAGAGTGGCCAAATTTTACATAACAAAGATGCATATTAAAAATTGTTTTTAAAAAATTTAATGTTAACCCTTGCAACTCCATGTTTCTATAAAAAATCTGGTATTTGAAAGTTTAACTTTTTTGGAAAAAAATACATATTTTGAAAATATGCGTTGCTTTTTTAAATCGAGGGTTGCCAAATTTTAGAACAATGCATTTTAAAAATATATTGCATAAAAAATGAAATTTGTTTGACGCTGAAACATAATGAAAGTGCACTATTCCAATGCATTGTAAATGATACTGATCCGATATATAGTTAAATAACTAAACGCAAAAAATTTGACTGACTTTAATCACTTTTTTTTGAACAATTGTAGTAAAAATGAACCACATGTTAGTAAAAACTAAACAAAATTTTTTTTTATTTGAGTTTGAATTTTAACGTCTTTTTCAGACAATTGCGTGAGTGTATTTTCTAAAAATCATAACTACATTGCAAATTTTCAATTGTCTGAATCAGGCTGCACAGTTTCTGGTATTGAACCTTCGTCAGTGACCCTGTTTTTTTGTATAATGTAATATTTGTTATGTTTTTTATTTGTTCGATTGCGTCTATATGAAATTTTTTGTGCAATCACTGACCGTGGTATATTTATTATTTTTTTAAATAACAAAAAAAAAATGAATGTAACTCAAAAAACAGTATTTTTTGTGGTTTGTTTTTTATAAATGAACTACAAGGTTAGTAAAAAATTTAATTTCTTCTACAATGAATGACATTTCATTCAAATTAAAGAAACTGTATTACAACCAAAACAACTACATATTTTTAAATCAGTGTATTCAACTTAGTGTATTTTTAAAAAAAGGAAATCGCGAATAAAACCATGATTTTTTCGAGTTTCAAGAAAATAAAAACGTCAATCTTTAAGTAGCTCCACAGAGTTGTGCGTGCAAAATATAATTTAAATCGGAAGACCCAAGGTCAGATTTTGGGGCCGATCTAACTTGGAATGGGCGATATATTTCAATATAAATAAACAATTTCTTTTATATCATTTCCCAAAACACAACAATAACAACATTTTGTAGAACTTTTGTGACAGTTGTTTTGCATGCAACATTTATTAAGACTTACGTACATATCGTAGCAACCGCAAAACTGAAAGCGTTTCATTCTTTCAAAAAATAAAACCTTCACTTTACAGTACAAACCACAATTCAATAAAACCGATATTTATTTATTGATATGAAAAGAAGTACAGATAGACCTATATAGAAATGCAAGCCACTATTAGAATTAGAGGACAAACAACTCATAAATAGCGAATAATGGGTTTAAAAAATATTCAAATTAAGTACACTCAGAGAACTTCTGCTTTAAAAAAATATGTAGTTGTTTGGGTTGTAATACGGTATTCTTATTTTTAATGTAAATGTCAGTCATTTGTAGAAAAAATAAAATTTCTTTCTAACCTTGTAGTTCATTTAAAAAAAAACAAAACCACAATCAAATGACTGTTTTTATGAGTTTACATTCATTTTTACAGTAGTTTTTTGTTATTCAAAAAAAAAAAAATAATAAAAAAAATAAATTTTCAATTTATAACGAGCTTTCAAACCTCTGTATATTTACAAAAACAAAGCAAATCAAACATATTAGCTAGGTTGATACTAGTATTTCGATCTGGCTAAAGATCTCATCAGAACCCGAAAAATGTTTGTTAATTTTAACTACCATGTGGTTCATTTTTACTACAATTGTGGTTAATTTTTTGAACAGTTAAAAAAAACAAATGTAAGTCGTCCTTCCCTTAAGTGAAATTTCATTTGTTTTTAAACTACATTGTAGTGGTCTTTACCTACATAGTATTCTAAGTGTACCTACAAAAAAATTTTATGTAAACAATTCCTAAAACGCATAAACCATGGTTTACCTGTAAGTAATATGCAAACATATTTTCTGGTATTTATTCTAAATTCTTATTTATTCACATTTTCCTTCTCATACCTTTAAATTTCTTCTATTTTTTTTTCTAATATCCCCATTATGTAGTTTTCTTTATAAATTCCTCTGAGGATATAATATGTTTATGACAATGTACGAGTAAGTAACTCTGTTTAACATTCCACTCACACTCATCATTTTCGATAACTATCTGCAAATGTCTTTTGATAAATAGTCAATTATATTGTAGTTTAAAATATATTTATATTATTTTATAAAATGTACTTTTAGTAAATAGTTATTTTAAAATTCCTAGTATTTGTGTAGTTTTAAGTGAAAATGTAAATATTTAGGTCATTCCAAAGAAGAACAAGATATGGTAGTCTTACTAAAGGAGTTGATAGAAATTTTAATTTAAATGTACCATTTGCACTTTTTTCTTTCGAAACATTACGAAAATTCAACACAACACATTTTAATGTTGTGTTGACCAGAGTAGCGGCATAAAAATTGTTTTAATATTGTTTGTTGTTTTTCATACTCCCTGAAGATGTCATTCAAAGAATGACGAAATATTGGAGATATATAAAATAATAACGGATATTTTATAAATACAAACGTTTAATAAAGTCTTTTAATATTTTTTTTTATTTTAAGTAAATTTGAACTTAATTCAAGAAAAATTGATAATAATTGAATTTAGTTAAATTCGAAAAAAATGTATCATTAAAAATGAACTAATATTAAGTTCATACCTAACTTAAATTGAGAAATTTTAAGAAACTTTAATCAAATGTATTAAAATTTGAACTATATATTTTTTTTTTATTTATGGAAACTTGACACTAAATTCAAGAAAAATAGCTAGTTCTCTTAGTTTAGTTCAAATATTTTAAAATAAATAAAATTGTTTAACTCATTAAGGACTGATATTTATTATACCCAAAAATGGAGTCATCGTACAAAAAGTCTGGCTATATCCTGCTAAGAGATATCGCAAATTGATTTTCAGACACAAGTAGAGAAAGAATAAAATTTCTTAAAACAAATGCTGGGTAAAATTTATCCCACTCCTAGGACTGTAGTTAGGGGTTCAAAAGTCCGCAAATTTATGCAATCCGAAAAATTGTACGAAAATGGCTCTGAAAAAATTGGGAAAGTAAAAAATCGAATAACTTCTTGATAACTTTTTGAATGAAATCTTACCTGTTAAATAAAGAAAAAATTATAAAATTTTCAATTGTATGCAAAATAAAAAATAAGTAAGGGCATGTTTCCAATGGTGGCCTGTTACCTAAAGTGGACCTTTCGTGTTTTCGAGTTGTTTCATCATCGAGTTTAATTTCCGGTATCACTATTTTAAAAAACTTTCGACTTAAATGCTCACGTTTTTCTTGGTGTTATTGCGTTCTTGCAATAAAACACAATATACCACGCATTACCATATAAAATTTTGTAATTTTTCGTAAACATAAAATCTAAATAGATTTTTACAGGTATTTTTACATTTTTAATTGAAAAATTTGACGGACACAATGGATATGCCAGACAACCGCAGTTTCGTCTCCTAATAGGGTTCGTAATTGTATTAATTTATGTGTCAATAGAACAAAATATTTTATATTGTTAAATTGCTCTATATGAAAAACTTTAACTTTCTAAATAACAAAACAGTTTTAACAATTTCCCAAATCGGACTTTTTTAAATGGTAAGAATTTTATTTACAATTTCAATCAAACAAATTGATTTTATAAAAACAACAGGGATGGCAGGTTATGCCGCTAAAATACCATTATAGATTCAAAACTCTTACACTGACTATCGTTATTCCTAAAATACAGTTACCGAAAAAAATTTAATTACCGTTATTCGTTAAATACCGTTACCGATATAACTAAAATACCAATATCTCTGAAATACCGTTACCGTAATAACTAAAATACCGTTGCGCTAAACTACCGTTACCGAAATAATTGAAATGTTGTAATTCTTAAAATATCGTTACCGAAAAAATCTGACAAAATCAGAAAAAATAATCGCTATAAATAAATAAACATATTTTCCCAAGTCGAATCATAAACTAATCATTAGAATTCGGTCACAATGGGGCTAAAGTTATTGATATGCAGTGACATTACCTGAATAACTTAAATAACGTTATCCTTAAAATACAGTACCGAACCGTTATATCAAAATATCGCTGCCGAAATAAACGTCAAAGTTCTGTGATACTACAGTCAAAGTTCTCTGATACTACAGTCAGCTTAACCTGTGATTCTCTGTGTACTGTGTTGTTAATATTTATTTAATTATTTATTTAAAATTCTGTGTAGTGATGTCCATTTTTATTTACAAATACATTTTACATATTATATTTTCTGACTATGTAACAAAAAATCATTTTATTAAACTTTACGCTCCTGAAGAAGTTTGAATAAACAAATGAAACTTTGAGCAAAAACATGATAAATTGTATTTTTATTTACAAATAATGAGATTATTGACCAAAATAGCCCGTAAGGAAACCCCGTTTTAAAAATCTAATTTAAATATTAACATTGGTCACAACAACAAAAAACTTGTTAAACGAAATAGCGTTACCGCTGAAATACCGATACCGAAATAAATAAATGCCGTTAACGCTATAAAACCGTTACCTAAATAACGAAAATATCGTTACCCTTAAATACTGTTATCGAAATAAACGAAAATAGCGTTACCCTTAGCGATACCCCATCCTTGAATCGGTTACCAACCTTGAAATAATAAATAAGAGAAAAACTTTTGAAAAATTTAATTTTCAAAATGTTCCCTATAATTGTACTTTGTTTGTTCTCTAAAGTGGACCTTTGTTATATATTGTTATATTATTGCAAGGAATTTCATGCATATCTCGATGTTCTAAAATGGATATGGGACTACATCTCTAGTCTAGACGATTATTCGGTATATTCGGCATGTTGCTACTATTCGGCCGAATACCGAATAGAATACTATGTAGGTAAAGACCACTACAAATGTAGTTGAAAACAAATGAAATTTTGCTTAAAGAAAGGATGACTTACATTTCAGTAAATTCAGCTAACATTGTCACTTGTTTTTTAATGTTCAAAAATGACTAACAATTTTAGTAAAATGAACCACATGTTAGTAAAAAATAAACAAACATTTATTTTTATTATTTTTTTTAAAATAACAAAAAAACTTCTGTAAAAATGAATGTAAAATCGTAAAACAGTCATTGATGTGGTTTGTTTTTTTAAAATGAACTACAAGGTTAGTAAAAAAATTTTAATTGTTCTACAAATGACTGACATTTACATTAAATAAAGGAACTGTATTACAACCCAAACAACTACATATTTTTAAAGCAGAAGTTCCCGGAGTGCAATGATAGTTTTATACCAACGAGTTACAAAATAAGTAAGTTATTTATTTAAAGAAATCTAGAAAAAAAAATAACTTTAGCTTCGAACATTTACTTGTAAAAAATTTTAAAACAAAAGTATGAAAAAATAATATGATAATTGCGTCTAAAATAAAATATGTATTTATATATTTAGAAGTCAATTAAAATATTAATTGATTCAATTAAATATTTGTTTAGAAACAATTAAATTCAAATCAAATCTTTAATTAGATATTTTAGGTTGATAATTTTTTCTGTGTATGTAACCAATTACCAGTAACTCATTGCTTTGCAATTACAGTACTTCTATAAGCCATTATCTGTTATTTTGTATTTTAAAGTAATACAATAGGAAATGACCTGTCATTACTTGGTAATCTATGCGTGAATGACCTGTCATTACTATGTTTTGCTGGGTTTCCCAAGAATACCTAATTAAAAGCTCAAAACTTTTGTTATTTCCATTACACTATTTCATATCAATTTTGACAAATGTAATTGGTCATTTATGACATCTATAATTATTTCAAATGACTTTATCAAAGCAAACCCGAGAATAACAAATTATTACACAGAAAATGTATATTTCATGACCTGAATATTCTATTATACAATACATATTATTATATGAATATGAAAATATTTTTGGTAAAAAAAAAAAAAAAAACAAATTGAATACATCAAATCAATTGTTTTTGAGCTAAAATAAGACTGCATTGAAAATGTCATGATCGACGGCAGCAAAAACAAAATAACAAACCGAATAAACAAAATTGATGCAGTTGTTTTGTGATGCAACAAAATCTCCATTAGATGTCGATGCATATATTTTTGTATTACTGCATTGTAATTCGTCCAGACTAGACCCAACAAAAACCAGAAAGCTGGAGCTGTAATTGTAGACTAAAATAGATAAAATATATGCAACATGCAAAAATACATCAATGACTAGCAAGGAAAGTATCCCAATTGGTACATGATGATTTTCAAGAAATTTGGGTATATAAGTCCCGTTCACACACTTCAAATCTTACTTGCGCAATTTTTCTTCAATTATCCTTTGAAGTTGCTTTATGTTCACACAGGAAAAGTTTGTTTCACAGCAATTTTCGTATATCAACCTGCAGTGTTGAAAATTGCGGATGACAAAACAAAACGGAATTGGAGTACGGGCAAGTATGTACCCCCTTCCATTCTCTTTTCCACCCTCTTCTATAAACTCAAGAATTGCGCAAGTAAAATTTCTGTATGTGAACCGGGACTAAAGAATAAAACTTAAGTCAGTTTTGCTGTTGCTCAAAGAGAGTTCTGTTGGGCTAAAAATAATGAAAATGTTCATTAAATCAATAAAAGTTTTGTTTTTTCACAAGGTGGAAGAAAATTTCTTAAAATTAATGCAAAACTTCATACTTTTTATGAAACTATGTTTTAAATGATAAAATTTTATGAAAACTTGCATTCGTTTTAATGAAGATTTTCAATGGACGAGTTCTAGGTGCAACTTCATTGCGTCTAAGTAACATTTCATTAATATCAAGCAAAGAATCCTCTCAGTGTATATTAGTTCACTGCCCTCTACAACATGCCCAAATTTCATTAAGATCTGAGTGTACACCATAAAATACTTTCCTTGTTAATGTTTTTGTTGTTCAAGAGCTTTTACAATTTGAAAGCCCAACAAACACTATGAAGCACAAAAAAAATGAGTCCAAACACACCCCTACTTTTAAAGAAAAATTTAAATGCTGGAGTAGTAATTAAATGCAATACAACAATATGTACGAGGGCAGGTTAATATATCCAAATTTTTGTATGATCAATTTTTCTTTGTAATACACTTTTCATGTTCTCTTAATTAGATCCAAATTTAGTAAATTTTACACTTAAATTTAGTATAATTTTTACTTAAATAGGTACAATTTTGCTTTTAATTTTAAACTAAAATTGATCAGTTTATTTGTAAGTAATTAAAATGGTTTGAAAATTAATAAAAATATATAATATCAAATAAAATTAAAATTATTAACTTAAGTATAATTTTTCTTTAAATTTCAAACTAAAACTGAGTTTCAACCTAACTAAAAATAATCAGTTTTTCTTGAATTAAGTTATATGTTCCCAGTGTGCCAAACGGATCCGTTTCGGATCCGTAACGGATCCGCATCTTCGTATTTTCTATCCGTAACGGAATCCGTTACTGATCCGTTACGGATCCGCAAGCGGGAGAAATTCCTCTCGAAAAAACGGATTCAAAACGGATTTTATGTCCGTTACGGACTCGTTACGGACAGCATATTAGGATCCGTTACGGACCCGTTTGTTTTCATAAAACGGATCCGTAGCGGAATCCGTTACGGATCAGTTTTGGATCCGCAAGCGGGAGAAATTCCTCTCGAAAAAACGGATCCAAAAACGGATTTTATGTCCGTTGCGGACCCGTGTATTTTAATAAAACGGAATCCACTGCGTGGTTTTAATAAAAAGATTTAATATTGTGATGAATTTTTTGTTTTAATTTTTTTTTTATTATTATTATTAAATTCACAGTCATTTGATAGTAAAGTAAAAACAATTCAGTCAGTTCATTTAAAATTAATATATAAAAGTAAAATATATTAACAACATAAAAAACATTTGGCTTTTAATGCTTTTCTCCTATTAAAAAAAAAAAAAAAAAAAAAATAAAAAGTTATTACAAATTCATTTTGCTGGGTCCACACAAGGACCTTTTCATAAAAAAAAACTCAATTATTAAAAACTGATTTTGCTGGGGCCACACAATGACCTTTTCTTAAAAAAAACTCAATTAGCGATTACACTGTCAAATCGCGATTACACTGATTCCGTTTTTTTAACTCTATTACGGATCCGGAACGGCTCCGTAACGGATCCGCATCCGTTTTGTGCGCATTGGGTTCTTTTAAAAAAAGTAAAATTGTTTTCAAATAAATACAAATACATTGAATTTATACTTAAACTTAGTAGAAATTTTACTTAAATTAAGTACTATTTTGCTTTAAATTTTTAACTACCCGGTTAAAAATAAATTTATATTTTTGTATATCTACTTATACAAATTGATATGATATATGATGTATGTACCATATACATATATATATTGTAGCATATAATATTTTATATTGCTGATATCGCTTATATGGCTCAACATATAAACATATGTGACCATATCAAATTATGTCAATTTCTATAAGATTGGATTAAAGAGATTTCGGTGACGCGAAATAAAACATGCAAGAACCTGTCAGTAGATAAAGTGTGCTTTATATTAGCGGATAAAGAAACTTTTTAATTAATAAATAAACATTGCAACAAATTATCTTGAACTTGAATAATCTTGCTCACATCATAATTTATGATAAAAGATCGAAAACTAAACTTTTGGTTTTAATTTTTTTAAATTTAAAAGTAAAACATTTGATATAAAATTAGATGAGACTAAAACCGCGATATAATGGAATCAAATGATATGTTTTTATATCTAATTTTATATTGCTTGTTAGGAAAAAACCTAACCACGTGGTTGATTACTAAGAAGACAAGAACGGAGCAAAATTGATTATTAATAGGTTTTTTGTTAAAGTTCTGCCTATTATATAGGCTCTAGCTTTTCTAAAACTTCGGGTTCTGATGAGATCTTTAGCCAGATCGAAATACTAGTATCAACCTAGCTAATATGTTTGATTTGCTTATTTTTGTAAATATACGGAGGTTGAAAGCTCGTTATAAACTGAAAATTTATATTGTTTTATTTTATTTAATCCTATTACAATTTCAGCATCTAATTATATCTAATTCAAAAAATTATTTTTAACTGGTTACCCAAGTAAAAAAGTTTCGACATAGTTATATATTACTTTATACAGTTATTTATAATGATAAATTTGCAAAATATGTATATTCATATTAAATTATATCTTAAATATATACATATATGTTTCGTTATATTATACTTTATATAGTCCAATATGTAAAAATATATAATTACATATTGATCTACATATATGACTACATATGTCACATGTTATTGCATATATTTATGTACAATTGTATCTAATTGGATGTAAATGTATCACATTATATATGATTTGATACATTTCGATGACGACAAAATTCGGAATCAAACTATATCTAATTTCATCAAATTAGATCTAATTGTATCAACTAATGTCTTATATGATACAATTAGAAGTTCTCATTTTCCGATATAATTATATATAATACGAAAATTCACAAAATAATTTTTTTACATGTTTAAAATTGAACGAAATTAATAAATTTTTATTGAATTTAGTTTTATTTTCTTTAAAAAGAAGTACACGACTAACAACGTTTACTTATAATCATGGATTATTTTATACATCCAACCGAATCGATTCGGTTGCTGAAACCTCGTTAATTCGGTTGTCACAATTCGGTTACCACAACCGAATTCAGTTGTGACAACCAAATTTACGAGGTTGCAGCAACCGAATCAATTCGGTTGAATGGAATTCTGTTGAGACTACCGAATTTGTTATGTGAGTGTATCATGGAAAAACATTTATAAAATTTCCATAGATTAATTTTGGTCCACCATATCATCATTAAGTATGAAATAACTAATTTTATTTATTACTTGATTTAAATTGATAGATGTGGTGGACCAAAATTTTATAAATATGTACCCAAAAATATGCTCAGCAATACTAAAGTTTTGAGCCCAATTTTGTATAAAAATTAAAGAAAAATGCGGTTATCGAACTATAAATTTTCTTAATTTTTTTATTTTTTTAAATAATCAACTGGATAATAGGAATCGTTTGAGCACAATTACATAAAATTGTCTACTTTCGGGACATCCTGATTAGGGTGTCCCATTCAAAAAAAAATTTTAGGGATCATTCTTAATTTGAATACTCATAAGGCTAAGAATTTTTGAGAATTTTTTCAGATTTTTCGGAGGTGGTTTTAGAGGTCGCGCAAATCGATTTTTACCAAAAATCGAGCTTTTTGGCCTTTTTTTGAATTTCGCTTGAAAATTGGTAAAAAATCGATATTTCTTCAGCTTCTGAGTCAATATTCTTAAAGAAAATTTTCCGATCTTTAATTTTATGTGCATAAATAATAAGTTTCGGCAATGATTTTGCACATTTTGACAATTTAATAACGGTTTTTCGTAAATTTTCAACAAATATGGAAAAGAATGCTTTATAACTTTTAAAATTTGTATAAAGACTAAAAAAACTAATGATGCAGTTTAATAGATTATTAAGTTTTAAATTAATTAGCAGAAAAAAAAAAATTAATTTTCTCTCACCGTTCTCGAGTTATACCCTTTTAAAGCTTTGTACACATTGTATAAAATGTATAATACTATAAGGTGTGAACTAGGTTTGCATTGGTTTAAACTTTAAATAATTGGATTTAGAAAATGTTTTTACAAATAAAATAATAGTTACTTACCACTTTTCGGAGTTCAGTTTTCAGTCTCGCGTGCAACTTTTTCATTAAAGCGTTTGTAATCATACAATTGTTTCAAAAGTCTAAGGTCATTGAGAGGAGCGTATCGGGGACACTGGCATAGGTACCAATTTTTAATATATACTCTTAAAATAAATGAATTTATCTCAATCTCAAGCAAGAGTCTTTCACTTATCAGTTTACAAAAATTTTAATTGTATTGTGACTTGTTATCTCTAAACCTATAGACTATCTGCCAAAAATAGGGTTGTAGTTCCCCCAAATCCAATAAATCATGAATTTTAGTTCGAGCCATATCAGTGCCACCTAGTGATAACGGCTTTTTGGCTACTTTTTTGCTGTCCACAACTTGACAACACTTAAAACTAAGCTTTGACATACAATAAATAAATTTTCAAATCTCATAATCTAAAGTTTACAACAAATCGGATGCCCAAATCTTATAGTACTAAAAATTTCATACAATGGGTGCAAAGCTTTAAAAGGGTATAACTCATGAACGGTAAGAGAAAATTATATTGTTTTTTCTTCTAATTTATTTCAAACTTCATAATCTTTTAAACTGCATCATTAGTTTCTTTAGTCTTCATACAAATTTTAAAAGTTATAAAGCAGTCTTTTTCATATTTGTGGAAAATTTACGAAAAACTGTTATATAATGTATCAAAATGTTCAAAATCCCTGACGAAACTTATTACTTATGCACATAAAATTAAAGATCGGAAAATTTTCTTTAAGAATATTTACTCAGAAGCCGAAAAATTACCGATTTTTTAGCAATTTTCAAGAATAATTCAATAAAAGCCCAAAAAGCTCGATTTTTGGTACAAAATCGGTTTGCGCGACCTCTAAACCACTTCCGAAAAATCTGATAAAATTCTCAAAAATACTTTACCTTATGAGTATCCAAATTAGGAAAGATCTTCCTAGAAAATCCAAATTTTTATTTTTTTTGGGACAACCTAATCCTGATGTGTATTCTTCTTCTTCTTATTATTTACTTAACTTCCTGTGGAGCATAGGACCTCATAGGATGTGTATTAAAACTTAGAAAGGCTTATGGCGGAACTTTTTTGAAGCCCTCAAAAAAGCAATAGGTTCCTTAATATTTTTTTATGGACTTAACGGATATGATAGAATAAAATTGTTTTTATTATTTATTTTTTTTATTTATAATCATATAATTACAAATTATATTCTATTACTCTAACCAAGCACGGTTAGAGTCTGCTTTCAGCAGAAAGCAGACCTGTGCCTCTGGAGGGAATCGAACCCACGACCACGCACCGAAAAGCTAGCATGCTATCAACTAGCCTACCGGGGCTCACTGTATGAAGTTGTATATATTTTCACACAATCTTATACAAAAATGTAACATTTAGAGCAATTTTAACGGACTAAAACTCGTATCTAAATATATTTTTTTTTAATTTGTGACATGTTTTAATGTTTTAAAATACGTGTTAATTTTTAAAAATTTTAAAGTAAAATGTTTACAAATTTTAAATTTTAATAAGATCTTGTAAATTTTTTACTAAAATTTAGTATAATTTTATATAAATTTATCCTTAGAACATAAACTAAGTTGTTGCAAACTATATACCGAGTAAAAAACGCTGCTTACCTGCAAGCAGGTTTGTAAGGGAGTACGGCAAAAGGAATCCCTTACAAACCTGCTTACATATGCCATGATTTTTATATGGCGAATTCCCACTTGGAAGCATTACAAAAAGCTGTGATTTCATGGCTTTCAGTAAAATCATATTTCATGTCTACATTATTACGATTAAAAATAATAATATGAATAATGTATAATTTATTTTACATAAAATTCTACAGACATTAATTTTAGACATAATATAATAATTTTATTTTTACCGCACCACGTGGTAGCTCTTCAGGGACAGTGAAATGACTAATTATTTTTTTTTTAACATACTCGAAAACACCAAACACAATCGGAAATCACTCGGGAAAACTGGTTCAGATCGTTTATAATCAACGACATGAAACTTTCTGTATTACAACCTGCATCCTAGTAAGGGATTAACGTAAGCCGCTTACAACCTGCATCATTGTAAGGGAAAACAGTAAGCTCAACAAAATTTTTTGTTTATTTTTATACGAACAACATAACAGTAAGCACTTATTTCAGCGCATTTGTTTAATCCTGCTTCTAAAAACACGAAAATTTTTTACTGGGCAAAGTTGTTAAAGTTCTGCCTATTCTGGAGGCTCCAGCTTTTCGCATACTTCGAGTTCTGATGAGATCTTTAGTTACATTTTGTTTAAAAACAAGTAAAATTTTAATAAAATTATTAAAAATCTATTTAATTTAAGTTCATCCAAAATTTAAATTTGATTTTAGTCGCATATCTTACATTTTAATAAATGTTGTAAATTTTTTACTTTATTTTAGTATAATTTTTAAAAAAATTTATAAAAATTTTGGCAAACTATAATAATCAGTTTCTCCTGAAATTAGTTAAATTTTCTTTTCTGCTTTAATAAATTAAGTTCATTCAAAAATTTAAATTTACAACAAATAAATATGTAGGCTTTAAAAAATTTAATAAAATTTAATGATTTTTAATAAATAATATAAAATAATTCCAAATCTGTTGGATATGATTTGTTTCGAAAATATTTTATTTTGAAACCAGTGTACACTTTTTTAAAAACAATTAAGTACAATTGGCTTCAATTAAGTTAAATTTTACTTACATTCAATAAATTATTTTTTAATTTTTAAAAATCTAGTATTTGTTTTACTTAAATTCAGTAAAAGTTTTCCTTAAATATTCAACTAAAACTAAATTTTTTCCTAACTAATATAAAGCCTATCACTTTGGTTGAAGTAAACTTCAAAAAAGTTAAGTTCACCCACAGTGTACATTACAAATTACCCAAATGAAGTAAATTTTATATGTTTAACACAAAATATGTTTTTTTTTTTTTTTTATATTTATTTATTACAACTAGTTAATTATAACTAACAAGCATTTTTTTGTCAATAAATTACAGAGAACAATATTGCAAAAGTATGTGTACTAAATTTAAGTAATATATTTATTAAATTTTTATTAATATTTAAAAAAATTTAGATTAGTTTTAAATTTACTTAATTTGGTTGACTTTTTTAATTTTTTTGGATTATATAAACACTTACTGGCCGGGCCTCGTTAAATGTTCTATATATTTAAATGTTTGTTTCTTTTTTTTTGTTTTGTTACCAAATGCATTTACAGTTGATGTACTAAACATTTACAAGTTTTATAACTACATGCATGTATGTTCTACATAAGTTTGTACAACAAAAATCCTGTTGCAGGGAATAGTTTTTTAAATACTAAATACTATTGAATGCAAATACATTAGAATCTCTTAAAACAAGATACTTGGGAATTAGAACTAAGCGTTTAGTTAAAATGTTGGTAATCTATTTAAAATTTAGTAATTTTAGTATGAAAACTTTTTAAAACATCAACGTAAGTTATGAATAATACATATTTATTAAGCCGCTAAAATTTTTAAAGAGGATAGCTAGAGGAATCCTTAAATTCTTCTTCTCACTTTTAAATCAAACCATAAACAACATCGTGAAATTCATCCAAGATTTTGAGCTATATAAAATACCATAATTGCTCTTGTGTTCGAATAATAATAAATTTTTTTTCGCACTCATAAAACGTATGAACTAACATTAAGTTCACATCTAACTTAAATTTAGTACATCAGGCTTTCTTGACTTTAGTTAAATTTTTCTTCAAAAATATATAAAATTGCTATAACTTGCTAAGGACACGTTTTAGATCTGCTTGACATTTTCAAACAAAATTTGTAAATAAAAATTTTTTGCCTTGAAGCCCTCTAGTGCAAATATAAGCAAAAAATGTTTCAATATTGGCCGAATATGAATCGTAGGTGTTTGAAGATACTAACAAAATTTAATATTTTATAATTTTATGAATAATGCTACTAAAATTAAGTACAAACTGTTTTGAGTTTAAGTAAAATTTGAACAAATTTTAAGTAAAGTTTGAATTAAATTTAAGTAAACTTTGTACTAAATTAAAGTAAATTTGAATTTAATTGAACTAAATTTAAGTTAAATTTGAAGTTAAGTTTTAACTAAATTTAAGTAAAATTTTAACTAAAATTAAGTACAATTTTAACTGAATTTAAGTAAAATATTAACTTAATTTAAGTAAATATTTAACTTAATTTATCTAAAATTTTAACTTATTTTAAACAAAGTTTAAATAAGTTTAAGTAAAATTTTATCTAAATGTAAGTGGAATTTGAACTAAATTTATGTTAAATTTGAACAAAACTTATGTAAAATTGCAACAAAATTTAAGTACAATTTAATATCCGCAGTAAATAACTAGAAATCGTATGTAAACATTTTTCAAAGTTGTACTTAATTTTGGGTGAATTAAGCCCTAAGTTTAATTCTTTCGAGGTTTTTATATAAGCCGTTGCCTTTTCTCTTTTTATAATTATTAGTCTTGGTCCCAAATTAAAGTTTTTACTGTTTCCATTCAGAATCCGTTAACAAATTTGTTATTTTTCAAAACACCAGAGTATTTTAGTTTATAAATCAATGCAACACTTTTGCTTAAACTTGTTTTTGACTTTTTCTTCTTTGTTTTAGAAAAAAAAAAACAAAATATAAAATTTAGGTTACATATTGTACAACAGTACACTGAAAATAATAAGATTAAATAAATTATTCTTATTCTAATAAAAATCATATTAATAAAATATTCATTGGTATGACAAATATTACAAATTTTTATCATTTGCTTATGAAGCTTTTTCTTTCAGTGTATGTATTTTAAGTATATTACTATTAATTTTTAATTTTCCTATATTGAATAGAGTCTATATATTGACTTTGTTTTTATTTGAAAGGAAAATCAATAGAATATTTTCAGTGGCGGATCCAGCCCAAGGGATACAAAACAATCTTAACGAATACGTACTGAGATCAATAACATTTCATTAAATCGTTTTACAAAAAAACTTTTTTTTTCGCATTTTGCAACTTTTAAAGCGGAATATGAATGCTTATGGACAAAAGGACCTTTTGAAGGGCTACGGACAATGAGATGGATTTTATCCAAAAAATTAGGTTATGAGACATAAACAATTTTATTTGATCTTGTGTTATGTTTTCAGAAAACCGGTTAAATGACTACTCAAGAGTTCGAGGCTGACTACTCAACAAAATTATTCTGGGCTGAAACTATTAGTTTAAAGGACATTTTGATGGCCTTAAATGTAAAAATTCAGAATTTTCCAAATTCGAAACTCTTTACATGCAGGCGTATGGGCGTAAAATTAAATTTGTATGATAGGTCTTTAAAATAGCTTTCATTTAATATCTACTTTCATTATCATAAAATTTACATACTTATTGTTCAAATTTTATGTGAAACAGGAAAAGAAAACTGATTATGATTTAGTTTTTATAATTTAAATAATTCTGAATTTTTAATTATAATCATTTTTTAGTAGGCTGGAAGTGATTTATTCAGTTTTGTTAAATCAAAGTACCAGTGCAAAAAGTTATAAAAATACGTTTCAAAAAAAAAAAAACAAAAATCTTCAAAAATCGGAAAAAAATATTTTGGGTCATAAGTAAGACAAGTTTTTAGGCATTTGCCGTTAAATTCTACTTTTTCCAATAATTTTGTAAAAATTACATTTTTCGAATTCTTGCCACAACAAGCTATGTTTGCAATTTTTTAAATTTTTCGTTACGAAATTGTATCAGTGAAATTTAAAAAAATATAAATTTTTTAAATGTTTAAAGAAATTAAATTTAGGAAATTTTTCCAAATTCAACTTTCACAAACGCCCCGAAGTCGAATATTTTTGCTACTAAAACTGGAATCAGTCGGAATAATCTTGTAGTGGTAAACACCCTTTGAGTTCTTCTTGTTAAATTTCGCATCTACTTTGGTTGTTCAACTATTGTTGCCGGAAAAGTCGATTCTGGTTCGAGCGGCACTGGTGGACACCTGGTGTAGCGTCAGCTACATATGCGAAACCTTGGTTTACAACCTTCGGTTACTACTAGTGTTCAGTATGGATGACAGTAAATACTGTAGTTTAACGGTCGGATCGCCTTACGATTCTGCGCAGAATATTTCTATCACTGCCAACGTGACGAAAATTAAGCGTGTAAATACTCCCTCCGCTTTAATTTAAATTATAAACTTTTTTGTCTTTTCATTTCATTGGAACCTGCATTAGTTAGTAGTGGGCATCGAGTATTTGCTTTTTTTTTTGTACTCGGTACTTAAAAGTGACCACTCGATATTTTTAGAGTTGTAGTTTGGACAGAAAAACAATACTAAAATGTAACTTCGCTAAAATAATTAGCATTAAAATGCAACTTTGTTAGAAGAAAAATTTAAAGGTAAACATTTTAAAGAACAATGTTGAAAAATTATAAAAACATAAAATAGTTTGTAAAAAAACTGAAAATATATTTTTAAAATTTGAGTTTTCCATAAGAGTTGAAATTTTCATATAATTTTTGTAAAAAATTTAAAGTAAATTTAAAATTAAATACCGTTAAAAGTATGTATCTAGTAGTTCGAGTATCCAAATTAAAAATATCGAGTATTATCGAGTATTGAAAAGTAATCGAATTTTCCAGCACTACCTACGGCAAACAGTGGAAACTGTGGAAGATGGTGGAAAAATTATGGAAATGAACTAAAAAGCTGGAAGATGGTGGACAAATTGTGGAAATGGATGAAAATCGAGGAACAATTATGGAAAGGGTGGATGGAAACATGGTGTAAACTGTGGAAGATGGTGAAAAATGGAGGAAGATGGTGGAAAAATGCTGGAAGATGGCAGAAGATGGTGGAAATGGTGGGAAATGGTTAAAATGGTGGACAAATTGTGAAAAATGTGGAAAAGTGATGGAAGATGGCGGAAGACGTAGGAAACGGTGGAAAAATGGTGGAAATATGGTGGAAAAATGGTACAAAAATGCTGGAAGATGGTGGAAACATGGAGTAAAAATGGTTGCAAACATGGTGGAACATGGTAGAAGATTTTAGAAACGGTGGAAAATGGTAGAATATAGTGGAAGCGGTGAAAACTGGTGGAAAGAGTTTAAACATTGTGAAAACGGTGGACAAATGGTGGAAAGATTGTGGAAGATGGGGAAAAAATGATGCAAGTTATTGCAAATTATGGAAGAAGATGGAAAAATTATCGAAATAGTGAAAGATGGTGGAATTGGCATGCCAATTTTCATACCAAATTCGCAATTAAAAATGTTACCCAAAAGTGTAGGACAAACCAAAAATTTAAT
Organism: Delia radicum; assembly: GCA_021234595.1. Lineage (NCBI taxonomy): Eukaryota > Metazoa > Arthropoda > Insecta > Diptera > Anthomyiidae > Delia > Delia radicum. The sequence goes on from CM037851.1 coordinate 100,368,052, forward strand.
TCAAAACCTATTTAATTTACTCATGATTTAAAATTACAAACCCTGTTATTTCACAGTTATTTGCTTCGTATTATATTCTTTAAATTTTTTAATTGGTTTGGTTATATATCACCCTCATCCCCCTGGATCTGCGCCTGATATTTGAGTGCATTTTATTTGTTTCATTGCATTCAAAATATGTTTTTATATATACAATATTCTAAATAATGGTAAAAATTAAATATTTATAAACGTGGGAGCTTTCTAAAAGTTTTTGCTTAGAATTGTTAAATGAATTAATAAATATATAATAAAATGCTGAGAAAATTGTTTAAAAGTAAAATTCCTTATTTCTTTGTAAATTTCTGAAGATTTTTTTGGTAATCAACGAATTCTACTTTCATTTAGGCTTACAAAAAGCTTGATAATATTGCAATACGTGATCTCTTCATTTTTTTTTTATAGATAAATAACAAACATTTTAATTCTATTACGAAAAATTTTAATTGTTTAAATTTTTTTTTATAAATCTCTAAACAATCTTAAAAGGCCATGGACGTGAAAAAAAAAATTAATAAAAGACTATTTCATTTTGAATTCTACTCTGACGTTTCGCTGGTAGGTTTTTTCCAGCTTCCTAAGGGATGAAGTCTTTATTAAATATAAAGTACTGCCCAAAATTATAGCGCACTTTAAAAAAAATGTTTTAATGATTTTTTTTTAGAAAATTAACTCATAGAAAAACCTCTATTACTGTTTTTTTGTTTAGTTTATACTTCTACGAATACATGCATCAAAAAATAGGAAAAATAAATTTGAATTAAAAAATGGTAATGGAATGTTGATATTATGTCAATATTTGATGTGTCAAAATTATAGCACACTCTCTTGAAACATATTGTTAAATGAACTAACGGTACATTTTCTCATGAAATTTAACTGAAATATGTTTTATTCCTTCAGCTTTAGTTAAAAACAGTTCAGTTTAATTTCAAACCGCGTGGTGTAATTACATCATTCCACTGCTGTAGTGATTTTTTTTACATTTGGAAACTGTTACTTTGGAGCAAAACATTTCCATAAAGGTACTTCTTGCTGAAAAGTTTTCCCATACAAAAATATCAAAAAGTCTTGGTGTTTCTCGAAAATCTGTATATAATGTCAAAAACAAAGTTTCTGGCAATGAACCACTTACAAATAAACCAGGTCGAGGACGTTCCAAACGCACAAAACCATGCCAAGATCGGAATTTGGTTCAAATGTGTAAACGAAATAGCTCAGTTAGCAGCCGCCAACTTGCTTCTGAATGGTCGTCTACCATTGCAAGTCAATAAGTGCCAGCACAACCCGTCGCCGTCTGGTTAACCATGTTTTAAAAAGCTACACCAAGAAACGACGTCCTTATCGAAACTAGGTTCAAACAAAAAAAATTAAATTGGTGTAAGAAGTACGCAAATTGGACTGAAAGGTATTGGAATAAGGTTATTATTAGCGACGAATCCCACTTTCAGTTGATCTATTGAAAAAATAGATCATTTGTCCGACGAACAATGCATTAAAAGGATCAACCATTTAGAGTTTACCCAAGAATACAAGGTGGTGGTGGTACCGTTAGCGTAAGGGGATGTTTTACATCCCATGGTACCGGCTAGGGTATTCAATTTACTCGGGTTTGCTTTTGTTCGAGTAATCGAGTAACTCGATTTTGAGGTTTTTAATTTACTCGAGTAGGCGAGTAAGATTTTAAAATTGTTCGAATAACTCGAGTAACTCGAACAATTTTAATACTTTAATTTTATTTTCCAAAAACTCACATTTTTGTAAGTTTTTATATTTTATTAGTACTAATATAACATATATATAAAAATTAACAAATGAATTAAAAATTTTAGTAAAAAGTATATCTAAAAGAGAAAAACATTTGCTAAGATCATTTATTATTGCGACAGTTTTGTCTCAGCACACTCAAAGCAAAAGCGTTATTATATCAATGAAATTCTTTATAAATATGTTGAAATATTCATTGATTTTCTTTCAATATAACTGGTTCATAAATATGTATTAAACTGTGTTAGTACTAAACGAAAAAATAGTCCATTTTGTCCTATCATTTTGGGATTTTGAGATATGTAATTTTTCTAAAAAAAGTTATAAAGAAGTTTTGAAACAACTTTCATGAATATTTAAGAAGATTTTCATCATATTAATGAAAACTTCATTACTTCTATATGTAAATTTTAATATGTGGAAATTTTGCGTAGGACCGCTATGAATTTCCATATAGGGCTTCTAAAATTAGCTTGTTACAACGACATAAAAGGGACCAACAAAAAGTTTTTAGTAAATGACATTTAAAAATTCCTTTTTGAAAATATAGTATTTATATGCAGTTTCTTTAGATCAAATGGCAACTAAATAAAAAAAAAAATAATGTTTGATCCCACTTTTAACCCTCAAATCCGCACCAATAATCTTAAATACCTCAGTCTTAGAACTTGTTTCTTTAAAAAATATCCAAGTCTCTTCGATATCGGAGTTTTTCGCATTAAGTTCTTCGTTTTTCGTAATATAATTTCTTTAACAGTGCTCACTTAATATAAAATACACTTAACATTTAAATATTCACTATAACAGTCACATTGTTTTATACAAAATATTAAAAAAATATAAAATAGTTCATATTTTTAAATTACTCGAGTTACTCGATTAATCGACTAAAATTGTTCGAGTTATTCTTTACTCGAAATTGGCCACTTCGAATTACTCGAACAATTGTTCGACATCATTTCATCGATTAATCGAGTAACGGTTAACCGATTGTATACCCTAGTACCGGCTTATTACTCTTTTATGAAGAACGTTTAAATGCTAGAAGCTATATTGATCAGAGCTGTGAATGAATCATTCATTTTTGATTTCAATTCATTACGAATTTGAATTGAATTTTTAATGATTCTTTTTACATAAAAAAAGAATTGAATGAAATTTGAATTCATTCAAATGAATTTGGTAAAAATAAGTTGGAATTCATTTCCAATTCAAATGAATTGCAATTCATTTTCAATTCAAATGAGTTTGGCGAAATGAATTGAAATTCATTTCCAATTCATTTGACTTGAATTGATTTTGAATTAATTCAAATGAATTAGAAAAATTAATTGCAATTCATTTTCAATTCATTTGTATTAAATTGATTTTGAATTAATTCAAATGAATAGAAAAAATATTGCACCGTGTAATTAATCATATTTATAAATTTTCTTATAATTCATTCTAATTCATTTGAATTAATTCAAAATCAATTCAAGTCAAATGAATTGGAAATGAATTGCAATTCATTTCGACAAACTCATTTGAATGGAAAATGAATTGCAATTCATTTTGCCGAATTCATTTGAATTGGAAATGAATTCCAATTTATTTTTACCAAATTCATTTGAATTAATTCAAATTTCATTCAATTCGTTTTTTGGCGAAAAGAATTAATTCAAAATTTTACTAATTCAGTGCATGAATGATTCGCGAATTAATTCAAAAATGAATGATTCAGTCACATTATATTTTTGTTGTTAAACAAGCTCAATTATTTTTAATTTTTAATCTTTAATTTTAAACTGAATTGTGATATTAATTTAATAAATTTGAATAAATATGTTAATTTAAAACAAAAACAAAAAATTTTTAAATATTTTGAGAAAATGTAACAAATATAAAAAAATAATTTAAAGTGCTCTATAATTTTGAGCAGTACTTTATAATCTTTTTAATAAATTTTACATAATTTTTAAAAAATAGAACATGTTTTATACGTTAAACGAAACAAAACACAAGTAATCTAATTAAAAATAAATGTAAAAATAAAAATAAAATATCAGAGTAATTATTCCTAGCGCTAAGATCACTGTTGAAATTTTTTTTAAAGCTCTCCCTATTTTATTGAAAGTAAATTTAAATTTTTTTAGTGCTCCCCGGTAGGCTGGGATCGTGCGGGGATCGTGGGTTCGATTCCCACCAGAGGCACTGGTCTGTTTTCGCTACAAGTCATAGTAGCTAGTGTTCGGTTAGGGTAATATTGGTATATACTTTGTAATTATATGATTATTAATTAATAAAAAAATATAAAAAAAATATTTAAATTTAGTCAAGAAAAATTTCAGCTTTTGTGGGCACATTTTATAACAATAAAAATGTCTAACATTAAAATTATGTCTGCATATTTTGCCAGTTTAATTACATTTTAACTACGTGAAATCAAAAATGAAAATCTTTAGGTCGTTGAGGGCGTTGAGGGCGTAACAGTTGGTTTCTCTAGCAGTGTTAAGTATCTTGGAGTGACTCTTGATAGCTCCCTCACCTGGAACGAACATCTTGACCACGTCTCCAAGAAGGCCACCAGGGCATATTATGCCTGCCAGAGGCTTTTCGGGAGAACATGGGGCCTAAGGCCACAAATGGTCTACTGGTCGTTCAATACTATTGTTAAACCGATGATCACCTATGCTGCCCTTGCATGGTGGCCAAAAGTTGAACAGAGTAAGGCAAGGGATGCTCTTAAGAGAATCTACCGTCTTGCGTGTGTTGGCATTACAGGGGCCGGCGGAACTTGCCCGACGGATGCCTTGGGGGTTATGCTGGGGATCCCGCCATTGCATATTTCTGTAATGGAGGTTGCCAGTATGGGTTCCTCTAGACTTAGTGAATTCGGTGGCATGAGGGGAGGTGACCTAAGGGGTCACATGAGGATCGCGCGAATCCTAATAGATGACCCAATTTCTAAGGTTGGGGACAAAGTGTCACCGGAGTGGATCTTTGATAGATATTTTGATGTGTTATTGTTCGACAGAGACATGTGGACCAATCAATACTGGGAACCGGAAGATGGTTTTCAGGTGTGGTTCACTGATGGCTCTAAGCAGTCGAATGGGAACACGGGTGCGGGCGTCTTCGGACCAGGCTTCCAGCGTGCCTTACCTATGGGGTAAATATCCGTCCATTTTTCAGGCGGAGATTCGGGCCATTTGTGTCTGTGCAGTGGAATGCCTGCGAAGGGGAACTCGCAGATCTCGCATCTACATTCTTTCTGACAGTCAGGCTGCACTGAGGGCCTTAATGGCCTATAAGGTGTCGTCCGGGTTGGTCATGGAATGCATTCAGACTCTCAATAGGCTCGGTAGAGGCAACTCTCTAACCTTGGGGTGGATTCCTGGTCATGAGGGGCATGAGGGCAACGAGAGGGCAAATTGTCTTGCCAACCGCGGGGCCCGAAAGCCCTTTATTGGTCCTGAACCATTCTGTGGAATACCTGCGGGGTATGTTAGAGATATGCTCAGGGCATGGAGAGAATCTGAATTCTCTGGTTACTGGGAAAACTCTCCTGGTCAGCGCCAGGCTAAAAGATTGATCTCTTTTTCCAGTAGGGGGTCGAGGCGACTCTTGTCGCTTGAAAGGGGGGTTTGAGGACCCTGGCGTCGTACTTAACTGGACACTGTAATCTCAGATACCATCTGCACAAGAAGGGTCAATCGGACACGGATTTGTGTAGGTTTTGCGAGATGGTGTCTGAGACCTCGGAGCATGTTCTCTGCGAATGTCCCAGGCTTTGTGATAGGAGACTTAGGTTTCTAGGTGATCGCTTCATTTCGCCTTCCGACATCGCGAACATTTTGCCTAATAGGATAATTGGCTTTATAGGTAGCTTGAATCTGTAGGTAATCTTAGGCAGCACAAAAGACCTACATTGGTCGCGGTGCATAGTGCCTTCTCATCTAATCTAATCTAATCTAAAAATCTTTAGGAGATATTTTAATTACTGCCAAGAATATTATGACAATACAATACCAACATACACCTAAAAATGTCGTTATAAACTGCTTAATGTTAACAACAGCAGCAAAAGAAAATCAAATTTAACTCATATACAGAGAGAGAATTGTAGTGTACGAAATATAATGAATTTTTTTTCACTAAACTAATAAAACTATTATTCACAAAGTGAACGAAAATTTTTTTAACTAAAAGCTTCATACATTTTATAAAACGAAAAATTTATTAAAATTAACAAAAATCTTTTTAATGAAACTTCTTCATTGAACGAAAGATTTTTCTTAAAAATAAATCGACATATTACATAAAATTTTATGAAAACTTGCATTAATTTAATGAAAAGTTTCAATGTACGAGTTCCAGTTTAATAAGATTGTTTCAATGCAAAAATGTCTTAATATCATGCAGAGAATTCTCTCAGTGTATTCTTCCTTAAAATACCTTTGAAAAAGTTTTCATTTATTGTATATTGTATGGGCCGGTTGTGTTTGGCCGCAAAAAATAAAAAACTTTCTTCTTAGATTTAACTTTGATTATAATTAAGGTCAAAATCTCTAAGGATATTTTTGGTTTTAGATAAAGCAAAGGTGTAATTAACATTAAATATATACAGTTACACAAAAAAGGAAGAAAAACTCTACTTCACTTTTTTCAATTATATTTTTTTGTACTTAACATCCTAGCAAAAAGATGAATGAAAATAATAAATCTCAATATTATAATTGGGTTGGCAAAATTAAGTAATTGGCATTGTAAAAATGTAAGTTATTGAGGTAAAAATATTTTAGGGTAAAAGTTTAAATATTGAATTTGTTGGAGAGACATAGTAGGAACTTAATTAGTTAAATGCTCAGAAAAAAATTAACATTATTTTAGGATTTATTTTTTAACTTAAAGGAATTTAGAACTTTTTTTCTTTTTTAAGAAATGCAAACTTTAGGCAAGTATACACCTTTTATAACTCAATCGGGTGAATATGGATCTGGTCGAAATATTTCAACCAAAATTTAAAAATGTATCGAACATTGCTTCATTCAGAAAAGCAAATGTTAACTGCTGAAGTTAATACTTTGACAGAAAATTAATCCTAGATTTTTTTTTTTTTTTAAAGAAAAGCAACACTTACGATATTCTTGCTATTAATTAATGTGTTACTTTCTTTGGAAAGGAGATAGTGGAAAGATGAAAGATGAAAGGTGGTGAAAGATGAAGGGCTTCAAACATAGCAACACTGTAGCTTTTTTTGTTTCATAGCCCTGATTCATTATTTTACTTCGGTGAGGTTAAGTGCTATGGGAACACCGTAGGTGGGTGTAGCGATACATATAAGTGATAGAAAACTCATACATATTATATTTCTAAATTGATGTTGTCGTCACCGGGAATCGAACCCGGGACCATCCGTATAACAGTCTAACGCGCTAACCATTACACCACAACGCCCACAACCGATTCGATGCGGGTATCGGTAAGGATAACGCTATTTTCGTTTATTTCGGTAACGGTATTTTAGGGGTAACGATATTTCAGTTATTTCGGTAACGTTATTTTAGGGAAACTGGTTTTGCAGTTATTTCGGTAACGCTATTTTAAGGATAGCGTGATTTAAGTTATTAAGGTAACGTCAATGCACATTGATAACTTTAGCCCCATTATTCCCGAATTCTAATCACTAGTTAGTTTATATTCAAGCTTTGGGAAAATATATCTCTACATACAGCGATAATTTTTTTGGTATGGTCAGACTATATCGGTAACAGTATTAGCGCTGTTTCAATTATTTCGGTAGCTCTGTTTCAATTATTTCGGTAACGGCATTCTAGCGATAGCGATATTTTAATTATTTCGGTAATGGTGTTTTAAGGATATGGGTATTTTAGTTATATCGGTAGCGGTATTTTACGGATAACACTATTTAAATTGGTCAGTTAAAAGGGTTTTGCCTGCCATCCCTGGAACAAACGAATAAGTTTAAACTGGTACGCAAAAATTTGATAACCTTTCAAATTTACCCAGTGTAGAAATGGTAATGACATGTCATTACTTTTTTTCACTAGCACTAATGACACCCGGTCATAAAAGTTACGGACTTACTAATATCTAGTTTATTTTCCCATTATTTCAATGCAAAAAATAACACTTTACCCATGAGTACTTATGGATTTTTGTCATTATTTTAAGTATAAAGTAATGATCTGAACATTTTTGAAAATCTATTTCATACGCATTATTTTCTAAACTCTGATAAGTACATATATAACTACTTATTTTTTATTTTGTAATCTGAAAAGTAATGTTCAAGCTGGTTATAAATGCTTTTATCTATCAAGTATAACATGTCGAGATAGCTCAGATGGTAGAGCGGTTGACTGACAAGCTGGAGGCCTGTGTTCGAATACCGTGTGGGCACATTTTATTAAAAAAAATTTTCAATAAAATTTTAGGACTCTTTATTTTTGTCCAAACTAGTAAGCATTTACATAGGTAACCACATACTTTTCTATTTTTTGTAAGGTGTTTAGTAATGATATGCCATTATTTTGCGCGACATCCCCATATAAATATAATGAGATTTGTGATGACAATTGTAAGTAGTTGCCATTACCAAATATAACAACTTATATAGAATTGCTTTGTAGTATTTTTGAAACAGAAAATAGAAAAATTATACACAAAAACTATTTTAAATGATTTTTTAAGTAGGTTTTACTTATATTTGTTTTATAACCTATGAAAAACTTGTGTAAATTCACCAAGTTTTTAGTTAAAAAAGAAAAATACTTGGTAAACATTTACCAAGTATTTGCTGAATTTCTAAAAAATGGTTTAGCTTATCTTGTCAACCTCTGGGCTAATATTATTTTATGTTTAATCGGTCAAGATAAACTTTAGTGCACTAAATATTTCGTAAAAAAACATAGCGTCTCGACCCATAGTGCATGTTCTAAAAAAGCCAGCCATAGTTTATTGTTTTGCATACTTTGTTTTATAGTTTATTTGTATCTTTGTAATTCTGTATTCTTTCCTACATTTTTACATGCAATCATGAAATACACAATCGAGTTCGTATGCATTTTGAATATTGCTGTAGAGACTTGCAAAAAAAAAAAAGCAAATTTAACTGCACCTTTTAGCAACAATAAATTGTTGTATATAAAACGAGAACATATTTTTAAACAATTTTATTAAATGTTTATCGATTTATTGACATCATGCTGTCATTAAAAAGGCCTTGAAAACTTATTGGCAATTTAAAAAAAAATATATATATTTTTTTCCACATTTTGACATTATTTATAATTTTGTTGTTTGCAAAAGAAAAAATAAAGAAATTGTTTGTAAAGGGAAATTATTACAAAAGAAAAGCAAAAGTTGCAATCCCGATGAAAAACAAGTTACATCTCAAACTCAAAATCAGATCTCATTTGATATAGATCGATATTTATTTTTATACAAGTTATTCTCAAAATTGGGGTATCCAGTAATATTCAATTAGATCCTTCAGATGTATTACTGGATTAAATAAGATCGAAATTGGGTATTCAAAAATATCTAATTTAAGATCCTGATGGATGCCAAAATATCCCTTGGAATTAATTTAGATCTACGTGGATCTAATTAGATCTAAAAAGATAAGTACTTTTTGGTGATTCTTTCTGTGTTTTTAAACTAAGTTATCTATTCCTGAGGATGCCTTTCAATGTAACGGCGAAATATTGAAGATGACAATTTATTATTAAAAAACATTTATAAAGCAAACTAAGACTTTGAGTCCGAATATTTGTTGCTAAAAGGTAAAATTAGATTTACTGAAATCCCACGACAGAAATTATTTTTAATAAAATTTTAAAAAATATTAAAGAAAAATAATTTAGTCAGCTGTACGTATATAATTATGTATAGTGTTATATATAACAATATATAATTATGTCTTATATGCATAAAAAATATTAATGATGTTCGACCATATATAATAATATCTCAAACTAAATTGTTAATCTTCAGTCATATATGGAATCTTACATAATTATATCTTACTTCTTTTAATGTCATATATCTCGAATTGCATTATACATATGGCACCGTATATAAGCATATCTGATATCACACACAGAAATATTTTTTATAAGACAGTATATATTATTATATCTTAAATTATCTAGCTTATTATCTAGCTCACCATATATGATTACATATTGTGATATATGTGAGAATGTATTATTGTACATATATGACAATAGATCTGCCATATATTATTATGTATAGCATATATGCCTTATATCTGATTTTATAAAGGTCAATATAAAATATTATACCGTTATGTGTGTCCCTGTAGGAAACATATAATAATATGTGGCCATGAATGACACCATATATAATCACATATTATAATATATTTTAAGATGAAAAAACACAAGACCATACTTACATTTTTTTACCCGGGATTTTAAAGAAAATTCAAAATTAAAAAAGTTATAAACAATTAATTAAATAAAGTTTTGTGAAAACCTACTTTTTAACAAGGACACAAAACTATGAATGTAAGTTATGCTACTTTTGATTAAAATATTTTCAAATTTGTCTTGCCATTAATTTTTGTATGTCATATTTAATTTTAGAATCAAAATTGTGTAGGATTTTATTTTCCCTCTGCCAATCAATTTTATATTAATTTAGCACAATATTCTTTAATTAATAATTTACCTACCTCCTGTATAAAGATTACTTGATGGTAGTTTATTTCAAAATTCAAACATTAATGCAGAAATCAATTTATTATTAACCCTTTAAAGAACATAATTTAAGGGGAATGGAAATTATTTCATTAAAATAAGATTCTCTATATAAAAAAATTTCATTAATTAATACACAGCAAAAACTAAAATCGTGCTTTAATTAAAATATGTGTTAATTCACTTAAAAGTTTAGTTTAATTTGGTCCTATTAATGAAATTGTAGGATCAATTAAAATAAGTTGTAACTATTTAAATGATTTAGTTTCAATTAAGACTTTTATCATATTTATTCAAAATTTTGTTGAATATTATTTTTAATTTTAAACATATTTCTGATAAAACTTATTAAAAATTTAATTAAAAGTGCAAAAATCACCAAAAATTGTGAAAAAATCAACAAAAATCTACAAAAATAACAATAACAAATGTCAAAAATTTAAGAAATCAACAAAAAAAAAAAGTATATAATTTTTAAAATCCTGAGGAAATTTTCTTTCATTAAAGTACCCACACTTATATATTACTACGCGTGCCGATTTTTGGGCCCTGGAGGCCCCCGAAACCCCGGCCCCTTAACCAAAAGTAGCAAAAAAATTTATTTTTTAATTCTTACTTTATTTTAGGAACGCCCCTAAATTGCAGTTTAGCCCTAATCTGGTGTACTATCGAAATTAAAAATTGCAAAAATTTTAAAAACTTCAAAAATAATAAAAATTGCCGAAATTGCCCGAAATTGAAAAAAGTCATAATTGGACAAAAAAAATCACAAAAACAAATCAAAGAAATCAACAAAAATTAGAAAAATAATGTAAAAATCCCTGCAAAAAAATTAAAAAATGACAAAATTTCAGGTAATCTTTAATATGGTGTTTTATGAATTTCACTTTCTATCGAAATTAAAAAGTCAATCGATTGTAATTTGTTTCAGAAACAGAAACCTTTTCAATCGATTTAGTTTAATCGAATATTTAAATTCATGGCATTCCATTTTTAAAACTAGAATATTGTGAAATAATGAGATCAACGCTTTTTTAAAAATCGACAAAATGTGAAAAATCACCCGAATTTGAAAAAAGTCAAAATTAAAAAAGTCGCCAAAAAATAAAAAAATAGACAAAAATTAGAAAAATATCGTAAAAATCGCTAAAATTGAAAAAAATCGCAAAACTAAAAATGCCGAAATTTAAAGAAATCACAAAAATTGAGAAAACAATGTCAAATAAAAAAAAGTGACGAAATTAAAAAAAAATCATCAAAATTAAAAAAAAAAAACCACAAAATTGGAAAACAAAATTGGAAAAATTTAGAAAAAAGTAACTAAAAGTTAAAAAATCACCTAAATAACATTTAAAACGGTAATGAAATGACATTAATTTTCGGACTTCCAGTAAAAACACCCACTTACTCTGTGCATTACTTTATTATAAATAATAATGTCTAACTAATAAGTACTTAATTTTCCCATTATTTTAATACAAAACATACTACCTTACCCATCAGTTCATATTTTTATCATTATTTTAAATATAACTTAATGATGTACTTGTTTTTGAAAATCTCGGTTTACACTCAATATTTTGTCAACTCTAGTAGGTCCATACATATATAACTACTTAGTTTTGATTTTTTGTAAGCTGCAAAATAATGACATTTTGTGCAAACGGTAATGACATGTCATTACTTTTCTCACTACCAGTAATTGCACCAGCTTACTCTCAACATTACTGTAACACACATAATAAGAACTTACTAATACCGAAACATTTTATTAAAAAACTATTTTTTCAATAAAAAAAACTTTTTTTATTAAATTTAGTTTTTTAAAATTTATTTTTAGACTCCGTATTTTTGTCCAGACTGATAAGCATATAGGTAAACAAATATTTTTGTATTTTTTTGTAAATTGTTTAGTAATGATATAGCATTATAAAAGTAATACGATTTGTAATGACAATTGTAAATAGTTGGCATTACCAAAAATGCACTTATATGGTTATACTTTTCTACATTAGGTATCTATCAACTGTTACATGTCGAGATAGTTTGGATGGCAATACGGTTGACTAATAACCTGGAGTTCCAGGTTCAACTCCCGTGTGGTCACATTTTATTAAAGTAAAAAAAATATTTTTTATAAAATTCTTTTTTTTTTTAATTTTTTTTTTATAAAATTCTTTTTTTTTTAATTTTTTTTTTATAAAATTCTTTTTTTTAAATTTTTTTTTTAGACTTATTATTTTTGTCAATACTAGTAAGCATATAGGTAACCACTAGGATTTCCCGTCCCGGGAAACTAAGCATTTTCTGTTCCCGCAATCCCTGAAAGAATGCAATTGTAAACAAAAAATAAAAATATTCAACATTTTTAATGCAGCAATTATTCTGAAGAAATTCTGAGAAAAACCACTGAAATGTAATGGAGACTTATTTTTATAAAAAATCTCAGCTCGTATAAAACATTTTCCATACAAAATTATGATGTAATATGATATATTTCTTAATTTTTTTTTTCCACCGGTATTTTGCATTCGCTAGTAACCACATATTTTTGTATTTTTCCCTCCAAAAGTAATGAGATTTGTAATGACATTTGTAAGTATTTGCCATTACCAAATACCTAACATCTTATATGGTAATGCTTTTCTACATTGGTTTATTTATGTTTAGAAAAATTTTTTCATTACCACCGTTTTTTATTTTAGCGATTTTTTTTAATTTTTTAGGTTCTTTTATTTTGGCGTTTTTTTTTTTTTTATTCTGGCGATTTATCAATTTAGTTTAATAGATTTTTTTGCAATTTTGGCGATTTTTTTAAATTTTGGCGATTTTTTAAAGTTTGTAGGATTGTTTTTTCGATTTGTTGTTGTTGTGGGTTATAAAAACTTGAAATTTTTTGTGTGCAAAATTAATTTTCAATTAAACATTTAATACATATTATTAAACTTTTAATTGAAATGAGTTTTAAATCGAACAAAAGTTTAATTGAAATTTTATTGACAATATTTTTGTTTGTGTTAAGATTATACTGATGCTTAATAATTCTCATCTAATTGAGAAGTGAAAATGTTTTATTGTGATTTTAAATTAGAATCATTTAGAATTCATAATTTTTCTGTTAAAAGCTCTGTTAAACGTATTGTATAATTCTAAGATTTTGAAGCTTGGAATGGAATTTTTATTAAAATATCTAATATGTTTTAATAATAACTAAGTTTTTTCTGTTAAAATTGTGCAAGTCTGGGTAGAAGTATAACCAAGACTTGCGCAATATTTAACATTTTACTAAGCTTAATACTTATAACATTTTACCTAAGCTTATTTACACAAGTTTTTTGTGGTCAAGTATTGTTTAAGATAAGTCTCGTTATTTTTTATGTATTTTATTTGAACTGCTCTTTAAAGGGTTAACTTCAAGTGTATTATTTTTATAAAATATATTTTGGAAAGGTGATTTTTTTTTGGTGACAGGAAATAGATGATTTTTCTTGAAGCGCATAAATACTTATTTTTTTTTTTTAATTTTGCAAAATTGATGATTTGCTTCACAAGTAATCGTATTTATTAAATTTTATTGACAGCAACTGTTGCAAATTTATTTTATTTTGTATTTTTTTTTTTATTTTTTATTTTTATACAAGAACGATAAATGTGAAATAGACCAGAACTATTGAAAGTTGCACAAAATGTACATAAAGATGACAAACTAAATACATTGTACAAACACACAATATTATGATGATATATGGGGGAAATATACGCGTTGTTGATGATAAGTGTCATTTTTGAAAATTTTGTCAGCAACAAATAGAACAACATTTTGATGTTTTTGAAACAAATGTTCAATTGATTTGAAAATTGATTATAAATAAATTCTGAATGAATTAAAATTGGTTGTAACAAGTTGAATACAAATTAATGATATTTTTCAAAAATCAAAAAAAAAAAAAAGTTAAATAATCTCGATTAAAAGAATTAATAGGATGCAACAAAGAAATGTATTAAATGTGATAGAGTCTTATATCTATTTGAAATGCAATTTGAACCGAAAAAGGGTGCATCGTATATAAATGGATTATATTCTATAAAGTTTGATATAATTTGATACGATTTAGTCGAAAGAATATAAATAATTTTTTTTTGTTAGAAAGTGTTTTGCAACCGTCAGATAATGACAATCGTAATTAATTTTTATATTAATTACTGTAGAATATTACTTTAGTTAGTCTCTTTACAGGAAGAAGAAGAAGTAAACATTTTTATTGAAAAATTTTACGGACACAAGGGATACACCAGACTGCCGCAGTTTCGTCCCCCTCCTGGGACTCGTCAGTGGTTAATTTATGTGTCAATTGAACAAAGTATTTTATATTGTTAATTTGCTCTATATGAAAAACTTTTTATTTTTTGGTGTCGTACTGTGATTTGAACTCACTGCCTTAGCATCAATTTTTATTGATTTTCTTCAAAAAGAAAAAAGGATCAATGACAATGCCATTGCAAATATCAAAAAGGAAAATAAGAGAAAGATAAAAATTTTCCCAAATTTGTTGTGTTTTCTTTGTTAATTTTACATATTGCCCGTCTAATAACTAATGCCATAACATATGTTAAGACACAATTAAATATGTCGTTTTACAAAAAATTACAGTGGCAAGTAAAATTGTATTTTACTATAGACGATGTCATACATAGCTATCGCATTATATACTATTGTGTGATATTATTTTTACTCGGGATGTTCTACTTTTAAAAATTTAAGTTAAATAAAAAATTATACAAAAATCTAGATTTTCGCGACATAATTGCACAATTTAGTAACTTTAAAAAAAAAAATACATTTTTACAACAGTTGTACGTTTTGTTGAATCGTTTATGTAAAATTTGAAAATATTTTAAATAAAAAAATTAAAAAAAAAAAATTTAAAAGTTCGAAAACTGCGATGAAGTGAAAAAATAATAAAAATTTGTGCGTTGTTCCTTCAAATAAAAAAATTAACTTAAAGTTTTAAAAATATATATAAAAAGTACGAAAAAAGCGGTGAAATGAAAAAAAAAAAAATATAAAAATGAAAAAAAAAGAAAAAAAAGAAAAAAAATTTGAAAAAACGCTAAAATGAAAAAATAAAAAATTTTAAAAATGAAAAAAAAAAAAATTTTTTTTTTTTTAATTTTTTTAATACAAAAAATGTTTTTTCGGACTTTCTATATTTTCATATATATATTTAGAATATTGTTCTAAATCAATTTCAAACAATACCATATTAGATTTTGTTTGTTGCTTTTCAAAAAGTTTGATGAATTTAATGATAGACAATACAATTGTTTCATTGGCATCACCCAAATCTTAAGTTGTCTGCAATATAAAAACAGACATTACATACAACAGACAAAATAAACTCTATGAGAATCTTTTTGTCTGCCTTAGTGTATAAACTGCCTGATCTGGTAACTCTAATTATAAAATCAAACTATTTGAAAAACAAATCAAATCTAATATGACAATATCATATTCGAATTTTGGACTTTAGGTTGGTTGGTTGGTTTAAGTAGCAGCTCACGCTACTCGTGAGCATCAAGTAGAGTCAAAAAGTGACTCCGTTTTGAAGAGACCACACTAACCGTAAGGAACTAGTATCCGGAGTACTAGACCCACCCCGTTCGGTTAAGATAACGTATGAGATCACCGAATCCCACACGTGATATTACCGAGAGGTCGTCCGGTATATGGTCACCCAAGATCCGGAGTCGAATATTCTGCAGCGCCGGACAATCGCAGAGAAGATGCTCCACAGTCTCCTCCTCTCCCGGTATGCCGCAGCTGCGATAATGCGAACCGCGTACAATCCCAAGTCTAATGCCATGCCTACCAATCAGCCAGTGACCGGTCAGAACAGCCGTCAGCCTCGAGACATCCCTCCTGCTCCTGCTCAGGAGAGAGTTTGTACGCCCTAGGTCGTAGTTGGGCCACGTAAGTCTCGCGGTCCTACAGGTATCCAAATTATGCCACCTGTTCCCCGCCCTGCGAAAATAGTGCCGGAAAATTTCCCCCTTAACAGTCCCCAGCGGTGCAGCGACTGACACCGATGTGGAGACGTTTAAGGCAGATCCTGCCCTTGCCAATTCGTCTGCCCTTTCATTACCGTAGAGGTCTCTGTGGCCGGGGACCCAAACTAGAGTAACTTGGGATAGACAGCTTAGCCTGGACAGTTCCTCCCTGCACTGACCAACGAGAGCAGAGTATGTGACGTACGAGCTCTGGGACATTAAATCCGCTTGGCTATCGGCGAAGATGCCCACTGTCCCTCGAGCCCCCCTTTCAGACAGGAGGTAGACTTTAGGTAGAACAGTTTTCTAACTAAATCATAAAAATTTTTAAATGGTAACATCACAAAAATCTTGTGAATTTTCTCAATTTAATAATGTACTCAAAAAAACCATTAAAATGAAAAAAAAGCGTTATCACGAAAACTAACCAACTTTTTACACAGTGTCGTTTTTGTCGACCTAGTACTTTTGAACGGCTACATTTTTGTACTGTAAAAAGATAATTAAGTGATTTCAAACCCCTAAAACTATTTAACATCTTGGGTACAATCTTGAATTACAATCTTGATGGAAATTTTTTCAAAATTTATTTAAAAATATAAAAAGCCTATTCTTTTATATTTTTTGGTTATTGTATTGATGAAAAAATATGAAAATGCATTTCTCTCCTAGAAATTAGTTCATCGATTGTATATAATTTTTGAAAGTCTGATCGATCGAAGGATGAACTTTTCAAATACACAAAGTCTAACACATTTTAAAATTTATTGCGTTTTTACTGAGAACATAAATAATGAATGATTTTTATTAAAATACCACCAAACTTACAAAAACATTTAGGTACTCAATATTTAATTCTGGAACATTCAAATATTACATTTTTATTTCAGTTTAACTTCATAACCCCCAATTTATATAAAAATATCTAAAAGTTATTATATGTTATATGTTATTTATATGTTTTTTAAATAAATTTAAATTTAATTTATAACCTTCAATAAATTGTATACAAATCTTTATTAATGACAGTTATGTCAACATCTATAATCATATTTATCCTTAACTTGTGAAGTCTTTAACACTTTTTTTTATTTTCTTTTTCGTTACAGGTAAATATTTGAATAAGTTGATTAAAATAAACATTTCATCAGAAAAACCAACTGAGATGACACATCCATATCAAGCGTGTCACTTTGTTAAACGTGTCTGGGTAAATATAATCGATTCGTATAAAATTGTAATGTGAAAAATAAGAGTAAAAGTACATATAAACAGGTAATAATAAACGTTATTATTTAAAAAAAAGCACAAATAAAAACAATATAATGTGCACTTTAAAGCAGAGTTTGAAAAGAATGAAATTGTCCTTAAAAACTGATTCTATAGAAAATAACTCGGAATTTGTAGCAATTTTTCTCGGAAAAATTAGTCCAACATCAAAGTAAGTTTTATAAAAAAGAAAAATAATTTCATCTGTGAAAAATTCGTCCGAATTCGAAGTAATTTTTCTATTAAAAATTAGTCCGAACTTAAAGTAGATTTTCTATATAAAAGCTAATTTTTCTTTAAAAAATCGGTCCGAGTTCGAGCAATTTTTCTATAAAAAATTAGCCTGAGTTCAAAGCTAATTTTTCTTTAAGAAATTGGTTCGAATTCATAGAAATTTTTCTATAAAAATTAGTGCGAATTCGAAGCATGTTTTGTATTAAAGAACAAGTTCAAATATCTAGCCATTTTCTTATAAAAAAGGAGAACGGACTCAAAGCAAGTATTCTATTAAAAATTAGTACGAGTTCGAAGTAAATCAAAAATTCGGAGTGAATTCGAAGCAATTTTTCTATAGAAAAAAATCACTTTGAATTCAAAGCAATTTTTATATAGAAAAAAATCACTCTGAACTCGAAGCAATTTTTCTATAGAAAAAATCACTCCTAATTCGAAGCAATTTTTGTATAGAAAAATATCACTCCGAACTCGAAACAATTTTTCTATAGAAAACAATCACTCCGAATTCGAAGCAATTTTTCTATAAAAAAAAAATCACTCCGAATTCGAAGCATTTTTTCTATAGAAAAAAAATCACTCCGAACTCGAAGCAATTTTTCTATAGAAAAAAATCACTTTGAATTCGAAGCAATTTTTGCTATTGTTTTAATGATTCATTACTCAGAACTTGAAGCAAAAAAACCACTGAATTCGAAGCAATTTTTCTATAAAAAAAAAAAATCGCTCCGAATTCGAAACAATTTTTCTATAGATAAAAATCACTCCGATTTCGAACTAATTTGTCTATAGAAAAAAATCACTCCGAATTGCAAGCAATTTTTCTATAGAAAAAAATCACTCCGAATTCCAAGCAATTTTTGTATAGAAAAAATCACTATGAATTCCAAGCAATTTTTCTATACAAAAAAATCACTCCGAATTCAAAGTGATTTTTCCACACAAAAAAAAAATCACTCCGAATTCAAAGTGATTTTTCTATAGCAAAAAATCACAATTTCGAAGCAATTTTTCTATAGAAACAATTTTTCGGGGTGATTTCGAATTCGGTGTGATTTTTTTATAGAAAAATTGTTTCGAATTCCCAAATCGGAAATTTTTTTCGATATAACAATTAATTGAAATTACTTTTAAATTTTCAGTGTTAAAAGTTTTAAATATTTTTTGAAAGAATGCATTCTTTGTTTATTTGTTAATAATGCAATTCAAAGTGAAGAGAAAAGCTTAAGGTCATTTTACACATTTTTTTGTTGTAACTTTTGTTTTTTAATTTATGAATATATGAGTATAAATATGATTGCTTGAGTTTATTTGTATGAATTTTATATAAATACTAAAAAGAGCAATGATATTTATAAAAACCAAAAAATGCATATGGAAGCGAAAAAAAGTTATTGTGATAGCCAACTTCATTGCATTATTTATGACTGCACATATTACTGTTGTCATTGGCATTGAGCGGTTTTAACTTTAACAAAAAAATATAAATATGAGTATGAAAATATTTATACGCACATTGCGCTACTTAAATTGCATATAAATAATAAACAAAAGTTAACAAAAAAAATATTTATATGTATATATGCATTAATATTTATGCGTTTAACTGCTGCCAACAGCAGCTGCAATTTAAGTTGGAAATGTTTAAAGTTTTATGCAGTTTTTTGCTATTGTTTTAATGATTCATTACTTTTAGGTTTTTTTTTAAATAATATTTAGTACTATTTTTAAAAATTTATTTTTATTATTTTAGTACTTAAATATATATTATTAAGTTATAATATTGACAGCAAAAACAATACTACTCCCAAGTTTTATTTTATGCTTTGTAATTAACAGTTTAACATGATTTTAATTTTTTGTTAAAAACTAACTTGTCTCTGTTATTTTATTTATATTTTAACATCTATATTTTTCAATTGCATCTTTCAAAGGGGAAGGTTGCCTAATAAAATGAATCAAATACTGTTACAAAACTCATTGTGTCCCTGCTCGGGCGCCAGTGATAACTAATTTTGAGACGTTATAACTAGAGGTATGACAAAATATTTCAATGACGCCTGAGCAGGGACACATTCGTGAAAATATCTTATTGTTAGAGAAAATATGCAAACACAAAAGAAAACTCTTCCTGAATCCTTTTTGGTGTTTTTAGTTTTTATATATAAACAATTTTAAAGCTTGATACAGATTTTGAAATATCTAAGATTTAATTTTTTTTGCACTTTTGTTCCTTCCCATTCTCATTCATCTTATAAACACTAGTGTTGCTGTTGAGCTTTATTGGGTAATATTAAATTACAATTACCCTGTAATTATTGTCTCTATGAGTTTTTCCAACCCATTCAAGTTGTTTTCTAAAGTGTTTTTTTTTATCTATTTTTGTTTTTCGCAAACTACACGTTAAATGGAAGTTTTTAACAGTTTTTTCTGTGATGTGGATTGTTTAACAATATTTATTTATTTTGTGAGAATTTGATTTAAAATCTCTAATTAAAGCATCATAAAATATTTGTACAAACTTGTGTTTATTATTTTTTTTTATTAAATTTGTTTCAATACACCCATAAAAAAAGCCCGTACAAATAGTAGAAAATTCAGCAACGCCAACAAAAAATAGTACCTGAATTTGCTCCAGCGGAATTTTCAATGATGTTGAGAATCACAGTCGGCTTAATTTAGGTGACCTAAATTTTGGAAGAACTAAATTTGAGTAGACAGTTGTAGTTAAATTAACTAAGAATTTAGCTAAATCAACAGCACTTTTATGCAGAATTAAAAGAAAATTTCAGCAAAAAATGTTTTTCCGGATCTGACCAGCGGTTGGTCCATATAAAGGGTCCGCCAAATAACTTTTTTTTTTTGAACTCCTGAACCAATTGGACTTTGTATGGCGTCATACCAAGGTCTTTATGCAAAATTCGTCTCAATGATGTCTCCGAAATGTTCAATTGTTGAGAACGACGGTGAATTGAAAGTGTGCTTCACGCACACTTTCTGCCACAGCAGCATATTCTCGGGTGTACGCACTGTTTTTGGCTTTTCACGCTTTGGTTTATCGATGAGGATGCCAGTTTCTTTCACTTTTTTCACAAGATAACGAACATACGGACCATATTCGTTCAGCGGAAGGATAAAACTAAATATCTGTCAAATCAGACATGAGCTAAGTGTTACCATTCACGAAATAAGCACTAGTTGAAAAAAAAAAACGTTAGATGGCGGACCCTTTATATTACCGTATTGTAGGTAATTAATAACGACTACTTACTACCACTACATTTTGCTTCATCTCGCTTAGTTTTCGAGCTATAGCCTATTTTATGATTATAAAACAAAAAATATGAGAAAAATAACGCCATCTACCAGAGAGACCGATAGAGGAGACATAAAAAACTAATGGTTTGAAAACAATTGCGGTTTAAATTGAATGGCAAAATTTTTAAATTTGAGAATCACGAATAACTAAATTTTAGGTTGAAAAATTAGTTCAAATACGGATGAAATTTGCTCGTGAGATAAAATGAGATAATTAATAACTTTACACTGATAGAAATTTGTGCGTAGTATTAATGAATTCATTCATTAATCTAATGCATTTTTTCATAAAAATTCCCCAAAGAAATGTTTCGTTGAATCAAACATGTTCCATTAAATCAATTTTAATGCATGTTTTCACCGACTCCATTAAAATTTCATAAAGTATATAAAATTTTATTTTAAATTTATAACGAGCTTTCAAGCTCCGTATATTTACAAAAATAAAGCAAATCAAACATATTAGCTAGGTTGATACTAGTATTTCGATCTGACTAAAGATCTCACCAGAACCCGAAGTTTTAGAAAAGCTAGAGCCTCCATAATAGGCAGAACTTAAAAAAAACCCTATTAATCATCAATTTTGCTCCATTCTTGTCTTCTTAGTAATCAAGCACGTGGTAAGGGGTCTTTTCCTAACAAGCATCATGACGTTACTAAACTTTGAAGACCAAACATATTCTATTTATATAAAAAACTTTTAGTGTTTACTCTGGCTCAAGTAATATTTTTTACAGTTATATTAGTTTTTTGTTTTTATATACATCGATATTATTTTTATGTTATTTTAAATTTATAACGAGCTTTCAAACTCCGTATATTTGCAAATATAAAGCAAATCAAACATATTAGCTAGGTTGATACTAGTATTTCGATCTGGCTAAAGATCTCATCAGAACCCGAAGTTTTCCGCCAAAATAGGCAGAACTTTAACAAAAAACCTATTTATCATCAATTTTGCTCCATTCTTTGTTTTTGTTTCATTAATTCTAAAACAAACTTTTAGAAAGTTTCATGCGTTTAATATATTAAATTCATAGTTTGAATGAAATATTTTCATTATTTTTTATTACAAAACAAAATTTTTTTTCTTCTTATCATACACTTTCAAAAAGGTTGATATAAAAAAAAACTAAATAAATTTAAAAAAATCTGTTGACTTTTTACAAAAGCACTTGAGAAAATACTTTATACACTAAATAATTTCAGATCGCCTCAAATCAATTTATTTTAAAGTTTTAGTTAATTCTGTTTAACAAAAAATGTAAGTAATTTCTAATATGTGGCGTTTAACTTCAGCGATTTTTTTTTTTTTATATCCGAAATGTAATATATAAGTAAAACATCACAAATTTACTCTAAACTAATTTTTTTTACGTATTACAAGTTAAAATTGTTATTGAAAAAATTCGAAAAATTATCATTGATTTGATGAATTTTGCTTATGAAAGTATGAAATTAATTGAAAAAATTAACTATATTAATGAATTTTCATTCAGTTAATAAAATTATTCATTAAATAAATGATTCATTAATACTATGAATGAAATTTCTTTCACTCTAGTTGAATAACTGATTTAAACGATAACAACAGCAAGAAAATCTGCTTAACTGAATTCGAACACGTTTAAAATACTTTTGAACTAACTTTTTTTATGAGTGTATTTATAATTTTGAGTGTCTGTTTATGGTTCATATATCTATCATAAATATTAATAGTATTTGTAACAATATACGATCCATTAATCTTTGTATTTTTTCTACATACTCGTATTAAGAAAGTATGTCAAGTTTGATATATGAAGTTGATCATATAAAGTTAATAAAATAAGTAAAATTTTGTTTGAACGATAGCTTCATTAAGTGGATTGAAAGTAAAAGTTAATTCTGGAGAATTACTGCAAGACAATATAAAAACTGTATTTCTGATAAAACATTAATGAGTAGTGGAACTAATGTTCCAAATATAAATGACTCTGAATTTGTAGCAATTTTTCTAATAAAGCAATTTTTTCTAATAAAAATGTCTCTAAATTCGAAGCTATTTTCCAAAAAAAAATTACTCCGAACTCAAAGCAATTTTTTCTAATAAAAAATTCTCCGTAATCAATGCAGTTTTTTTTAATGAAATTAACTTCGAAAATTGTTCCGAATTCTATCCAATTTTCGTAATAAAAATTCCTTTGAATGTGAAGAATGTGCAATTACACCGAATTTGATGCAATTTTTCTTATAAAGAGGACAAGGAATCCGTAGCCATTTTTTTTTTAATAGAAGCAACACTCAGGAAATGCTTGCTATTAATTAATGTGTTGCTTTCTTTGGAAAGGGGATAGTGGAAAGATGAACGGTGGTAAAATATGAAGAGCTTCAAACATGTCAACACTAATTGCGCGAGTAGATAAGTCTTAGAACAGTTGTTGCTCGCCACCTGATGTAGAGTTGGCGAATTTATTGAAGCTTTTTGTTTCATAGCCCTGATTCATTATTTTACTTCGGTGGGGTTTAAGTAATATGGGAACACCGAAGGTGGGCGCAGCGATACATATAAGTTATAGAAAACTCATGCATATTATTTTTCTAAATTGATGTTGTCGTCACCGGGAATCGAACCCGGGACCATCTGTGTAACAGTCCAACGCGCTAACCATTACACCACAACGCCCACTAAAATATCAGACATTCTCTTCATATAAAAGACTCTGAATTCAAAGAAGTTTTCCTAATATAAATGACTTTAAATTCATTAAATTAAATTACTCCACTTCAATCTTTCAAAATATGGTCCTAGTTTAAAGCATTTTTTCTAACACAAAATGACTATTAATTCATAGAATATAATAAAAAATCACTCTGAATTCGAACAAGTTTCCTAAAAAAAAATTACTCCAAATGCGAAGCAATTTTTTCTAATAAACATTCTTCAAAAATCTATGAAGTCTTTACATAAAATTGATTTCTAATTCAAATCTATTTTTCTAATTAAAATGTCTACTAAATCGGTATAGTTTAACTAATAAAATTGCCTCCGCAGTAGAAAACAAAAATTTTATGAATCCTACTCCGAATTCTATGCAATTTTCCTAAAAAAAATGATTTCGAATTCGAAGCAAGTTTCCTCATAAAAAGACTCCGAATTCGAAGCAATTCTGCTAATAAATATGAGTTAGAATTATAAGGCCTTTTTTTCATATACTCTATACATATGACTCCGAATTCGAAAAATTTTACCTAATACAAATGATTCGATTTCCAAGAAATTTTTTTATTAACAATTATTCCGATTTAAGGGTAATTTTCCTAACAAAAAATACTTCGAACTAAAAGCAATTTTTGTAATAAAAAGTACTCCAAATGCGAAGCAAAATTGCTTAGTAAAACGAAAACGATTGTAGTTTTTCTAATGAAACTGATTCCGAATTCATAGAAAATTTTCTTATATAAATTACTATGTACTCTATGCAATTTTCTTAATAAACATTTCTGAATTCAAGGAATATTTTCTAATAAAAATAACTCCGAATTCTACGGAACTTTAAAATTAACTTAATTTTACTAACAAAAAATTACTGAAAATTAGTGGACTGCATTTAAAAAATCTTTCAAAATATACTCAAAATTTTAAGCATGTTTTCTAGCACAAAACGACTCGGAATTCAAAGAAATATTTGAATTCAATAAAATTCCAAGGAATTTTTCTATTGAAGAACTCATTCCGAATTCGAACAATTTTGCTATAGAGAAGCAATTTTGCTGTTCAAAAACTTATTTATTTATTTTTATTTATTTTATTAGTATTTAAGTCCTGTACAACAAGATTGAATCTTATAACTATAGTACAGGAACAGATAAAACAAATTGGTCTCAATGATTACAGTTTTAGATTTAGAAATTAAAATTAATTTATAACATTTAACATAAAGTTAACAGTTATAAAAAGAAAAACAATAAAAAGATGAAAAAAAAAACTAAATTTATATACAGTTGAACCTCTATTATCCGGGTTGCACGGGACCGGACTCAGCACGGATAATCGAAAACACGGTTAATAGAAGTTATTTATTTTTCCCGAATTTTAGGTGAAAAGAAAAAACAAACAAATAAATATGTGTGCTGCACGGATAATAGAGGTGAAGCACGGTTAATAGAGGAAACAAAATAATAGCACGGATAACAGAGATAAACACGGATAATAGATCTATAAATCAAACCACCAGCATGCCGGTTAACAGATGTACCCGGTTAATAGAGGCCCGGATAATCGAGTTTCAACTGTATAAGTAGTAGTAGTAGTAGTAGTTCTTTATTTTCATAATAATTCATTAATAAATACATAAATAAATTACAAAAAGTAAAATAAAGAAATTTAAAAAATTTTTTAAAAATATAATCGACCTTGACTTAAGTCGTTGGTCGGCAGTTATATTAATATTGTATATAAACCAAGAAAAATATTCTAATAATTAAATTCATTGATTAAAAAATTTCTATAATTTATACAACTTTTAACAAAATTTAATAACGGTTTAAAATTAATCAAGTTACCGTTAAGCATTTTTACAATTTCATCCTCATTTAGCAAAACTTTACCAAAATAAAAAACCCTATATTCCCTAAATGCAGGACATCGTCCTAGGAAATGCATTACGTTTTCATCTTCCATCATATTACAGATTCCACACAGCTTTGATGCATTGGTTTGCCATCGATTTGCATTTAAGTTCAGTAAGGAACATCGCATTTTAAAAATCCATCTGATTTCCTCCTGGCTGTAACTTTCAGTCACATAGTTCTGGCCAACCTGTGGGTCCAATCTTTTATAGACTCTGGTTGTTTCATTCTTTTGTATCAAAGCGCTTACATAACTTTTTATGTTGAGAAAATTTAAAACATGTTCCTTGTTCTCATTCCACTGGTTTTTAGAGAGGTTTTGAAGAGACCATTCTATTCCATACTCATGACCAAGCGAGTTTAGGTCTTTTACCCAAAAAAGTTTTTGCTCCAAAAGTTTTCTTGATATTATGTTTGGCAGTCTTTCTCTATGGTAAGTAAATATAGTTTGCGCCACATATCGCAAATGTAAATCCAGTGTAAATATGTGACCATTCTCTACTGTATAATAAAACAGAACATATTAAACTACTGTAGTAATGAAAAAAGACGATTTTTAAAGTGCGTTGCATTGCTGGTTGTTTGTAGGGTGTGTGGTAGTGTGTTCCAAAGCCTAATAGCGTTTATATAATATAGATGTTCCACGGCGAGAGTGTGATGTGTCGGAGGGATTAGCCTTTTTCCCCTTTCAAATCTTCCAAACCGAATATTATCAAATAGATATCTCGGCTTTTTCATATAAATTATCTTGTGAGGAAACATAAGAACTCGTATCTTCATTAAGTTTTCGAAGGACACTCCAAAGATGCTGCTTGAGAACGATGATACATGACTGAACCTCCTAAGCCCGTATACATATCTCACAATGTTGTTGTATGCAACATTAAGACGACGTGTGCTTTTAGCGTCACATTTAGCAAATAGTTCGCAACCATACAACAGATCCGGAATAACGTAAGTCTTGGCAAAAAGCAATCTTACCTTAAATGGTGTATAAAATTGTTTTGCCCATAGAGATCTGAGCTTAACATATGTTTGAGCGACCAAAGAGTTTATATGAGCTGTCCATGTTAGGGTACTATTCAGAAATATGCCCAAGTTTTTGGCTGTGGAAACAATTGAGATCATTTGATTGTTGGTGAGTATCTCCTTGTCGATAGCCGGGTTAATTGATATTTTCTGAATCATGAGGCATTTTGACTTGTTAGGGTTCAAACAAAGACCATTTGCCATAGCCCACTGATGGATTTTACATAAGTCAAAATAAAGTTTGTGAATGTTCTCGTATGTACTTTATGTGTATGTACTTCACAGTAAGAGAGTTGTGAAGGAAGTTCGTTGACATATAAAGAAAAGATTGAGCCCTTAGGCACACCTTTAGTTAAATTTAGCGGTTGAGAGGATAAATTATCAATACAAACAGACTGTGTATGGTTAACTAAGTATGATGAAATAAGTTGAGTTGAACTTGATGAAAAATTAAAAAGATTTCTTAGTTTTATACACAAAGTTTGATGATTGACGGTGTCAAAGGCCTTAGAGTGGTCAAAAAGAACCAAAAAGTTTATCTTGTTACTATCCAACCCACGCCTAATGTTCTCCGTTACTTCAGCAAGAGCGCTTAAGCAGCTATGATCTGGGCGAAATCCTGATTGCCATTCACTCAAAAGGCCATGTTTATTAATGTATTCACTAATCTGAGAGTACACCAGCTTCTCCAAATCTTTCGAAATATAGAATAATATCGCAATGGGTCGGTATTCGTCATTGGACTTCGGTATTGGAATAATTTTAACATGTTTCCAGTTCGAAGGGAAAGTGCTTGTCATTATGATGGTGTTAAAAATGTGAGTCACATATGGAAGAATAGCGGGTAAGAGAATCTTAATGAACTTATGATGAATGTTATCACAGCCAAATGCGTTAGACTTAACTGCAGAAAAGCAACGTGAGACTTCGACTTGGTTGACACATGCAAACTCAAAGCTATGTTCAGGTGCTATGACGCTGGTTAAAGAGTTCAATTCGTTTACGTTAATCGGGCAGGTATCATTTGTATTCACCCCTCCAATACCAATTTCTCGAATAGTCTGCCAGGTTTTTTTTGCAATTCTAATTGCGTTATTAACATCTCTCCTTCCAGTACGATATTCATCTTTGAGTATAGTTGTGTTAAAACGCTTCCACCTAGAGTTAGCAATATCTCTAGAATGAATTGAATCTTTAATCCTTAGTGTAAAACATGATTTCTTTTTAACCGACGGAGATTTTGTTTTTTACTCACTCCGAATTCGAAGGAATTTTTCTATACAACACTTTTGTTTCGCATTCAAAACATGTTTTTTTTTTTTATAGAAAAACTCACTCCTAATTCGAAGAAATGTTTCCATTTTCCTAAAGAAAAAAAAAAAACAAAACCCACAAAAATTTTATTTTAATAAAATCTGCTCCAAATTCGATGCACAATTTCTCCGAAAAAGATTATTAGTAAAAAATAAAGCTGACTCCGAATTCTATTCAAAAAAATTCTATGAATTTAAGGAAATTTATGAAAAAAATAACCCTGAATTCTAAGTAATTTTTAAATAAACTTAAATTTACTAATACAAATGTACTCCACTACATTTAAAAAATCCTTTAAATATACTCCGAAGTTTAAGAATTATAAAAATTTCTCCGATCTCGAAACAAATTTCATTACAAAAATTACTCCTAATTCAAAGAAATTTTTCTATAATAAAATAACTTTAAATTTAAAGCATTTTTCTATCAAATCAACTTTTTCTTTAGAAAGTGACTTCTCACATTTCAAAAATATTCTTTAACTGTGAGAAAATTCTAGAAACTCAAAATTTCCAACCGACATTATACAAATTTTTTTTTTGTAACAATTTCATGTTTATTTTTATCAATCATGCCATTTTGCCAAATAATAATAAAAATTTTCTATTGTTAAAGAGAACCTTTTTCTCACTTTTTTAACAATAAATATACAAACCACAGCCCCCTCGTAGTTACCCAGGCAGAAAAATGCAATCGGCACATTGTTGGCAATGCGTTGGCGACTGTCAATTATGCATTGGTAAAACGTGGGATTAACAATATTAGTTGTACTTATGGTACAATATTAGTTGTACTTATGGTAATTATTAGCACGGTGGGTTATGCTGTACGGTTGGCAATTTCTACACGTGTAGTTTTCATAATATTAAATATCCCAACAAAACCGCTCATTACCATAGGGCTACACGCGTTGCAATACACCTAACTTAACTGATGAATTTTACAGGCGATAAGCCTAAAAGTAATGGGTGGAATCTTTACCTAGTAGGGGGTAGAGTAACTAGTTACTTTTATGGTTACCGGATTGGGAAAGTATGTGTACATATATAAATTTTCATAAAAATTTTTTTTTTTTAAAAATTATTACGAATATTTTGTTTTTAAATAAATAACGTGGTCGAGCTGAGATTCGACAATGGGGTCCCTAGTTGTTAGGCGAGATATATAAATTAAAATATAAATGAATTGTTGTGCTTCGAGTTTTTGGTTGCAAGTAAGTTTTTCTATAGAAAAATTGCTTTGAATTCAAAGTAAGTTTTTCTATAGAAAAATTTCTTCGAATTTGGAGTAATTCGCAGTAGATTTATTTGCTTTGAATTCACAGTAGATTTTTCTATAGAAAAATTGCTTCGAATTAGCAGTAGATTTTTCTATAGAAAAATTGCTTCGAATTCGCAGTAGATTTTTCTATAGACAAATTGCTTCGAACTTGCAGTAGATTTTTCTATAGAAAAATTTCTTTGAATTCGCAGTAGAATTTTCTATAGAAAAATTGCTTTGAATTCGCAGCAGATTTTTCTATAGAAAAATTACTTCGAATTCGCAGCAGATTTTTCTATAGAAAAATTACTTCGAATTCGCAGCAGATTTTTCTATAGAAAAATTGCTTCGAATTCGCAGCAGATTTTTCTATAGAAAAATTGCTTCGAATTCGCAGCAGATTTTTCTATAGAAAAATTGCTTTGAATTCGCAGCAGATTTTTCTATAGAAAAATTGCTTTGAATTCGCAGTAGATTTTTCTATAGAAAAATTGCTTCGAATTCGCAGCAGATTTTTCTATAGAAAAATTGCTTCGAATTTACAGTAGAATTTTCTTAAGAAAAATTGCTTTGAATTCGCAGTAGATTTTTCTATAGACAAATTACTTCGAATTCGCAGTAGATTTTTCTATAGAAAAATTTCTTTCAATGCGAGGTTAGTTTTTTTCTATAGAAAAATTGGTTTAAATTCGAGGTGAGTTTTTCTATATAAAAATTTGCTTCGAATTCGGAGTATATTTTTCTATCGAAAAATTTGCTTCCAATTCGAAGTAAGTTTTTCTATAGAAAAATTTTGCTTCCAATTTTCCAACATTTCTTCGAGTGAATTTTTCGTTAGAAAAATTGATTCGAGTTATTCTATATTTGTCTGTAAAAGTTGCATACACACAGAGCAATAAAGTGTCAACCGAATTGGAAAGTGTATATTAATGGTAACAACTTATAAATTCAGTTAGTACAAAAATATTTACATTATATTCATGAATATTTTGGTTGTTGCAACTTAAACTCACTCAAATTAATCGAACTTCGTTCTGAAGAGTAATGTTAAGTTGTGCCAACCGTCTGAAATTCGTAATAAAATAATTTGAGTCGTAGTAACCGAATTTCAGTTGGCAAATAGCTAAATTTTTCTCTCTGTGTAGGTTTGAGGTCATTTTCTATTAAACATTTCCGTTACATTCGGAATTATTTTTATAAAAAAATTGCTTTTATTTCGGAGTTATGTTTTTGTAAATTTAATTTATTCCTTGTGCAAATTTTCAACTGTCAACTAAGGGTAGAGAAATCTTAAATATAAAATAAACAAAATGTGAAGAAAAAGTTTTGTTATTTTCTTTAATTTTGTATATACTTTTGTACATACTATAGAAAAACACGTGGTTTCCTTTTGGTAAAATATTAACATTCACACAACACAACACACCACGCTACAATACATAGACAAAAATCTTAAATATGATGTCACTCATACATTTAAAAAAGTAGAATAACTACTATTTTATGTATAGTACATAAAGGAAGCCTAGTTTGTTATATATAAAATATAAAATAAATGTTAATGGAAAACTTTAGTTATCTTAACATTAGTAAACCATCCATCCAACAAATCCACCCACTATAACAACACTAAAATTTCTTTATATAACTATAGTATTCATTAGGGCATTCATATTTGTTTGAAAATTTCTTATTCATAATAAAAGTACTAAATAAATATTATGAAATTTTTATGTTTATATGAATAAACTTATAAAATATATTTAGATTATAATTAAATATTACTCATACGCTGACCTAAAGTTATTTTGTTGAACAAAAAAGTCTCTCCTTAATAAGCTTTGTAAACCCTCCCCCTCAATTTATGTATTGTTCGAAAGGTTTGTTCATTTTTATAAAAAATTTCATTTGTCATTGTATGTGTATATGAGTGACGTTTATTTTTTTTTTGTCTGTGTGTGAGTGGCTGTTGTTGATGTTCCTTTAAAGGTTTTTGTTGCTACATCACTATATGTGTTAGTTTTTCTATGTATTGGTATATTTTATATACCCTGGCAGACGTCCAGACTTATTGGCGTCATTGTTATCATAAATGTTAACATTGGAAATGGCAACAAAACAAAAAGAGAAAATTTTCAAAAAGAAAAACAATATTTTTCATCTGTTAGGTTTTTGTTTAGTTTTTTTTTTTTTTTTTGTTTTTTGAAATCGCCTTTCATTCTTTTCTTTAAATGTCCTTTTTTGTTGTTTTTTGTAGTGTTTCCCCATTGAGTACTAATGGATTTTTTTTGTGAAACACGTAGATTTCTTAACATTTGTTGAAGAAATAATTTAAATAAAGATTGGAAATTTAAAAACAATGATGGAATTTTTATTCACAAGTATTAAATATTTATTTAAAGCAAATCAAAGCTTTAATTCATTTTTTTTAAATGTTTAATTAACGTTTTAAACATTGATATTCGTTAGGTTTACAACGAAGATTAGTTAGTTGCAGGCTTTTGTTAGTTCAAAGCCCCAAAATTGGGCGCCATCGTTGTTTATGCATTTGCTGAATTATTTGTTAGTCAAGCGTCAGGCTAAATTACGCAATTTTAGCAAAGCTATAAAATACTCGTATAATACTTTATATGAACAATTTCTGGCTGTCCTCACATTTTCACTCAAAACTTTTGAACCGCTGAGAAAAGGGAAAATTCTCGTTGTTTGGGGTCTTTAGAGCCATAACTATAAGCTTCATATACATATCATCTTTTTAGGAACTAAAACAAAAAAACTGTATTTAGGGTACACGAATTAAGTGCCCCGCTTCTTACAAAAAAAAAATCGCGGATTTAAGCATTGTGTAATTAATGATTTTATCGATGATTTTTATATACCCATTAATGGAATTAATGGACACCCAGTCAGAAACTGCCATACCACTGGTTAACCGAGGAATTGTAAATATATTTATGGCAGAACCATTGTTTAAGACGCTTTACCAGCGTTTCCAAAAAGTGTTTTGCTAGTATATGTTCTACAATAGTACACTTAGGAAATTATGTTGGTAAAGACGACTGCAATTGTAGTCAAAAACAAATGAAATTTCATTTAAAAAAAGGACGACTTACATTTCATTAAATTCAACTAACATTGTCATTTGTTTTTTAATGTTCAAAAAATGACTAACATTGTAGTAAAAATGAACCACATGGTAGTAAAAAATAAACCAACATTTTTTTTTTATTTTTTTAAGTAACAAAAAACAACTGTAAAAATTAATGTAAAATCATAAAACAGTCATTTGATGTGTGGTGTTTTTTTAAATGAACTACAAGGTTAGTTAAAAATTTTATTTGTTCTACAAATGACTTACATTTACATTAAAAATAATGAAACTGTATTACAACCCAAACAACTACATATTTTTAAAGCAGAAGTTCCCTGAGTGTAATAGTCTGCAAAAAACATTGCCAAAGAATTGCATTTATAGTAATTAAATGTGCTAAAATCCCAAAACTTATTTAACAAATTGTGAAAAGCAATCTGATGTAGGCGTGTCCCTATCCGGATTTCATTCCTGCCTAAGGAAATCTTCAGGGGACTTTGTTATTAGAATTTCTAGAGATATTTGTTATGTTAAATCACAAACTCAATGAGAATTTCTTGTCCTCGTCAAGGAGCGAGATTCAAAATTTAAAATATCAAAGAAATTGTCTGAGCCCACTGAGCCAAAGTTGACAAAAACTGTTTTCCCATTGCTATCCAGTCAGAAATTACCAACGGCTCAAAAGTCTAACAACTGGAAAAACATTTCTTTTATAAAAATTATGATGTTTTGTTTAAGAAAGTTTGTAGTCGATAGTTTCCGAGTTCGATCCCGGTTCCAGGCATAACTTTTTTCTTGTGTTTCTTTTATTCTTTTTATTATAAATAGGGTTTTTTTTTTGTTTCTGGAAAAGCTCCTAGTCAGAAAAAGACAATCGGACCACCTCTGGCAAGGCACTTTAACTTGTTTGTTATTCAATTTTACTTTCACAATCACAAAATTAGGATACTTTTAAGTGATAATAATAGAAAATAGTAACAGTAAAAACGAAAACATATATCAATTCTCAAGATTTTAAAAACGTTCCTCAAAATGTTTGAAGGTTTTTATTAAAAAAAACTTAATAACATTTGAAAGACAAAGGGATGACATTTTCCTCAGAACTAAGCCAAGTTACTACAAACTTATATTCCAATTTTGGGCTCAAACAAGATTAAATGCGGCCATTAGAACGTGTGAAATCTTCTGCAAAATTAGCCGCTTAAATGTCTTCCCCAATTTTAAAAAATTTTACACACGCGATTGTTTTTAGCAAACTTATCCAAAAATGTATTTAAACTTTATTAAAATCTCTTATAGTTTAAAACTTATAAGCGATCAAAGACATAAGCGCTATATGGGAGTTAGAAGTCGTGATTTTTCTACAGATAAATAATTTTAATATGAGTACACAGAAAAAAACTAAAAAACGAGTTTCAATAATCAAATTTATTGAATCAATTAATATTTGAATTTATATTGCACCTGTCAGGGCAATAATAATATTAAATAAAACTTTTATTGAAAGTTAAAAAGAAAAATTTTATAAATAACTTCTACAAAAAAAATATAATGAGGCTCACAAAAAAAGTGCGTGAACGATACGTTTGTATATGTTTTTTTGGTAATGCTACTTCTATTTGAATTTTTGTGTGTGTGTGTGTGTGCTTGTTTTGTTTGTAAACTTCAAATGTATTTGCCATTTTATACTGAAAGTTTTCTATTTATGAAAAAATAATTTGAGAATTCTGTCTAAAATAAAATATATATTTAATTCTTCTTAGTTTAAACGAGCTTAAGATCATTTATTTATTAATTATTTATTTACAATATTTCGTCTCCACATTGGGTGACTTCTTTAGGGAAAATTATTACAAATTGATAAAGTTGATTTAATAATTATAAACTTATACACATATAACAATTTTTTTTTTTTAAAAGGCGGGAAATCAAAAATCGAAAAATATTTTTGGAGGGAAATCAAAAATAAGAAAATATTTTTGACTTCCCGCCTTTAAAAAAAATAAAAAATTGTTATATGTATATAAGTTTTTAATTAATAAAACAAGTTTTTCAAATTGTAATAATTTTCCCTGAAGAAGTCACCCAATGTTAAGACGAAATATTGGAAATAAATAATTAATAAATAAATGATCTTAAGCTTGTTTGAACTAAGAAGACTTAAATGAAAGAAGATCAAAGAAAACTTAACATTTTTAAAATAGGTATAAATATATATTTAAAAGTCAATTAAAATATTAATAGATTTAATTAAATATTTGTTTAGAAACAAATTTAATTAAAATCAAATTTTTAATTAAATATTTTATTTTCATAATTTTGTATTTAAAGGAAAATACTACAATTTATCGATCCTGGTAAAAAAAAATTAAAATTGAAGTAAACTTTGTTGTAAAAATATAAAAATATAATATTTTGTCAAAATGACCCAAACACAACAGGTGTATGAAAAAAATAAATTGTCACCTGAAAAAAAGTTGTATATATTATATATTTTTAAAAGTTTTTTTTTTGCATAATTAGAATATATTTGATGTAATTTATAATATAAAACTGACATTTACTCTATACGAATAGTTTAAAGTATCTAATTTTAACTTTGCTTTTTAAAATTGGGTCATTTTGACCTAAACAGGGCCAAAGAGTTAAAAGTATGTGTTATAATTATTACAAATCTTTTCCTAATATGTTGTAAATATTGAATAAATATTTGAGATGCCGTTTGGAATTGATATTTAAATATTTCGAGATTTTTGGAGTTGTTTAAAATCCAGGGTTTTTTTGTGTTTTCCGGACTTTTCGGGATTATGGTATTTTTGGTATGTTAACAAAAAATTTAGTAACCTCAACAAAAACATTCAGTAATATGTTCTTAATATGGGAACCTGGAAAATTTCCGAAATAGATCTATCAACACATTAATGAAAGTGGTCAAATAAAACATTTAAAAACAAAAAACTCTATACATTATTTTTTAGACCAATATTCTAACAAAGAAATAGAGCGTATATCCTCGAACTTGAATAATTTTCATTTTCATTTTAAAAAAATAATTAAATATGTATATCGAACCACCAAATGTTTCACTATATCTTATATTTATATAAACATTTTATATAAGAACAAAAATTTTTCAACAATTTAACAATAAACACATTATTATTCCAAATCGTAAACATCAAAAAAAAAAAAATATAAATATGAGAAAATCAAAAAAAAAAACTTAATTTATCTTAAATTTTAGCAAAAAACCAAAAAAAAAAAAAAATACAAATCCCTAAATAGTCCCTAAAAATTCGAAAAACCCGGGGTTTAAAAAAGAAAATCCCGGTTTGCAGGATCTTCGAAATCCCGAAAATACCGCGATTCGGTATTTCCCGTTTGGCATCCCCAGTCAGTACCTACTTAAAATGTCATTAAATCAATAAAATCAACAATTTTTTCCTCTATTAAACTTTTCATCAATCGTAACTAATGACATAAACAAATACAATAA
This sequence comes from Delia radicum, assembly GCA_021234595.1. Lineage (NCBI taxonomy): Eukaryota > Metazoa > Arthropoda > Insecta > Diptera > Anthomyiidae > Delia > Delia radicum. Next base: position 100,404,257 of record CM037851.1, read on the forward strand.
ACTCACATATTCACACAAATACACTTACACACTCCATCTGTCAGTCAGTGAAAATACATAGATAAATATTTATTTTAGCTCAACAGTAGGTAATTAAAAGTTGAAGAGTTTGCTAAACTAACAGACAAGTTAAATAAATATATCGGCCATTCCACGATATATCGACCAAAATTTGGCCTTGAGCCTGCCTATATAAGTTATATTTTGTACTCAGAAACTCTACGGATCTAGTTAAAGATTGGCTTTTTTATTTTCTTGAAATTCAAAACAACAAAGGTTTTATTCGCGATTTAATTTTTTGGAAAAATTAAAAATATGCAAAAAGTTTGAACTTTTCAACATTCAAAGTTTCTTTAATATATATCAAATTATTATCATTTAAAATTCACTGAAATTGCACCCTCCTCTACAATTATACTGCATATTAATTTTTTCCAGTTTAAAAAAAATAATTGTATTTTAAATGCAATTATACTGCTTATTAATTTTATGCCAGCTTCAAAAAGATTGCATTTTACATGCAATTAATTTTTAAAATGCATTTTTATAAAATTTAGCCACTCTGGATTTATAAAAAGAATGCGTATTTGCAAAATGTGGGATTCTCACAAAAAAGTTGCACATTTACAACAAACTTCTAGCACTTTTAAATAGAAAAAGCAACAATTAGTTATTTTATTTTTCAGACTTATTAGGATTCAATTTAAAAAAGTAGTGTTAAGGGCCCTCTAAATGCCTCTCTTTTAAGAACAATACATGTAATTTTTAAGATTTTTTCTGTATGTGAAAGATAAATGATTCTACTAAAATATTTTGATTCTACTAAAATAACCCTTTTCTGGGTTATTTATGAAAAAGTTCATAAAACTAATGAAAAAGTTTCATTAAAACTGTGAAGCTTTTTTATAAAGTTTAAGTAATTTTCATTCACACTCTGAATAAAACTTCATCAGTTTAGTGAAAAAGAAATTAAGACTCGTCCAAGTAGTGTAGCTTGTAAGTCTAGCTGAGTGGGTTACACAACCGCACTCAGGGAACTTCAGATGTAAATATTTGTAGTTGTTTGAGTTGTAATACAGTAATCTTTATTTTTAAGTGCAAAAACAAGCATTTGTAGAAGCAATTTATTTTTTGACTACATATGTAGTTCATTTAAAAAAACAAACCACATCAAATTATGATTTTACGTTAATTTTATGCAGTAGTTTTTTTTATTTAAAAAAAAAACAAAACAATTAAGTGTTTGATTATTTTTTACTGCATATAATTGTGGTTAATTTTTTTAACAGTAAAAAGCAAATGACAATGTTAGTTGAATTTACTGAAATTTAAGATGTCCTTTCTTTTAGTGAAATTTCATTTGTTTTTAACTACATTTGCAGTGGTCTTTACCTACATACACACATAGAAATAAAGTGCCAACCGAATTGAAAAGTGTGTATTAATGGTAACAACTTACAAATTTAGTTAGTACAACGATATTTACATTCGATTTCTGAATATTTTGGGTTGTGCAACTAAAAATCAGTTGAATTAACCGATATTTTTTGTGAAAACTAACGTTCAGTTCTGTAAACCTTCTGAAATTCGTAGTAGCCGAATTTGAGTCGTAGTAACCGAATTTCATTTGGCAAATAGCTAAATTTTTCTCTGTGTTCAGTATTCTAAGTGCGGTTTGAGAAGTTGCAATATACCCTAAAGTTTTCGAGATAATGGTAAAAGAGTAATTTTTGCGATTGACGCATTGAAGCATTTGTAACTTGTTTTCCTAGGTGAAATGAGCCTCCACTTGTTAAAATCTGTTGAAAATTGACAGTTTTCAACCGATTTTAAAAAGTTATGGCTCATTTTACTCAGGAAAACACTATCTTTAAGAATATTGTTGTTTTTAAAGAAGATCCTCGTAGAATTTGCAAAAGTTAAAAAAAAACTAAAAATTTTAATTACTTTATATAAGAAAAAAGGACCATAACTTTATCATTAATAATATAAAGAATTTATATATGCAGTTCGAAAGACCAGGTAACTATCTGCCGTTTAAAAATTAAAAATCGGTTTTAAAAAGACTGAGTTACAAATGTTTTTAATGCGCCAGTAGCAAAAATACTCTTTTACCATTATCTCGGAAATGTGAGGGTATATTGCAACTTTTCAAACCGATTTTGTTATACTCTCAGCTAGACTTACAACCTACACTAGGTCATTTGATGAGTGTTTTTTCTGTATACCACAGTGTAATAGATAAATCCCGGGACCCAAAATACGCAAGTGTTGTGTTTTAACAAAAAGTCTATATTTTGGAATTATGCATCTTTTATTTAAAATCGACAATGGCCAGATTTGTGAAAAGTTCATTTAAAAAACAAATTGCATATAAAATGTATTTCTCATTTCGCAATAAAATGAATATTAAACTTACATAAAAACTTGGATTTTTCAGAATTTCAAAAACTAAAAAAGCTAATCTTTAAGTTTCGTAATAAAGTTTCTGAATAAAAAATTTTATTGAAATCGGAAAACATAAGGTCACAAAATGTCTTTTTTTTCGGTTTTCGATGAAATGCCGGATTTTTTTTTTTAACTAACGCATATCTATAGAGTAGTATGTATTTTAAGCTATGAGGTTTTAAATACTCATAGTTTACTCGTTCATATACAATTTACAATCATAATAAAAATTCTATTCACTTTCAGTTTTCTAACACTTGCAATTAAAATTAGTTTACCACATTTAAGGTAAATATCAGGTTGTGATAAATTGAACAAATAATTGTTGAAAAAAAGTTAATAACACTGCGCAACACGAAAAATTAAACAAGAGTACCGACCGTTGATCCTAACTATTTCGTTCACGCTGATTTCAATTTTGTACCAAGGTTTTCACTTATGGGCTAGGTTTTTCTAAAAATAGCATTAAAGTTTTGCATGTTACAACGAAGTTTTCTATAAGTAAAATTTAAAAAATAATTTGTGGAAAATCTTTTTTAGACTCATTATTTTTTTACATCTAGTAAGTACATACATATCTATTTATTGCAGATTTTTTGTTAGCTGGAAAGTAATGACATTTTGTGCAAGCAAGTCATTTATGATTTTATCTATGATGTATATCGATATAGCTAAGATGGTAGAGCGATTGACTGACAACCTTAAGACCCGAGTTCGAATCCCGTGTGAGCACATTTTATTAACAGAAAATGTAAAATAAATAAAATATTTTGTTTTAAATTTTGTTGTTTTTGAATTTATTTTTAGACTTATTATTTTTGTCCATATAGGTAACCACATATTTTTATATTTTTTGTAAGGTGTTAAGTCATTGTTAATTAATGATATGTCATTGTTTTGCTTTACAAAGTAAAAAGATTTTTAATTACAACTGTAATTACTTGCCAAATATGTACTTATATAACCACTTATTGGTAATGCTTTTCGACACTGGGATGAGGATGATCTTAAGTGTAAAAATTATTTATACCAAAATTCAGCGAAAAAAGTTAATATTAGAGAAAGTTACTTAAAAAAACTTTTATCACTGTGTATGTCTATGAAATATAAGTTTTCGACCGACTATTCTGCTAAATTTTGGACGAACTTGGCCGAACTCCGTGTGTATGAAGAAATTGAGTACATTTTCAGAATATATTCTTTAATTTGTATTGAATTCGTTACATATTTTATGAAAAATAACAAAGTTTAAGTATTCCCATTTTTTCTTTCGAAAGACAACATTAAAATAATTGAATTTATTATTTCATATTTTTGAAAGAAAATTGTAAATTAGCTTTTTTTTGAAATTTATTCATATTTAAATATTTTAAATACTTTAAACAAATTTTTTATTTATATTTGTTTTCTGGGATATTTTTTTTTATATTGACAGAAAATGTTTTTGATTTCCCGCCTTTTTTTAAGAACTTGTTGTATATGAGTTTTTAATTGCTAAAACAACATTTTGTCAATCAAATTATAATAATTGTTCCCTGAAGAAAGGGTGACGAAATAATGGAAATATATAAAGGATACTATGCTCGTTTAAAAGAAAAAGAATCAAATAAAAGAAGATCAAATTTCGTTGTCAAAATTAAGCGAATTTCATGTTTTATACAGAGTTAAAAGTTCGGCTACAGCTTCGGTCGAACATTGACAAAGTTTGGTCGGTCAAACATTGACGAGTTTGGTTAAATTCATACAAATATGTGAACATTTTTAAAATAAAATTTTTAATTATTTTGTAGACTTTCACTGTAATGAAAGTTTTTGTTAAACTAACTTTCGCAATTATTAACTTTTTTGGGCTGAATTTTGTGACACGTAGTTTTTTGAGCTAAAGAAAATTAAAGATGAACTCATAGATCATCATTTATCGCTATGCTGTAATATAAATGTTATATAAATTTCTTATGCACAAAATTGGTATGATAAATTGTGCAAAAATAGTAAAATATATTAAAATCTGAGAAATCCTGCGGAATTAATTCTTAATGCGGAATATTTCTTAAACAAAGTTGAAGTCTTATCAGTATTTACCATAACAAATGAAGAGAAAATATTATATTTTCAAAATTTTATGTATCATAAAAACTTTGTTAAAACATGCAAAACTTTAATGCAATTTTGCAAAAAAAAAAATCTAGCCCATAAGTGACAAAACTGATACTATTGTTTTCGATTTTAAGGGCAAATTTTGTTGCGCTGTGTTATATTAACAAACGATTTAATCATTTAGTTCAGTTATTTATATGGCATAAGTGACAAAACTGAGTATTTAGAATCAATGCTCGATACTATTGTTTTCGATTTTAAGGGCAAATTTTGTTGCACTGTGTTATATTAACAAACGATTAAATAATTTAGTTTAGTTATTTATATGGCAGTTTTTGTAATTAAAATGTATTAAAGTACTTAACAATCAAGTTAATTTAAATATCAAAAGCTACTAAACGTATGATTAATATTAATTATTGTACCACTTAGGCGTATGATTTATATTGAACATTTTAAGAATAACACTTAGGCGTATGATTCAAAATAACATATTAATAAGGTTTTTTTCAGGAATACTTCAGGAAATGTTAAAATTTTTATAATTTTTATAAAAATATCTAAAATTTTGTTTATCTTGATTTGTAACTTCTGTTTCTTTATAAACAGTTTTAAGAGCTCCCCCCTCATTCTGTTGTTTAGTCACGTTTTTTTTTTCTTCTGTTATTCACAAATTTATTAAAATATGTAAATCGTGATAACAGTTGAATACAAATAAGCTACAAAACTTTTAATAATATTAAAAAAAAAAAACAATAATTGCATAAATAAGTCGTTTCAATAGAAAAATTTCACACACTCACACCCCATAAAACCGTAAAACAAAAAGTAGTTTTTAAGCAGACAAAATAATCGTATGATCTTCTTTCAAAAAATCTCAAATTTTATTTAGAGGAGAATGTGTTAAATTGCGCATTAATATGATGCTTTAAAATAACCAGATACGATGGAGACAAAATCTGTAGTTTGTAAAACTTAAAACTATGATTCTAAAAATTATGTTAATACAGCAAAGGGCAACAAAATAGCAAATTGTTTTAGCTTTGAAGACTAACCGAAAACTTTTATTAGGAAAAAATTTATATTTTTGTTGATTATAAAGTAAATGCTAGACCAATAGCGATATAATATTACTTCGATTTATGAGAAATCAATAATTTGGATGTGCACTTGTTTCCTTTAATTTATACTATTTTTATGGAAAGTGGCTAATTTTAGTTTTTTTTTTTTTTGCAAATTTGTTTTATACATGAGGTAGTTAATTTAGACACCCTGTAAGTACATCCTGTACTCACACTGGGTAACTTAATTACAATAATTCGAAAAAAGAACACTCCTTTTACAATTTCCAATTTGATTCATACAGAACGGATTAGCAGTATTTATTAAATACCATAATGTGATTAAAATGTCCCACTGTACAAAATTTCTTTTTGAAAATTTTTCCCCCAAAAATTTTTCACATTTTACCAATAAAAATTAAAAATAAGTGGAAGGATTCTGCCTCTAACTCCTTACACAGCTAATAATGCTTTTATAATGATTGTTTTTAATTCTCAATTATGACGTCATTGTATAAGTAAAAACTAGAGCAAGCAAAAATAAACCAGTGGTTGTGTTTTATTTGAGAGGATAGAAATAAGCTAAAATTGAGTTTCAATTGAAATACTTGTTAGTTTAATTAAAAGTTTAATTGAATTCGGTCCTATTAGAGAATGTAGTATCGATTAAAATATTTTGTAAATTTGTAATTGATTAAGTTTCAATTAACATTTTAATCGTATCTATTAAAAATATAATTGAATATAGAAATGTTAAGGTTAACAAGAAGAATAAACATTTTTTCTCTAAAAATTAAAAACACTATTTATTTTTAAATCGGACTACGATAGTTTCTGCCTCTTTCTATGGACAGGCGTCATCAGTGATTTTCAATTTAAATTATATTTATAAATTGTATTTATAATTGTCAGATTGTCTCTATAAGATAACATTTTCAACAACCTGCTGATGTAAGAATCAAACCTGCACTCTTCTTACATTACAAACGTAACAATACCAAGTTATGACCGTTTAGCGATCACACCCAAGTATGGCCTCGAGTGTAATGCAGCTAAATTGCAATGTTCTTTCCTAAATTGCAGTTTTCTTTCCTATTAGAAATTGCAGTATTCTTTCTTATTAGCTTTTCTGTTATTATATATTATACTCAGAAGTGACAACACTAACAACACAAATATTCTATTTTTAGATTTTTGTTTATTTTTCTAATCTCCTCCGTCTCTATTTCACAATGTTACCAGATTGATGTATGGTTTTTACGTTCGGTGTTGACAACTTTTGCGTTTTAAGTTGAGACATCGCCACAGGGCAAATTTTATAATGTATTTTAGTACAGTGTTATTTTCACTTCATATAGACAGTCGCAATTAATTGAATATTGTTTTTAATTTCAAAGAAGTTTTTAGTAAATGCTATATAATAACACATGATCATACATGTTCATATGTGTACATTAACGAAAATTGAGGTAATATTTATGTGTATAATCACATATAAACACTTATGAGCATATATATATATATCATATATGGTAGCATATGAGCATGTGTGAACTCGAATACCTTCATATATGAGCATGAATGAGTTCATAAATGTCCATAAATGGATGTATATATGATGAATTTTATATCAAAACCTATAAAACAGGCACATTTTGAACCCGACCCTTTTAGATGTTGATGAAATTTTGCATACAGCTACATTTTACCTATAGAAACACAACCTCATTTTTAAAAATTCCATTTTCGAAAATTGTTGGCATGGCAAGGTATTGAAATATTTGAAAAATTACGGTAGTAGGTACTTTTAAGCAGCGATAACTACGGAATGGCTCAACCGATTTCAAAGATATTGGTGCTATTAGAAAGGTATATATGTCAGCTTTCACAAAAAACATACACTGTAAATATTTTCTATTACACTGGAAAGTTTTTTGGCAAAAATAAAACTTTAAACTGGGAAAACACTTCAAAGACCAAGTGTTTTTTCCAAAAAAAAATTTATTTTAGAAAGGCGTATTTAATATATATAACATATATAAAAACTATCAAAATATGAGGAAGTTAACAAGAGATGCATTTACTTAAAAAAATTTAAAAACAAAAGAAAACACTTTTCAGTGCAATATAAAATTGTTACAGTGTATGTTTTCGCTAATTTAAATACCTTTCTAATGGTACCAAGATCTTTGAAATCGGTTCAGCCATTCCGTAGTAATCACAGTTCGAAAGTATATATTATCGTCATTTTTCAAAAACCTCGATAACTTGACACGCCCACATGTTTTCAAAAATGCCATTTCTAAAACTGGGGTTGTGTTTGTGTAGGTAAAATGTAGATGTATGCAAAATTTCATCAAAATCTGAGAGGGTCTGGTTCAATGTATATCGATTTTAATATGAAATTCATCATATGCTGATTTTTAAACTGGTAACTAAAATTTAAGTCGAATATAATGAAAATGTTGTATTTTTGCTGTTCTTATTTTATTATTTATTTTATTATTTAGCAAAAGAAATCTGCTAATGTTAGCAATTTTTTTCTGCAAAATAGTTTTTAACTAATTTTTGGTAGCTTTTTCTGCCATTTTTACAGGTTGACATGACATGTTGTTGGTAAATCAAAACTTTAAAGCTTAGGATAACATTTAGCTTATTAAGCTTCAGATAACATATTCTCTATTTCTATAACATTTTAGTAGTCAAAAGATTTTGAAATTTATGTGTTTATTTTTTGAATTCAACTGCTTATTTTATAGCTTTTCGAATGTTGTTATTATAGCTTTATTACAGTTAGTAATAACAATTTAGATTTCATATTAGATGTTTCGACTTGAGGTAGAACAATATTCTAACTAAATATATAACAATTTACTTATTAAATAATCGAAGAATTCACATATTTTTTTTACTCATAAGGTTTTTTTTTTTATTTTATTCCGCCAAATTTTTTTCAGCGAAAATTAATTTTTCGTTATATTTTTTGCGAAATTCTTTTTGGCTAATCTTTTTCTTTAAAAATATATTTACTGGAAGGAGGATATACAAAATTCCTTACAGTCGATTTCAATGCCTCTACGTGTTTTATATATTATTTTTTTGTCCACCACTGTGTACCTACTGTTTTTTTTTTCATCTAAACTGGATGCTTTAAAACAAAACTAACTTACCTGAATTGTTGAATGTCTGTCTGTAAATTTAACATCTCATATATTGTTTTTTTTGCAAAAGTTTTCAAATTGTTTTAAGTTTTTTTTCTGGAAAAAAGTAGGTATTGTTTAAATCAGATGTATTTCTTCCAAAAAAAAAAAATATCTTGGCAACTTTGATTTAATTTTTTCCAGTATTTTCGTCTACATATAGTAGGGGAAGGTGGGGTAATTTGGGAATAGTTTTTTACTACTACTATCTTTTGTTATATCAATTCCAAAGAGTGGTAAGTGGTGTAGCTTCCTAACCCAAAAGAACACAAATAAATTATTCGTTATTTGGATTTTTCGTCGATTTTTTCAATGAAGAAAATGTTAGGTAATTTCGTACTTCCATAAAAAATATAATAAAATTAAAAAAAACAATAGTTTTAACCGTAATTCTTGTGTATTATATGATAATTAACGAGATAAATGAAATATGAAAAAAGTAATAGAAATAAAAAAAAAACTAAAAAATAAAATTAAATTAAATATGATAAATAGGGCAACTAAAAAATCTCTAAAAACAATGTTTTTAAGCTCTTTTTTTTAAAAAAAAGCTCAAAAAACAGTAAAATAAGCCTTTTAAATATAAACCGTTAAAATTCATATATTGTTATTGAAATCGTTACTACAAATAACATTTTGTGAAATATGTTTTTGGAACTTCGTCAATTAAACAAAGAGAAATTGTTTTCTTAAGCTTCAGAGTTCAAAAATGGTTTATCAAAATATTTGTTAATAAACCACCAACATGTTATATTAAAATTTCAACTTTCAATTAAAAAATTTCTTCAAAATACTGATTTTTTTTTTAAAAAAAGCAAAAAAGCTTTATTTTAAAAGAAAGAATCTAAAGTAGGCTTATTTTTTTTTAAGAAAAAAGTCAAAAGGTAGCTAATATTTACAAAATAAGCTAAAATAATCATATGATTGATATAATTTTTATTGTTAATAAAAATTATGATTTATTCGACCTTTATTGTGCAATGAAAATGAAGTTATTTAAGTTCGAGGTCGTATTCTACATTTATTTACCAGAATATTGTTCTAAATTGTTCTGATGATGGGGAACTAGAAACTCCCCGAAATAGATCTATCAGCAAATTCTTGAAGGTGTGGTCAAAGAATAAATTGAAAAACTAAAAATTCTATAATTTATTTACTAGGACAATATTCTGGTAAATAAATGTAGAATACGACCTCGAACTTGAATAACTTCATTTTCATTAAAATAATCATATATAAAAAAAAAGCTTAGAAAAGCTGTAGCAAATATAGCTTACAATTTTCATTATTTCATTACACAGTACAAGATTTTTTAGCTGATTGATTCGGAACTCAAGTCTTTCGACTAGTGGTTCTCGAGTTATGTCAAACAAAAGAGCCTAAAACGTTACAAATTCCCCTATACGATACTTACTAACTTCAAAAAATTATTAAAATTTTATTTGATGTAACTTGGCCAAACGAATGATGCAGAAGTCCTTATTTTTGGGGCTACTTTCACAAAAATTATCAGAATTGAGTCCCGAAATCACGTGTTGTACTGTGTTATGAGAACTTTATTTAGTCGAAATAGTTTCATCTTTTCAAATAAAAAACAAACTCTAGCTTATTTTTGGTTGCCCTAATGATAAACATAAAGAAAAGTTCTGAATCTTCGTCTGAATATTCTGAGTTGTAATTAATGCCGGTATAAAAGCTGGCCGCTATTTTAGCACATTTTAAGTGAACAATCCTCTTGCATGTGTTGCAGTTTACTTTACTTTGTCAAAAATGTATATCCAAAGATATTGGCGAAGATGATGAGAGCCGTAGTTTTTTAATACGTGCTTTAGTAGCATGAAATTTCTTAGCGGAATCTTTGAAGAGCCGTTTATTCTTTAAGTTTGATATACTGTATGGCTTTTACAAAACCCTTGGTACATAAAAGTATTAAAAATCACGCCTTCTACAATATGGATTACTTAGAGTGATAATAATTTATTAAGGAACAAGACACAATAGTTCGAAATACTGAAAATGTAAAGTCCCAAATTACCTCCACATCCCAAATTACCCCACATTCCCATATTTAGTGTAATGGGATCCAATTAAAACAATTTCCACAGTCTGCTAATTTTAAATACAACAAGAAAACAATATCTAACCATTCAGTAACCACTTTGTACTACAAGTTTAAGATTTGATTTACATCTGTTTTTGAAAAAAAAATATTTTTGTTCAAGAAATTTAAGATGAAAGTTATTTATTAACGGCAATTTGCTGTTTTTCTCACAGACAGTTTTGTTAAAAGATTAATATTTATAAGTTTTATTTCAAGTATTAAATTTCTTAATCTTGTACATGTTGTTTCTAGAATATAAAAAAAAAAAAAAATTTTAAATTTGTAATTGAAAGCTGCACTCAAAAAAAAAAGTCAGTAAAGTCAGCAACATGTTTGCTGGGAGGATCCTTGTAGAAAAATTGCTAAGTTTTTCTGAATTTATTAATTTTTTTTTGTTTTGCTAATATTATAATCCTGCCTGCAAAGATGTTTCTGACTTAACTGACTTTTTTTTTTGAGTGTGGATTATAATGTTATTAGTAGCTTAACTTGAGGTAAAACATAAGCATGACAAAAAAATTATGAAATGAGTGGAATTTTCTAAACAAAGTTTTTGGTATTAGAACAGCTCAGCTGAATCTTAAGAGATTTTATAAAGTTGAATAATTATAAATTCTTTGCTTTACGAAAAAAAAAAACTGGAATCAAGTTAAAAAATAAATTTAAAAAAAACTTTAATTCAAAATTTATGTATAAACTTTTATCAATTAAAAGAAGTTTAATTAGAAAATTTAGCTTAAAAAGTTATTGTCTAAAAAATCAACCTAACTTAAATCAGCTAAAGTTAATCGTTGCTCTTTTGTTCCCCACTGTAAATTTATTTTAAAGCACATGTGTTTTTCGTCATATGCTTGTTGTTATTACTTAACAAACTCGTTGATTTTGAACTAGTTTTTATGGATTACCTTTTTTTTTGTTGTATTTTTGATATTTAATTTTTTTTTATTTACCCGATCAAAAAAAAAAAAAAAAGTTACATCTCAAATACAAAATTAGGTGTCATTTGATATAGATCGATATTTATTCTTAGCCAAAGTTATCTCAAAATTTTCGATTAGATACCTCAAAAATATTACCGGATTAAGTAAGATTAAAATTTATCTCAAAATTGTGGGATCCAAAAATATCTAATTTAAGGTCCAGATAGATCCTGAAATATCCAGAGGAATGAATTTAGATCTACTTGGATCTAATAAGATCCAAAAAAGATAAGTAATTTTTGGTGAATAGAATGGGATAGTTTTAAGATAAAATTGGATTTAATTGTATCCCATGACATATATTATTTTTAATAAAAATATGAAAAAAAATCAAGAAAAATAATTTGGTTATCTGCGCATATATAATTATATATGGGATGATATATTGGAATGTATAATTATGTCTTATACGCAAGGAAAATATTAATGATGTTGGACCATATATAATCATATCTCAAACTAAATTGTTAATCTTAATTACATATTATTATATCTTGAATTTCATTATTCATATGGTTTCTTATACAGGGTGGGCCAAAAGTCACGCCTGCGTGTAAAAATGTAATAACTTTTGTGTTTACTGTTATTTTTTATTGTTATTTTTTTTTTTAATATAATATTAACTTTGCCTGATTTAAATTTTAGTTACGAAAAATAATATCAGATAGATGAATAGCAATTTCCATAAATTCAAAACTGGGCTCTTAAAAGGGCATTTTGCATAACAGCACCCAATATCAGGCTTTATTGCCATGATCGCAGCTTCAGTGTTGTGCTTTAATTGTCCTATAGTTTTAGGATTGTTCGCATACACTCGTTGTTTCAGATAACCCCATAGGAAATAATTACGTACAGTTAAATCTGAATTTGCTGAATTTTTCGTCACTCCTGAATTCGGAATCAGTAAAATGGAATGCCTATTGGAAAAGTTAAATTCTACCACTTTGGTCCGTCACTTGTCCGTATAATTTTGCATGATGGTGTAACAAAATTCGATGAATAAAATGTGACAATAAAAATAAAAATAATAATAAACAAAAAAGTTATTCGATTTTAACACGCATGCGTGACTTTTGGAACACCCTGTATAAGCATATCTTTACACACATATATAAGCATATCGTAACACAAAAAAATATTTTTTATAAGACAGCATATATTATTATATCTTAAATTATATAGCTTATATGCTACCATATATGTCACCATATATGATTACATATTGTGTTATATGCGAGAATGTATTATTAAATATGGCAATAGATCAGTCATATCCTATTATGTATAGCACATATAATATCTTATTTTAAAAAGGTTAATTTTTAACAATATATCGTTTTATATATTTTACCACATAAAAAATATATAATAATATGTGGATATGCATGACACCATATATAATCATGTATTATAATATATATTTTAAGATGCAGAAACGGTCTATAATTTTTTTTTTACTCGGGTAGCAATGAATGGAATTTTTAAGTGTGGGTGCTTTAAAAGAAATAAACAATATTCGCGTTTGACTATTGTTTTAAGAACAAATTTGCTAAGCCATAGTTTAGTTATTGACACTAAAAAATAAAATATTAAAAACAAACATAATTCCGCTACTGTTAACTAATGAAATGACATTTTGCAACTCCTACTTGAAATATTCCAAGAAGAATTAAACGAAAATGTTAAGAAATGATTTACATTAACATTCTAATAATAATCAGTAAATTTATTTATTAAATTTTTAAATATGAAACTAAAAATAAATTTTCAAGTGATAATTTGACACCTTTAAGATATATGGGATCTTTTACGATGAAATGACATCTGAAATCATGAAAGGTAAAATATCCCGATGAAAAAGTTCCGATATAGGTATATATAATCATAAAATGTCATATACAGTAGTAACTCGATTCTTGCACATACTTTATACTTGCACACCTCGATTCTTGCAACATAGGAATATTTTTCATTACGCACTCAGTACTTGCGACATCCGATAATTTTAAACTCGATACTTGCAACATTTTTGTATTATATATATCAGCGTTCAATATTTGCTTAGAATGGGCAGAGCAAAACAATGCTTCATTAGACGATAATATGATGCTCCAGAGACTAAGAAGCAGTGTAGTACTGAACAAGCGACTTTGTTCAAAACAAACAAAATTTTTAAATTTCTTTAATTGCACATATATGTATCTACTGTTATACGAATGCGTTGAACTTAGTGTTTTGAATTGAAACATTAAACTTAAACTTTTATTTTGTTTTTTTTTTTTAATTCTTATTTTGAATGGATACGTAATCAAGCAAAATTGCTGTATTTAGTGTGAAGAGCAGCCAGAATCATTGCAAGAACAGCCAATGCATCCCGAAAAATGCACTGTTTGGTATGGATTATGGGCCGGTGGCATCATTGGACCGTACTTTTTCAAAGACGACGAAAGCAGGAACGTTACTATGCATGTCGAGCGCTACCCTGTGATGATTACAAATTTTTTGCCCAAAATGGAAGAGCTGGACTTGGGTGAATTGTGCTTTAAACAAGACGGTGCTACATGTCACACAGCACGAGAAACAAGGGCCCAATTGAGAGGCGAGTTTGGTGAACAGTTTATTTCACGTTTGGGGCCGGTCAATGGGCCGCCTAGATCGTGCGATTTACGCCTTTAGACCATTTTTTTTTGGGGCTATGGTAAGGCTCATGTCTATAGCGACAAGCCGGCAATGGTTGACGCACTGGAAGCCGATATTGAAGAATTTATTCGTGAGATACCGGCCGATATGTTGGATAGAGTATGCCAAAATTGGACCCAGCGTATGAACCATTTGAGGCGTAGCCGCGATCAACATTTACATGATATCATCTTTAAACATCATAAAACATTTCATACATTTCTCTAAATTTTATGTGTTTTTTTTTTGTTATATCAAATCTGAAAGCTCTTTATATCCGACCGAAGATGGAATACTTCAATACTTTGAAGTATATTTTGTAGCTTCTGGACCGTGGGCAAAGAAGGGCGGCAGCGCTCATCAATGACAGTAGGGTATCCAGCTCTATTGATTCATTGGAGCATCGTCGGAATGTGGGCTGTGTAACGTTGTTATATCGATATTACCATGGGAAGTGTTCTGCTGAGATAAGTGTTTTCATTCGAAATACTAGCTTTTCTGTCAAAGCACATTCGCTTGTAATCGATTGTCCAGCGCATTACAGAGAGAATTCGATTATCAGACGTACCAGCCCTTTGTGGAATAAACTTCCCGCAGAGGTCTTCCCCGTCATTTACAATCTAGAGAAATTCAAATCAAATAGTCACAAAAACTACTCCCTCTTTCCTTCTTCCCATAACCTATTTTCCTAATATCAACACAATGCACTGCTTAGTAGGGTATCCCCTGATTGTTGATCAAACGTAAAGAAAAAAAAAATACTTTACTCTACTTTTTATTTATTTCTTTTGCATAAATTTAACATAATTTTCTTAAAATTTATGTTATCATATGAATTCATGACAATAAAACTTAAAATCATGTAAGGTGTCAAATAATGTGTCATTTTGTATAAAACTTTCAATTGATCACCTAAACGTTAGACCTTTTTTTTTTGACCAGGAGGGGAGGGGGCGAAACGAAATTTACCAAATTTTGTATAATATTTAGAATAAAAAAGACTACAAAAGAAATGGAGTGAGTGTTAGAAATATATTTGAAAACAAAATAGTAGTAGAGGTATTGCATTGAATACATTTTTAAAAATTATAAGTAACAATTCACAATTTATAACACGTACGTGGGCGTGCGTCAATTTAGCAAAAGCATGTAGTTTTTTTTGAAAAGTATGTTAACATTCATTATATTAATGAATGTCAAGTTTATTTTACTTTTTTTCTTCTTCTAACACCTAATAACAATCACTTTTTTATATGCATAATTCAAATAAACAAATTATTCATAACACGTTTTTACAAGAGTTTTTCAATTAAATAGTAGGGGCATTCATTACATGATAAAAAAAAATGTAATAGCAAAGTAACCTTTTTGTAAAATGGAAGAGAAAGCTAAAAGAGGTTCACTGCATAAACAAATTTTAGAAAATTTTAAAATTAATTTGTAACTTAGTATGACATTTATATTACTTCAAAATTTATATGATAGAAATCAGCTGTTTATCGTCCATTTCATAATAGATCGGCCACAATATGACTGGGGTTCATATAAAATCCTTTAGGTTTTGTATTCGTATTTTCTAGGATGTCTTTTAGTCACTACAGTTTCCATTTTCTGAAAATTTTGTAAACTCCCGTTTTTATTGCCGCTTGTTAAATTTTTAAAAATCATATTTGCTAAAGCAGATTAACTTTTTAATAAATTTAAAAGGCATATGAGAGCTGTTTACTTTACGATTTGTAATCAAAAAACAACCACTTTTTCGCAAAAGGCATTTATAACGCAAATGCTATTTTTATATACATTTTGCACTTTTTCCCCACTTCGATTTTTTAAATTTTGTTATTTTTGAAAAAGTTATAACTTTTGGAATAAATAACAACTTCGTATTTTTTAGGGCCAACTATTTTTAATAATATTTTTTCAAAAACTGCTTACTACATTTTTTATATAAAAATATATGTTGTTTTTTCTTTTAGGATTCTAAAGTTTTTTTTTTTATAATTCAAAAAAATCGTAACAGTACCGAACTTTGATGAGCATTATCTTCTAAAGTACATAGCAAAACCACAAATTACCAAATAATGGGTAAAGTAATGTATAGCCATAGGACTTCACGCATTACATTACACCTTACTTCACTGATGAATTTTACAGGCGATGAGCCTAAAACTAATGGGTGGACTCATTACCCTGTAGGGGGTAAAGTAATTGGTTACTTATATGGTTACATGGTGGGAAAAAGTAATGTGTCTATACATAGATTTTATAAAAAAAAAATTATTATTAAATAAATTGCGTGGTCATGCTGGGTTTCGAACCTGGGGTCTCTGGTATTTAACAAGTAGTTAGACGAGAACTCTACCAACTGAGCTATCGATACATATAATATTTTATTGCTTAAAATGTAAGAGTTGTTGTGCTTCGTGTTTTCTTTCGTGATATCAAAAATATACACCTTACCATCATGCTTACAAAAAATCACAAAGTAATGTGTCTATAAATAGATTTTCAGAAATATATATAAATAATTACTTTACGTTTATAATTCATGCATTATGTAATTGATGATCGGTAAGCAGTTAATTTATGTTTTGAAGTCATGTAAAGTGTAATGAGGTATCATTACAAGGTAATCCATGAGTGTTCAATTATCGGTAACTCATGATTTCTGGTTGGAAAATAATGATACAGGTAAGGAGTACACATTACAAGGTAATGCATCACTTTATCGCACCCATTACCAAAGTTTTGCTGGGTACATGCTCTATATCCATAATTGATAATCATAGTTGTCCAGTTTACGATTTGCGGTTCTTTTCTAAAATGCATTTTAAATGCAAATTTGATTTTTAAAAGAACCTTGCATTTAAAATGCATTTTTTGAAAAGAAACGTTATTTTTGTATTTCATTGCACCCCCGAATAAATTTTTTTTATGTTGAAATTCTTGAAGTAAAATAACAATAAAAAAAAAGAAAAAATAAATGTTTCCATTTTAGCGACCTCGTACCCAACTTCATAAAATCTATTTTAGACCATAGCATTCATATTCCGCTTTAAATTGTAAAAACTCAAAAAAGGGGAAATGATGAAACGGGCAATTAGTGGCACGGCATAGACCCGCTGGACATTTTTCGTAGACCGTTGCAGATATTTAAAAAATTTAAATTTTTGTATAATTCTGTGAACAAATCTTTATAATTATATGATTATTAATTAATAAAAAAAAAAAATATATATATTTAATAATATCATGGTCCGGTGAAATTTCCAAAAATTACATGCATATTTTATATGCATAATATTTTCACATCAACGTAACAATCAAAAATATAAAATATTAAGATTTTGGTATTATTAACAAAATGTTTGAAAAAAGCCTCATCAGTTAAGGTTAAGGTGTTCAATAATTTCAAGGTTTTTAAATCACTTTAGAAAGAATATATAGCCGTTAGAATGTTCTGGGTTGAAAAAGGAACACTGTGTTAATAATGAGTTAAAAAAATAATGAGTTAAAAAAACGTTCTGCTTCCAAGGCTAACGCTTTACCATCCGAGGTAATGTTGCTTGTTTATATTGGCTGACTAACAGCAAAGCTACATTTTTGTATGTGTCTATATGCATCAGTCACGGAACAATTTATTTATATATAAGAGACATCGCTTAACCCACAGCAATAGCAAATGGTACAAGTTCCGCGAAGTTTTTAATTAAAAGTTTTATTTAATTAATTTTTTAATTTAACAATTTTAGAAAATTTTCAATTAAAAATTTAATTATATTGTAGGTATTAAAATTAAAAAAAAAAAGTTTTAATTTTTGTATTCAAAATACAACTTTCTTTTTTCATCATTTCCATATTTTCATATATTTAGTAGGAATATTGCTCTACCTCAAGTCCAAAATCTAATATGATATTGTCATATAAGATTTTATTTGTTGTGTTTCAAAAATTTTATCATTTTCATGACAATACAATTGTTTAATTGGCATCACCCAAATCTTCAGTTGTCCGCAAAAGAAATCGAAAATTGGCTTAACTCAAGCCGATACCTTACATAAAATAAAATTTTTTTATTAAAATTGTACATTTAAATAGAAATACATAAGTATAAAAGTAGCATTAATGGAAAGTTATGAGAGTACAATTCAATAATATATTCCATAATGTTTTTTATAAATTGTTTATCTTTATTTTGTTTTTTTATTATTTTTTAGCAAAATTTTTTAAAATTAAGCTTTAAACTAATATGAATTAACATTTTAAACTGATATGATTAACATTTAATTAATAAAATTATACCAATTGATATTTACAACTTTGAGGTACTTTCAGAGTTTCACACATAACTGTTGAATCTCTAGACCGATTTTGCTCATTTTCAATACCAAACTTTTGTCGAAAATGTCCACCAATCTTTTTAAAAATTAGCAGTTCAGATTCGATTTTCACATCGTGAACGGCATTTCAACAGACAGACGAACATCGCTTAAAATTTAATCGTGCAAGTTTTAAATTGTATTTAACAATATTTTAATTGAAACATGATTTTAATATTTTTGTTTTGTGCCGCTGAACTGTTCAGTCAACACTAAAAAGTAGTAAAATTTTTTATTACGTCGTTAACATTACGATGAGGGCTTTCAAAATTTAACAAATCCCGTTAATCGGAAACTTTTTTCGAACATTCCCTGGATTATAAATAATTATTTATTGAGGTTTTGATAGTGAAAGCTGATGCTTCTGAGGAAAAAGCTAAATATATTTAAATGAAATAGTTCTTAAACATTTATTTTAATAAAAACAACATTAAATAATATTTTCAAAAAATTTAAATTTAAATTTTTTATCTCTATGTGCTTAATATATTTAAGAAGCAGACAAAAGTCTAAATTGATTATTGAATTTGCACAAAATTTGATAAAAATAGGCAAAAATGTAAAAATTTTAATTTTGAATTATTTTTGCCCTAAATTAACAAAT
The DNA here is from genome assembly GCA_021234595.1 of Delia radicum. NCBI lineage: Eukaryota > Metazoa > Arthropoda > Insecta > Diptera > Anthomyiidae > Delia > Delia radicum. The sequence continues at coordinate 100,423,806 of CM037851.1, forward strand.
TTCCCAATAATTTTGTCCTAGAAATTCCCCTGTTAAAACCACTAATTGCGATAAAAAATATCCAAATAGATTAAATCGCAAGGATACAAAAATCATTTTATGGAAAATATGAGTCTTTCTATCCCTATACTCATTGAAATGACTATCACGCCCTAAGTGGGCAGGGTTACTGATTTTTAACCAAAATACAAATCACTGTCTTAAGCTGTTTGCTATTTAAAATTAACTTTATCATGTCAGCGGTCTAAACGTTATGACAGAAAATCGACGAAGACTTTTAAAACTGTTTTCTAATGTTAGTTTATTATGCCGAAACTTTGAAAAATAGAAATATTAAATTAAAAATATTTTCTCATTTTGACTTCAGGTGTATAGAAGGGGTAATTTCTGAATTTTTCGTAAAAAGAAAGTAATTAAATGCAATGGATATTAGTTTAGTTGACTTTTATCTAAATCGTTAAAATCTAGCCAAATATTTCGAAATATTCATTCAAGGCTATGGATGGTACTTTCAATTTAATCATTTCTTTTCTCAACCTTGTTTGTTTGTATTTCAGTGGTGTAAACTTTTTTTTGCGGCAGTCCCACTATGGTACTTTTGGGTGTCATGACAACCCCTTTTCAGTATCGTTCTAGCTATTTAGTTAATGGGAAATTCTTCATGCAATCTTCATCTTTACAGTTTTTTTTCTTATACGTTTAGATACGTTTAGATACATTTATAGATTTATACTAGATTATTAGGTTTATGTTTATATATCCCACCTGAGTTTATTGTTATTGTGAGAGAAAACACTAAAGGGTTTGATAGGAAAAAAGGACACAGAAGATATTAAATAACATAAAACCATAAATTTCTATAAACAAAAACTTGAGGTTTAGAAAGGTGAAAAGTGTATTAAATAATAAAATTCTTTTTACAGGGAATGAAATCTATAACAAAAAATTGTAACACATTTATGTACTTCTCAATGTTCATGTACACTGAGACAAAAGTCTCCATAATTAAAATATACTGTTTTATAATATCGCTAAAGTTTTATTGAAAGTTACGTGTAACTATCTTTATAACTTTTGATAAGCTAAAAAATTGTAACACATTTAACCCATATTTATACTAATAATATATAATTTGAAAAGTACTTTAACAGCCTTTCGAACGATACCGGTTGTTTGAACCCGATAAGTCGCTAAGAGCCTTTCCAACTTAGAAGGAACGCCCAATTTAAAAGAGGCGTGACCACCAACAAAACATAGACTTTTTAGTGAATGCAAGATATTGGAGTAATTAGGGTTAATTTAATTTATGCAAAAAATGCAATATTTTCAATGTTTTTTACCAACGATAATATTCAATGCATTTTTTAAAGTACGACATATCAACGGAATTTTTTCTTGCTTAGTTTTCAAGAAAATTGGAAAATTTTAATTTTTTCTAATTCAAGACAGATTTTGCAAAAAGTACTTGATTGAGAATTTCGAATTTTATCGCAAAAATTTTCTTAGACAACCCAATTGCATTAAAAAGTAACCCGTTTTTGGTGTTTGCATGTGGGAGGGGTCAAACTATGAATATTTTGTTTGAAACAAGCTTTTGGTTTAATTCGCCAAATTAGTTGTATTATAGAATGTAAAATTTTAGAAAGCTTTAACGTTTAGTGCGTACTTTAACTTTTTTATGATTCAGAATAGGCCAAAGTTGAAATTTGTTGCTTACAACTTGTCTTGAGCGCAATTGACCAATTAATACAATACCCTAGTTAAATATAATCAGGAATGGCAGCAATACCGCTAAAGTTCCGTTATCGATTCAAAGCCCTTTCAGCTGACTATCGTTACCTATAAACTGACGTTACCGAAATAACTGCAACACCATTATCTGTAAAAACCCGTTACCGATATAACTAAAATACCAAAAATACCGTTACCGCTTAAATTCCGTTACCGAAATAATTGAAATATCGTTACCGAAATAATCTGAGAAGATAATATAACCCAATTTTACATTATTTGCGTTTTTAATGTTTCCTTCAAAGAAATAATATACAAATTTGCTATTAACTGAAATGTGTTTGAATATCCTCTCCATTATAAAAATGAATAAACAAAAAAGTTTCGAACAACTTTGAAACCTATTTTTAACCCATAAGTGTGCGATTGGATTGATTTTTCTTTTACTTTAGTCTCGTTTATCTTATCCGGACTTCATAAAAATCTGGAAGAACCACCCAACAGAGTTACCTTATTAGCAATGTGCCAAGTGTAGTTAAGATGGAACGAGAAGTTGTGCCAACTCCCATACAATCCACGTTTTGAATTGCTTTACCTTAGCTAGTGTATGTTATATCCAGACTAAATTTAGCATGCTTTAATTAACAATATTTTTTAGTTTTGGACCAATTGTTGGCGGTACAAGACCATAGGGTGTTTCACTTTTCATACAAACCACAATATATCTCGGGTACCTTTAAACGCATTTGAATAAAACTTGGCACAGCCACATATAACACTTTTTGAAAAGTTGGCGTGACTACACTTAGAATACTATGTAGGTAAGGACCACTGCATATGTAGTTAAAAACAAATGAAATTTCATTTGAAGTAAGAACGACTTACATTTCAGTAAAATTAACTAACATTGTCATTTGTTTTTTACTCTTAAAAATAAACAAACATTATTTGCTTTATTTTTTATATAAAAAAAACTACTGTAAAAAATTAATGTAAAAATCATAATACAGTAATTTGATGTGGTTTGCTTTTTAAAACGGAAATTTCTTCTACAAACGACTGTTTTTTCGATTATAAATAAAGATACTGTATTAAAAACTCAAACAACTACAAATATTTACAGCTGCAGTTCCCTGAGTGTAGGATGTGCGACACTTTCCTTGCGTTAGCTTACCACACCTAAACATATTGGACTAAAAGTTGGATCGACTCAAGAGCATTTAATAATAGCATTTCCACATATCTTAACAATCCACGAACTGTGTAGTCATGAAGCAAGGGGGCGTGGCACCTCCCAAACAAGCCAACATTTGGAACAAATTTTCATATTATTAAAGATAAATTTTGACCAACTTTTATTGAAAATACTCTTTTACTCTTTCTTAAAAGTGGGCGGAATTCGACAAAGAGTCGTGGCACTTGCCATACATGTTTGAAAACCTTGATCACTCCTCCAATGTGTGAGTGGAAAATTATAAAAAATTGGTCAACAGATTCAAAAGTTATGAACGATAATTCGAAAATATATTAACATTTTCGCATATTTTTTTAAAATTTTCTTTAAAGATTTATACCAGCTGAAATATTTCCAATTTTTATTAAAACGTTTCATAAAACAAACATTGTTAAAGCTTTTTATATAGAATATAAAGCTTTTTCTTGGGGCGTAATTATTTCCTTATAAAAACGGTTTTCTTTCATTTTGAACGTTTTTTGTTAAATAGTAGATACAAATTAGCAAAAAGCAAGGTTTAAATAAACAATTTGTTTTCTTAAAACGTTTATCAAAAATATTAAACAATCAAATTTTCTAAGAATATTAAGACTGACATGAATAAATTATTTAGTGGGTTTTATTTTTTTCATCATACCGCCATAATGACGGTTATAAATTGACAACACATAACTGACGAGTTAATTTTACCGTAATCTTTAAGGATAATAAATAAATTTGCTAAAATGGATCAATCGCTAGACATGTTTGCACGCTGAAAAAACGAGCTGCTGAAAATATAAGTGCTGTTAACATACTTTCGTTTAGAAAACATTGACGTTTCCCTTGTTTTTAATATAACATGTATGCTTGCAAATATAATTATGTTTGCCTGTAAACATATATATGTTTGGAACTTCGCAGCCAAACATATATATTTTTGGCTGCCAATATGTTTATTATAAGTATGTTTGCATGTCCCAAACATAACATCTAAACATTTTGAAAATGCAAATATATCTTTGTTTAGATAAGAAAAATTTACAAAATGTGCCAACTTATGGCCATTGTTTTATTGTATATAAAACACACACATATAAAAAAGATTTAAGATTTCAGTTGCCATTAAAGTTGCAACAAAATAAAAAAAAACCGAAATAATTTATTATACCACTACTCAAATAACCATTGAATTGTATGATTATTATGATGAGAATTGAATTCAACAAACAAAAATCTACAATATTGTTTATTGCAGTTGTACATATATATTTTTCAAGATTGAAGATTGTTTTGTAAAAGATATCGCTATTTTTTGTATTCTTTGCAACTTTTGACATTTTCTTGAAAATTGTCTATGAAATTGTTTATAATATGTGTTGACTAACGCAACAGCGCAATGCAATTTATTTAAAAAAAATGCATTTTTAATTTGTTTTTTCGCAAAATTAAGATGAAGAAAAATTACGTAAAAATCATTGACCGTTTAAATTGTAGTGTGATGTTTTAATGATTAATTATTCTTAAAGGTTAATTTAGGTTTAAACTAAGTTATAAAGTCTTTTACAATTTGTAATAGAATTACCGAGTGATATACAATTTTTTGTGAATACACTGAAAGAATTATAACGTTTTCTTTATTAACAACCTCTTCCACTCTCCCACTAAGGTTTAGTGTTTTTTGTATTTTTTTTTTTAATTTGTAATCATTTTAAAAGGATTTTTTTATTTTTTTCAAAATTTTTGCTTTGATTGTTTTTTGATTCTTAACCGTAACTTGTACATAAAAACTTTGTTTGCCGAAACTGTTATGTTTTCTATCGAAATAATTTAACTCCTTTGATTCAAAATCGTATATTTTAAAGCTATATCCAAAAAGCGAAGAATAAAATGTTTCATACGTCTTAAAGAAAATTTTAATTAAATTTCTAAAAAGCTTGAAATAATGTATTGAGCTTTTTGGGAGCGATTCTGTTAATTTTTTAGTGTGAGATATAAATTTTATATCAATCAAAGCTTTTTGTTTAAGAGCCCTAAAAAAACTTAAGTATTTAAATGTTATTTTGCCTTTTAAAAGACTTTATCAGCGGAGCTTTTACCAATATAGCTTTTACCCATATAGCTTTCCACGTTGCTGACGAGTCTTGAAAACAAACTTTTAAATTTAGCGAAATATAATTTCGGCCTTCAAATAGCTTTTATTAAGCTTTTGCGCATTAGTGCTTTAAGCAATAGAGCTTTTTATCAACTTTTATATATTTTTTTTAATTTTCCTAATCCTTAAAGTTTTTTATGGTTACACTTTTTTTTTTTAACTAATTAATGAAATCGATAAAGTTTCACACAAATTCAATCAATAAATCTTTTCTCTAATTTTATTTCTGAAAAAGCTTAATTAACTGAAAAAGTTTCATAAAATTATGAAACTTTTTATTAATGCAATATATTAAGCTTTTTGACAGCGTTAATATTAATGTTATTAGCAGAAGTTAATCATTTTATATAAATCAGAGCTTTTTATTAAAGTGGTTTGAAAAAGAACTAAGCAATCAAACAGGAGTGCTTTTAACAAATTTAATACCATTTCAAGTTATTCAAAATTAATAACAAAATCTTTTCAACAAAATGTTTGTATTTTAAATACAATAATGAAAACATGTTTGAAAAAAGCTTTAAGTTTTACACAAATTTAATCAATGAAATGTTTCATTAAATTAATAAAAATTTTATTAAAAAAATTAAATTTATATAATTTTAGTTTTATTTCTAAAATACGTTATACATTTTAATTTCCGGAAATATATAAAGCTTTTCACCAAAGCAATTTATTAAGGTTTTGTGTTCTATAATATTGATTTTATCAAAAGAGCTTTTTGTTAAAGAGTCAAAAAAAAAAAAATAGCTTAGCAATTTTGCAAAATATAATTTTGTCTAAACTAAGCTTTCTGAGAGCGACAAATGTTTATTTATTATTTATTTTATTTCTGAAAATCTTAATATAAGTAACACATGAAAAAAGTTACGCTGAAATTAGAAAGCTTTTATTAATGAAACATATTGAGCTTTAAGAGAGATATCAGCTGAATATTCTAAGCGGAAAATAACCATTCTAAGCCAATAAAAGCGTTTTGTTTAAAAATCTTGTAAAATAACGTTAGAATTTGGCGATATATAACTTTGTCTTTAACAAAGCTTGATTAAGCTTTTAGCAAGAGTGTTTTTAACTTGAAAGCTTTTAAAAATCTTAATACCATTTTAAGTTATTGTAAAACTTTTCATCTGTTACACACTTTAGGTTATAAAAATCTTTTTAAATTTTCCCTAATCCTTATAAGCTTTTAACGGGTACCTTTTTTTTTGTCTTGTAATACAATACATACAATTATTTGTGTTGTACATTTTTAATAATATTTTCTTCCTAAAAAATAATATTAAATATCAACATTTCACTTACACTTACCTACTTAATTATATAACATATTTTACGTTGAATTTCTTGAAATTCCATTTTCTTCTTTGAGTGGGTGTTTAAAAAGGTGGTCGGTCGTTTTTTCTTTCTAATATTAAAAATATTTGCTTAAATACATTAGAAGTAAAAGAGAACTTATGCCTGAGAAAAAAAATCCTTTTTATATAAAACATTCACGTACTCAATTTAATAGGTGGGATACTTTTACATACACAAATACTTGAGGAAACGAATATGGAAAATAAATACACGTACGTTTTATTTTACCAACAAACAATAATAAATTGGACATGGAGATTTCCATAATTTTTTTTTTTTTTTAATATTCCATTTTCCCAATATCAATAAAATTTGATTCGATTCGATTAACGAACTAATTTGATCAAAATTGAATATTGTTAGTAACACTTTAATTAATTTTTGTTGAAATTAACGCAACTATAGTAGGGAATTGTACTGCTACGATAAGTTTGGTAAATTTACTCTATGTGTATAATTAAAAAAATACACGTAAGTTGGTGAACAAAAAGTGTGTAAATTTACTACGCAAGTGAGTAAAAATAATTTTAATAAATATAAATAAACAATAAAATTTTACAAACAAATAATAATTTTAATTTTAAAATAATGTGCATGAATAATTTTTCTGAATCTTCGCGTAAAAAACATGTTATATGTGTAAATATTAGAGCGACTTAAGTTGTATGGACCCCCCTCAAAATGAACATTGGTATTTTTTATGATGACATCTAAAATAAAATAAAGAAAAAATTTTATACCCATATTGCCCTATTTAAAACAAAGAGTTACCACCCCATTGCATTTATGCCAAAACGCGAACTAGCACGAATTTCAAAAAAAGTTGAGACCCGTATTTAATTAAATCGACTAAAGATTAAAATATGTTAATTTGGCATTTTTATTACAAACAACCCCGAACAAAAAATTCAAAAACGGTTTTTTTTTTGCAAAATATCCTTAAAAAGAGGACATGGATGATCGTCCTTGAACAAATTGTATATACAGTTGGACGCGCCTTAAAAAAACCTTTCTTATGATACCCATATTGTATATGTTGGTAAGGAAACAGATTCTCAAATTAACAAAACATGCAAAAATAGACCCATTTTCAAAATGGTCCAGCTCACGAGAGGTCAAAGCTGGAGCCGAAATATTTTAAATGTCATCTTAAAAAAGTCCAAGGTTCATTTTTAGGAGCGTACATCGAGCACTTTTTTTGGTGAGTCGCTCGAGTAAATATACGGATAAAATGCGTAGAAATACATTTTTATATGCTTAAAAATTATCGCTGGAGGGAGTGCCTCATTTTAATCCACCATGCACAAGAAACTCAACATTTGATCAGGTGTATATAACAGCCAAATTGTAAATTTTTTTGTAAGTGTGAAGATTTTTTTGATTTTAGCGATTATTTATGAAAGTGAAAGTGGAATAGTTTTTAATTCCACATTTTCAATTCCGCTGTGTTCTAAAAAAGTAGTGAATCGTTTTTTTCACGTCGATTTAATTTTGTTTTTAGCAACAACATAAAAAAATGCGGGAAAAAATCAAATTATCACTTTAAAGTGAATGAAATTGTCATAAAGACTGCCTTTTTTAACAAAAATAAAAATTAAACAAAAAATGCTTATTTTTAAAATAATATAAAATGAGTGGCGCAATTGTGATTTCCTGATATTTAATTGAAAAAGAAAAACAAAGAACGGAAAACCTAATAGAAAAAGGCTTTGTGACTGTTCAAATCCTTTGGAACTACCAAAAAAATCGTAAGAAAATAATTAAAACTGAGTCGCAAGTGTTTAAAATTAATAAAAAAAATTGTTTTATGGCATATTTTAGATTAAATAAGTATGCATTTATGATGGTTTTAGAAGAAGTATCACCAATGGCTAAAAAGACAAGCATTCCAATTATTTTGCAATTGGCCACATCACTTCGCTTTTTCGTACAAGGAAGTTACCAACAAATGACCGCAAAAGACTTCAATCCAGCTGTGGGAAGAAGTACAGCGTCAACAATTTTAACAAATATGTGTAATGTTTTGAAAACTTTCATATACCCAAAATGGATTAGATTAGAAAAAAGTCGCAAAGAAATTGAGAAATCAAAAAGGGAAATCATCGATTGCGGTTCTTCATTTTCAGTACCTTTGTCATTTTCATTTAATTCTTGTAAAATCACGTTTGCTACATTGTCGGAACTGGTGCCATCTAAGTTTGACAATTCAATAGATGAATTTGTGAATGTTTACCCTTTGATAGTCGTCCCGAATGATTTAGCAGCTGGAACACCTTCGACTGCTGTATATAGGCCAGAAAGTTTGGCAACTGAATCTTGGATATTGTTGGTTCCTCCACCTGTTGCTGTTACATCTGCTCTATTTTCGTCTAATTTTTAAAGAATGGTAGCCTTCCAATCAGCCCAAGCCTTTTTCCAACCAGTTGCATCCTTTTCTGGAGGTCCTAAGCTCTTTAATGTACTTGCTAAGTCCATCCACAACTGGTCGGCAACTGTTTTGTCGCCCCTCTAAAAACCTTTGGCCAAACCAGATTTTTTTTTCCATGAATGTTAAAAATGCGGCCTCTTCTTCCGGATTCATGTGTTTTACCCTAAAACATACAACACTTTTTCAGTTAAATAACTCACATTGTTTTTGTTTTGTACTTTTAATATCCAAAATAATTTTATTTTATAAAAAGTTTGGTTTTTCACGCAGTTAACTAAAACCGTTTTGCAATTACTTTTTTTGTAGTGAAATTGTTTTATAGAACACATCAAATCACTTCAATTCCACTAAAAACAAAATGAAAATAAAATCTTTCTTTTCAAATCACTTATGTGGAATTGAGAACACAAATTGAGCGTAAATTTCACTTTCACTTCATTTTCGGAATGTAGAACCCATGCGAATATTTGAGCCATTTTTGACAATTTTTTTTCAATATTGGCAATTTTTTAATTTTTTTAAATTTTTCTAATTTTAACGTTTTTTTTTCAATTTCAGTGTTTTTTTTCAAATTTGTAAATTTTTTTTAGGTTTCTATATTTTGCGATGTTTTTATATTTTTTTTTATTAGATTGATAGATTTTTTTTAAATCGATTGAATTCAGTGATTAAATAAATCGAATGATGAAAAATTATTGAAGTCTCTAGAAATAAAATCGAATGAGACCAATTGAGAATTCATTCGATTTTTGAAATTTTGATTTGAGAACTCAATCAATCCATGGCCAATCAGAAGTGAATAATCGAATGAAGGATTAAATGCTTAAAAGCTATGTTTGTACATATATTATATTTTGAAAATATTTTTCCACAATTAGTCTCCAAGCACTTAGAAATTACGTTTCTATTTATGGATGTATAAATGTTTTTGGTACATTACCAAGTTTTTTAATTTATTATCATTCTACATGTTAATTTGTTTTCTTAAATTCTCAATAATTATTAATTATTATGTGTTTTTTAGCTTTCTTTTAATTGTTTTATTTTTTCAATTTAAAAATGTCAAAATATTTATTACTATTATAAGTTAGTATATTTACAAACTTTGTGCGTATACGTTTTATTTAACAAAATAATACTAATGTTAGACATAATGTGTTTAATTGTAAACACATCGTGGGTAAAAATATTGTAAGTGCGTATTTTTGTATCTAAAAGTGTGAGCAATATAGTTTTACTCATTTTGTGTTTAAGTTTACCGAATTTGCGTAATATTACATACAACTTTACTCATTTTATAGTAATAAATTTACAATAATTTTCTAGAGTGTAATAATAGCTTTTCCGATTAATTACAGACATACTTATAAGCTTTACTGTAAAAATAATCTGTGTAAAGCTTAGGCTTTTTTATTAAAAACTTTAAGCTTTCAGTGAGACTTTGCTTTTGGAATATTATGATATGACAATATTTCGAGATTTTGCAATTTTCGTGCAAAAAGTTTATGTATGGCTTTGTTTTTAATGTACTAGTTTTCTGGAGATCTTATCATAATGTAGAACAAAATTCCTACGGAAATTCCCATATTTCTTTAGTAAAGAGATTATGATAACAAACACGTAAAAATAACTAGAAGTTTCTTTTCGTATATCAATAAAGCAGAAATAAGCTACTACGCCTTAAACTAATTTTATATTTATTTCAATATAAGTGTATGCGTTTTCTTTAGTAAATATTACAATATTATCCCAGCAATATTTGATAAACATGGTTTTGAAATCAAACTGACTCTTTTTAAACTAGAAAGCTTTAAGTGAGAAATTCAAGTCTTCGAAAAACTTTAGGTTTAAGCAAGAGAGAAAGAGTAATTTTTGAAAAGTTAAGATGTTTTAGTTTTAGGAAAATGAATTTGGTGGTGTTAATGAAATTGACATCAACAACTGACTGAGTTTGCATGGCTTTCAGAACTAGCAGTTAGCAACCAACTGTCTTTTTAAAATTAATAGGCTTTTAGCGAGATGTTCAGAGCTTTGAAAAACTTCGCTTTAAGCTAGCTCGGAAGTTGTATATTTAACAAACTTTTAGGGCTTAGTATTAAACATTTTTGTAAAATAGAAATGTTTAGTTAATGATTCTGGCGGAGTTCAAGATATTTTTCAACAATATTTCATAAATATGGTTTTACAGAGATATAGAGTTTTACAGAGTTGACATTTTCCGATTTCAAAGCTAGTAGCCAACATATTGTTCCGTTAAAATAAATAAGCTTTTAGGAAATGATTCAAAGCTTGAAAAAATTAAGCTCTAAGCGAGCTGAAAACGTTTTTATTTCCGAAAGTTTAAAGTTTTACGAATTAAAGCTTTTTTAATTTAAAGCTTTAGTTTCAGGATAATGATTCTAACTCTGTTCATGAAGTTATGCAAAAATATTTGATAAATGCGGTTTTAAAGTTATTAGGCAGAGTGTACATTGCTTTACGTCCAAAAAAAAGTGAGCTTTTAGCATGAGATTGAAAGCTTTGAAAAACTTTTACTTTAAGCGAGTTTGACATTTTCACATTAAAGAAAATTTGAAATTTTAGCATTAAAAGCTTTTTTATAATTAGAAATAAAGCTTTTTTTTATAAAAGAGCTTAACTTTTTATTTTTTGTTTACAGATAAAAAAATCTGTAAGTGTAAAAGTGTTAAAAAAATTTTTTATTTAAAACGAGAACAAATTTTAAAACAATAAAAAATATTGGAAACATGTTTGTTGAGCCGATTTAATTCGATTTTTAGTATAAAATTTAAGAGAAAAGCCGAAGTTTAGCTATAAAGTTAAAACTAACTATTTTCAATTTGGCCGAACTCTCTGAGGCCGAACAGTGAATTCATTGCTTAACTACAGACTTTTCATCAAATTTGACACTCAAAATGGCATCTAATCAGCCCAATAAACATTTTTCCATCCGCCAAATTTGTCCATAATGCTTTTAAATACCGAATACAGACCAAATACATTTTTCTGGCCGAACTGTTCGGTCGGACACTATAAACAAGGTTAAAAAAAGTTTGAAAAAAGTTATAGAAAAAAATTTTATGCAAAACGATTTTATCTACAATAATCCTTTTAAAAGTCTCTCAATTGCCAGACATAATTTTCGCTGGTATTTTTTTCTAAACTCAAATATCTGCAAAGAAATAAAATTATTTGCTCGTTATTGCTTTGAACTTAAAAACAAAATTTATAGTTTTTGATGTTTTTAGCGATAAAATTTCCATAAAAATTTATATATACTGATTTTATAACATAAATGTACAAGGAAGCATGATTTTTTTGTGAACTCATCCTGCAAATAAATATAAATAAAATATATCAAAACATTATCATCATTGAAAAATTTGTTAAAAGCTGTAAATATTTATGGTTTTACTCACAACGTTAATGGTTACTAGTGAAGATTGAAATAAATTTTTTGTAAATAAAAATAAACTTATTAACTGATTTTTATTAAAGAACTTCAACGAAAGAGAGAGATAGATGTACTTTTATGAAAATTTTAACCCTTTCACTACCGACTTTTTGTGTGTGGCAAAATATTTTTTTGACTTATGATTTATTTTTGGGACCCTAAAAATATCCTAAAAAAGTTATACCGAAATAACTTGTACACTACAGTGTACATTGGTAGTCAACGGTTGCAGAGCTCTATTACTCTATAGTACTTGATACTTACTGTTCAATATGCAATTTGAAAATAAAAAAAAAACGCAAATTATTATTTTTTTATAAATATTTATTAAAAAAAGAATATTTTAATTCACGAAAAGTTAAAAAAAATATAAATACAAAATTTATGGTGAGTGATAAGTGAGGAAACAGTTGTTGTTACGTTGTATACATAAGTGTGCTTTACATTTTGAATCATGCTTATAATAATCAATACTTGTAACGGTTTTAATTTTTTCAAGCGGAGTTGTATTTTGGTGGTAAAATAATGACACAGAATAAACAGACCCGATACTTGTTTCAAATGGCAAACAAATAATCGTTTGCAAAAACTTTAATTTTTTCATTTTGTTCTACTTTTTGTGCTAGAAATAATAAACTAATATAACGCGCCTAAAGAAAAAAAGATGTCATAAAGTATTTGCTATATTAAGTTAAAACTAGCTGAAAATCGCTCTGTCTTTCACTAAAATTATTGTTCCCCATTATGTGTTATAAAACCCTACTGTCGCATCTGTTTTAGTCTGTAATAATGCCTTTTTACTAAAAAATACAACCGCGGAATTCTCAAAAAATAACACAAGTACCATTTACTTTAACACAAACGACCTTTTAAACTCCAGGCAAAAAATGAAGCCATGCTTAACATATTGAGTAACAACCGTTGACTACCAATGTACACTACAGTGTACAGAACTTTTAACTATTGCCGAGACCCAACCGATCACTCAATTTTTTTCAAATAAAGACTAAAATGATCGTTGAAGTATCTGCTTTAATAAAAAAATTATTTGAAGTACCTAAAAATTATTCTAGCGAAGTTATTAAAGCTCCAAAATGATAAAACTCTCAAAATCCGAAAATAGCAAATATTGGCATGAAATATCGCGAATAGAAACAACCCATATGTATTTTTCCTCCCCAAAAAAAATTTATAGCTTAGATAACATCCCAATAAACATATTTATACACAAAAATTAGTAAATATTTTATTCGGTCATATTTTAATTATTTGTCAAAGATGTGTACACTGTAGTGTACAAGGGTAGTGAAAGGGTTAAACTAAAATCTCTTAAAATCAACATTTTTGCAGTTAAAAATAATGTTTTCAAATAACTTTAAAGTTTTCATGGATATACTAGATTTTTGTTTATTTACCGAGTAAAAAGAGTTTCATATTATGTTATATTATTTAATACAACTATATATCGGTCTATACATCCTTGTATGGCACAATATATAAAAAGATATAATATTTGTTTTTCGAACAAATTTTATATTGCCCCATATCTAAATGTATCTTTTTACTTATGTTAGCATATGAAATCAGATCTGCCACAATGAATTTAAATTGTAAGATAAAATTAAATCCAGTTCCATATACAATTTTAAACTGTATTTTTATTTAAAATCAATTATTTACCATTTATAATTGGAAAATGTTGTTTGTAAATTTCTTGGCGAAACTATTATAAAAAACTTGTGTGGAGCGATGCGTTATTGATTTGATTTTTGTTAGGAAACAAATTTGCATATAAACCCAGCAAAAATTCTTTCTCTTCTATAAATGAATTTAACATTGGCTTATCATAGCAAGGAGGCATTACAAATACCATTCCTTGGAAGTTTTCTGCCTAAACAACTTCTTTGAAAGATATTTAGGCATAAAATATACCTGGGAAGTTGTTTTTCAACATAATAAGGATGATTCCTTCCAATGACAAGACAATGCAAAATTCATCTATTAAAATGTTCAATTAGAATCATTCTATTTTAAGATTTCAAGAATTTCTTAATATCGATCTTCTTTCCGTATTATATACTTCGCTAACTCTTCTTTTTTATCTTTTTCTCTTTTAGGTAAGCTTTCATTAACGACATTCATCATAAAATCTCTAATGACATTATTTAACCGTTTGCAAAAAGTAACATCAAAACCAGATAACCTCAATACCGTCATAAATCGTATTAATTATAAATAAAACAAAAACGAAAGTGAACTAATTGTTATGGATTTTTGGCATTCTTAGATACAAATTAGATTAAAAGCAAAAACACACACAACAAAAACGAAATTTCAAATTCAAATTTGCGGAAGGTAAGCCGGTTTTAATAAGCATTAATTTGTTTTATAATTTTTTCATTAACAAGTTTTTAAGTGGTTTGATTTAAACCACGTTTTAAGTTTTGTTTAAAATTTTATTTTTTTATGGCTTAATAAAAAACCAAAAAAAAAAAAAAATACATTAAATTTAATTAATCAAAATTAAAAAGTAAAAAATTTAATCGTTTATAGAGAAACTTTTAAATTTAAGATAAAGAATTTTGAGAATGATATCAATAAAAACAAAAGATAATTAAATTTTAATATAAATAAAAATAAAAACCATTTCAATATAATATTGAACTATATAACTAAAGATAATACACGTGCTTTTAAAGGGTCCGCCATCTAACCTTTTTGTTTTTCAACTAGTGCTTATTTCGTGAATGGTAACACTTAGCTCATGTCTGATTTGACAGATAATTAGTTTTATCCTTCCGCTGAACGAATATGGTTGTGTATACGCTTGAACAACGCTGGGAAATATTGCGACATTACTTTGAAAATCATGGTAATGTTGCAAAACGAGTCACTGTTTGGTGCGGATTTTGGTCCAGAGGCATAATTGGGCCATTTTTCTTCGAAAATGAGCAAGGAGTGGCCGTTGCAGTCAATGGCGATCATTATCGGGACATGTTGAACGAATTTTTGTTCACAAAAATTGAAGAGGAGGAAATACAGCTGCACACAATCGATAATGTGCTTAAAAATTGGACTGCATGGCCAGCCGAGGCAGCCATTGGAATGAAATTATTTTCCATTATTAACCGGAAGGATTGTACTTTCAAATAAAAAAATAAATTTGAGAAAATATTCAGTAGTTTTTTTTATAGCATTTTCAAAAAAAAAAAAGTTATTTGGCGGACCCTTTCGAAATATTAACCCATAAAAGAGTCATTATTTTAAATTATTATACAAAAGAGAGGTTTAGTAGTAGAATGTCTGAAAGTTTTTAATGAGCTTTTAAACTGCGTATATACAGCTGCGGTCAAAAAAATAGCACCAGGATAAACAAAAAATTTCTTCGTTAGATATTTTTAAAAAGGTTAAATTGATTTCACTTAAAACGTATCATAGGATACTTACAAGACTGTAAAACAATATTAAATAAAAAATTGTTGATTTGGTTTTTTATTTTATTATAAATTTTTTAACTTTTTTAAAACAACTTAAGAAACACTCAATCAAAAAAATAGCATTACAGTTTTTTCGTATTTAAATTAAAAACTTAAACTAAGAATAAATAAAAATAAATCAAAAAATTTTGAAAATAGTATTTTTATGGTGTCTTCACATATTAAAATTAGTATTTTGTAGCGTTCCCATTATTGGCAATAACCTCTGCACAACGTTTTTGCATCGAATTCACCAGATTTTGGCATCTCTCTTTCGAAACTGAGTTCCAGATTTGCTTAACAGCCATCTAAAGGGCTTCATTAGTTGTTGGTTGCATTTGTGACACTCCCTTTTTTATATCTGTCCATAAATCCTCGATTGGATTTAGATCTGGGGACTGAGCAGGCCATTCCATCACACTTACTTCATTGTCCTGAAACCACTTTTTTGAAAGTTTGCTGGTATGCTTTGGGTCGTTGTCTTGTTGAAAGAACCAAATCAGCGGCATTTCCTCTGAAACATATGGTAGCATTACTTCCCGGATTATATTAAGGTATACCGTCATATCCATGATTGTTCTGATCCAATATATGGGTCCTACGCTATAATACGAAAAGCACCCCCCATACCATAATGCTAGAACCACCATGTTTAATGGTTTTTGTTGTGAATTTTGGATTGAATTCCACGTTGGGGGCTATTCTGGCGGAAGAACGCAATGCTTTGCCTCCAAATAAAACAATTTTGGATTCATCTGGCCATTCCACATGAGTTTTAACAAACTCCAAACGCTTTGCAACATGCTTACGTGAGAGCAGGGGCACATTTCGGGGACTGCAGGCATTTAAGCTGTTGTCTCGCAATCTCCGACGAATCGTTTCGACATTTGCTGTCATATTAACTTGTTTTTTATGCTCTGTAACTGGCATTCTATTAGAACATGCAACCAATTTTCTTATTTCAGAATATGGTTTATGATTAGAAACCAATTTTTTTATAATAGCACGGTTTTCAGGTGTTCAATGCTTTCCACGTCCCATTTCTATGAAAATATTTTTTTTATTTTATTAATTAATAATGATATAATTACAAATTATATACTATTACCCTAACCAAGCACTAGCTACTATGGCCTTCGGCGCGTTGTAGCGAAAACAGACCAGTGCCTCTGGTCGGAATCGAACCCACGACCCCTGCACTGATAAGCCAGCACGCTAGCAACTCGCCTACCGGGGCGCACGTTCTATGAAAATAAATTATAAAATATTTGAGGAATTATATTATTTTTAATAAAAATATCTTTCCTTGAGTTTTTGATAATTTTATTTCAACTATTTAATCACTATTAATTTGTTTTAAAGAATTTTTGCTATTCGGTGCTATTTTAATGACTCCATTGAGGCAGAGTTTTTTTATAATATCGATCATTGGAAAAGAACCGTTAACATTTTTTGGAAAAAACAAGTATGCTCAGAGAGAATATACATCGTATAACAGTATCGCATATTTACTTTAGAATAATACGCATAATTTTTTTTTTGTTCACTTGCATGAATAAAGACTTTATCATTGGTGCTATTTTTTTGACCGGCACTGTATACAAAAAAAAAAAATGGAATATATTGTTTTCAGCTGGATTGATGCTAATATTTCGCTCCTACTAGACACAAAACAAAAACCTGGTATAGTTTAATATTTCATTTTATATTTTTTTATCGCTTAAACTGAAATGCTATAAAATTATATGAGATATTAAAATAATAAGTTCTTAACCTGTTAACTGTTAGGTTAAAAATATGAACTTTGTCAGTAATTTTATATGGGTTAAATCAATATATATCTATCGCTTGATTTCAAATGTTAAACAAATTAAAAGCTATGTATATTTTACAGTGTTTTAATTTATAACCTGTTAACTGCTTAGTTTTTACAAAAAATATTCGAACTGAAAAGTATTATTATTAACTTTTATTAGAAAACTATAATTAACAGTGTAGAAACGGTAAAGAAACTTTAAAGGACTACCAGTAATGCCACCACCTTACTATATGCATTACTGTAACACAAATAATATGGACTTACTAATAACTAAATAATGTTCTCATTATTTCAATACAAAAAAAAAAAAAAAACTGCTTTACCCATAAGTAAATATTTTTTTATCATTTTTTTAAATATAAAGTAATGATCTAACAATTTTTTGAAAATCTGTGATTCTATTATATTTTTACTTTTATATACAAATTTTAAACAGATTTTTTTTTTTTAATTTTTTAACCAAAATTTCGAAAAAACCACCAAAAACTAAAATAAATTCGAAAAAATAAATCACTAAAACTTTTAAAAAATGCCAAATTTATAAAAATGCCATAATTTAAAAAATCACCAAAATTTAAAACAAACAAATCGCCAAAATTTAAAAATCTGCAAAAATTTAAAAAATTTCTGAAATTTAAAGAAATCTAAAAATTCCAATAATAAACCAAAATTGGAAAAGAAAAATGGTCAAACTGAAAAAAAAAAACATCTAAAACATAAAAAGCCACGGTTAAAAAAAAAAATAGCCAAAATAAAAAAAAAAACTAAAATTTTAAAAATCTCATAAATATAACACAGTGCAACACATAAATTGGTTCCTCTTTCGTACCCGGTTTTTTTTGAAGTGTATATCGAAACTAAAAAAATCCGCAAAGGACTTGGCCAGATTACATCGAAATTTTTGTTTTTGGACACCCTAAGTTTTTACACCCAAACATGATTTTTTTAAAAAAGGAAAATTTTTATGGAATCCATATATCATAAACCGTTCGGAATTTTGTTTTTATGTCTTTGGCAAAGTTGTAGATCCAAACCAAAGCAAAAAAATTCTCATATGGACCGACCCAAAAAATTGCATCCACTGCATCAAAATTGCTAAAAATTGGGGAAAAAAATGCTACCTTAAAAACGATGACTTTAAAAATGCTGCACTGTGTAATTTAAAACCTCTATGTATCTCTCGAAAACATTTTTTATTTTTGAATTTGATGAGGTTTTTTTGTTTGGCTCCAGGTCATAAATTAAAAATAAAATTCAAATTTTTCAAATTTTTCAAATTTTATTTTTATAAAGGGTGTCCCAAGAAGAACGCAATTTTTAAATTTGGCAACATTCGAAGTGTCATTGTTTGACATTTGAACAATTGTTATTGTTTGCTAGTAGAAGGTACGAGGTTAGTAAAAATGGAGCGCTACACGATTGAACAACGCATTCTCATTGTGAAATTGTTTTACCAAAATGGTGAAAGTTTTGCGGCTGATTTTGCCGATAAAATCATCTTCAGTGACGAGGCCCATTTTCATCTTGATGGCTTCGTCAATAGGCAGAATTGTCGCATTTGGGGTGAGGAAAATCCTCGAGTGATTCACGAGAAGCAAATGCATCCTCAACGTGTCACTGTGTGGTGTGGTTTTTGGGCTGGAGGAATCATTCGACCTTTTTTTATGAAAATGAGGCAGCTCAAGCGCAAACAGTCAATGGTGTTCGGTATCGTGAAATGATAACCAGTTTTTTCTTGCCTAGAATTGAAGAAATGAATGTGGAGGGCATGTGGTTCCAACAAGACGGCGCCACATGTCATACAGCCAGAGAAACAATTCAATTGCTGCATCAGTCATTTCCCGGTCGTGTTATTTCGCGTTTTGGAGATCAGAATTGGCCGCCTAGATCGTGCGACTTAACACCACTAGATTTTTTTCTTTGGGGTTTTTTGAAGTCGTTGGTTTACGCGAATAAGCCGACGACGACTTAATGAAATACCGCAGCATTCATGCAAAACGGTCATTGAAAATTTCATTAAAAGATCGCGTGCATGCCAGCAAAGCCGCGGCGGCCATCTGCACGATATATTGTTCCATACATAACCTCATTCTGTCTACTTTACGATATAATAAAGTTTCACGATTTTTTTTAAAATATCTGTGTTTTATTTAAAATTTAAAAATTGCGCTTTTCTTGGGACACCCTTATATTTATTATCTTTTCGATATTTCGAACAGCTTCGCTGTTCATCTTCAGGAAAAACTACAAACAATAATACAATTAAATAATTGCAAATCTTTAATTTAATAATTTAACAAAAATGTAAAATTAATGATTACATACATTTAAATATCTTTTAATAAAGCGCGGAGTTGAAAGCGTCCGTACTTGTTTGTTATCTTATTACAACTAGTTTTCTTTTTAAGCAGTCGATATTTGTTTACCGTGTGTCTGTATACACTTGAACAGTGGTCAGTGTCTGTTTTATAGTTAAGTCTCTTGTGTGTTACCCACAAGAGACTTAATTTAATTTCTTAATTTTTTTCACCCGATATATATCAAATATAATATCATATCTCATTCGATGTAGATCGATATTTAATCTTATCCAACTTTAACTGAAAATTGGCGTATCCAGTAATATACGATTAGAAACCCTAAAATATATTACTGCATTAAACTATATCTTATTTAAGATCCTGAGAGATCCCAAAATATCTCATGGGATTAATTTAGATCTAAAAAGATAAGTAATTTGTGGTGTATCGAATAAGATATTTTGAGATAAATTGGATTTTCATAAATCCATTACATATATAATTTTTAGTAAAAAAATTAAAGAAAAATAATTTAGTCATCTGGCGCATATATAATTATGTATAGCAATATATAACTATATATGATACGCATATAAAACATGAATGATGATTCTACCATAATATATAATCATATCTCAAACTAATTTGTTAATCTTGTGTCATATATGGAATCTTACATAATTATATCTTCCATCATATAAAATTATATATTAACTTGTATTATAAATATTGCACCATATAAATATAACCATATCTTAGATTACACAAACAAATTATTTTTATATCTTTAATTATATTGCTTATATTGCACTATATATTATTACATATTATGCTATATATGATAATGTATTATTATATATGTCAATAGATCTACCATATCTGATTATGTATACCATATATGACAAAAATCTAATTTTATAGATTTTTTTTTTCTTAACTGTCGATATTTTTTCCAATTTTGGCGGTTTTATTTTTAAATTTGCCGATTTCTTTAAATATTAGCGATATTTTCAATTTAATCGATTGTTTTTTTTTTTTAAATTGTATCGATTTTTTTTAAAACTTTGGTGATATTTTTTTTTTAATTTAGGCATCTCTTCAATTTATTTTCATAATGAGTTGAAAAACTGGAAATTTTGTGCGCACTAAATTCATTTTCTATTAAACATTTATTAGATATTATTAGACTTTTAATTGTAAGTGAGTTTGAAATAAAAAAAAAAATAATTGACATTTTATTGACAGTAGTTTACCTAAATGTCCGTTTAGCAACTTGTAATTATGTTTAAATCGCCCCCAACCATAAACCGTCCCAAACTTTAGAGGGTTAATAGAATTTCCATCATTTAAAATAAAAGTCCATTTTATTTACTACTTTTCTTTAATAAATTTTTTATTCGTTTGTTAAATTAATCGTAAAAAACAAAACTCTTTTTGGTTTATTCTATTAACTGTCAGTGCATTTTGTTTTTATTACAAAACTAGTTTAACAGGTTTTAATTAAGTATTGCAAATGTTACTCTATACACAATAAACACAGTAGAGAGCAAAACACTGCATATAATCATAAATAAGAATTTATTTTACAATAAAATCTGAGAATCTCCAAATTTCAAGCAATTTTTTTCTGATTTATGGACAATTTGACACCTTGTAAAAGTTTAGTGAATATTCTTTATGTGAGATGTTGTTTAGTTCGGTTAAAGATCATGAATATTTTTTTTCATATTAACAGAAAAATTATAATTTTATTTGTGATAATTTACTTTAATTAACAGAAAAAGCACTTGGAAAAAAAAGTTATTTGACACCTGCATGAATGGAGTTAACTTTCTAGCCCGCAACGGCTAGAAAGTTAAGTTAAAAACATAACGTGACTTAGTTTGTTGAGTATGACGAAATTTACTGCGAACTTATGTTTAGTTCTGTTAATTATTACCACAGTTGCCAGTTCAACTAATTAAGTTGAAAATTTGTCTGGCAGTTATTTTCAAATGTCATCATATTTTATCCTTTACATTGTAAGTGAAAGAATATCAAACCTTGAAGATTTTCTTCGTTTTTCAACATATGTCGAGCATATATATTAAGCGAATTTTTGCACTGTACCTTGTGAGTGGTTTATAGTGAATTTTCATTGTTTATAAAAAGCGTATTAGCTTTAACGCTTTCCGTTTGTCTGTTGAAATAAAGATTACTGCACTAATATGCAGGCGTGATTGCTGATTTTTGCTTAAAATCTTGATCACTATGCCAAGCAATTTGTTATGGAAAATAAGAAAAATCCTTCCAGCGGTTTAAAAGCTATGAGCGATAAGACAAAAATAGCTAAACACAATATATTTAAAATATTGTAAAAAAGCAAAAGTAAAAAACTTACAAACCAACACCTTTTTAAAAAACTTAATAGAAAACATAATAATTTATGAGTTAAAAAAGCATTTTAATGTTAGAAAATCGTAAAAAAAAGAAATAAAGACCAAAAATCTTACTAAAAAGCAGTTTTAAAAGCTCAAAATCAGTAAATTCAGAAATAAAACTTAAAAAAAGCACAAAAAAAAAACACTAAAAGACAAGAGGAGCTAATCTATATTCTTTGGTTAGGAGTTATTAGATAAAAAGATTTTACAAGTGTTTTAAAAACCTGGTTTACTACTTTTTAACTCCAACTGTTCTTTTAATAAAGATATTTAATATTTATTATTTTTTTTTTTTTTTAATAACGAAGCATTAACAACAATTAACAATTGTTGTTCATGTTGTTTGTAGCATGTAATTGTTGTTTGTACAATATTTTTTGAAATTGTAACACATTATGAAATTTTTTTTAAATGGTATTTAACATTGAATTAAGAAAAACCCACATACATGTACTTGTGGTGTTTAAAAAGGCACTCATTGAGCAAAATAAATAGTTTTTGTGGTACGGTTTTTGTGGCACTTCATATTGAATGAAATTTCTATTGAACAAATTTGTTAAAGTTTTTTTTGTAGTTCAAATGTTAAATATCTTTCGCAAGAGTTATTTATTATTTAATATTATTTCGTTAAATGTTATTTAACTCGCAAGGTCTATTTTTTTTAAGTAGACTACGTATTTTAGTAAAACTACGTTTTTTAACAAAACTCCTTATTTTAACTTAAACTACGTGTTTTTAAACAAAACTAAGTTTTTTTTTTAACAAAACTAAGTTTTTGTTAAACAAAACTAAGTTTTTGTTAAACAAAACTAAGTTTTTGTGAAACAAAACTAAGTTTATGTTAAACAAAACTAAGTTTATGTTAAACAAAACTAAGTTTTTGTTAAACAAACTACTTTTTTACTTAAACTACTTTTTTTACCAAATCTACTTTTTTTTATTGAAACTACTTCGATATACGAAACTTATGCTGTTTTACTACTACTTCTATCTTTTACTAAGAAGCAGCGCTATATAATCGAAACTATGTTTTCACTAATAGCACGTTGTTACTAAAAGTATACTTTTTTAATAAATGTAATTTTTTTTAACAAAACTTTTGTTCACTAAAACTACGTGGTTTTTTTCAATAAAACTGTGTTTTTAACAAAACTATGTTTTTTTAACAAAACTTCGTTATTTTTTTAATAAAACCAAGTTTTTTTTAAACAAAACTAAGTTTTTTTTTTCAAGAAAACTACGCTGTTTTACTAAAACTACGCTGTTTTACTAAAACTACGCTGTTTTACTAAAACTACATTGTTTTATTAAAACTACATTGTTTTATTACAACTACGTGGTTTTATTAAAACTACATTGTTTATTAAAACTACTTTGTTTCACTTAAACTACTTTGTTGTACTTAAGCCACATTGTTTAACTAAAACTAAGTTGTTTTACTAATATTACGCTGCACATTGTGATATATCACAACATTTTTGTAAATAATTCGGCCATTTCTTTCCTAGTGGCCCGATTGCAATGAAATTTGGAACGGGCATAAGTGACGTGATATCGAGCTTAAGTTTTAAACTTTCCAAAAACCCCCGGGACGGCAATATGACCACCCAAAATGGGGATCTTTTTCTAATGAAATTTTGAGTGCTCGCCATTTTTTGTATTTCTAATCCGATTTTCAAATAATATTTGTAATCTGCTAGTAGAGACTAACAAAAAACATGCTTCCAATGTTAGGGTTATCTGCAGGCACGTAGCTAGGAATTTGTTTCGGGGGGGGGGGGGGGGGCTTTTCGATTTTTTATTTTGATTATATATTTTTTTTGCACACTAGAGTAACAGCTTTTTTTTTTTTTTTTTTTTTGCTTGCTAAATTTTTACCTACACGTAATGGGCAATCATGTATTAATAATAGAAATCGCTTTCTCAGGTCATTTTGAAACAAAAACCTCCCGCATAAAGTGCATTTCCTTAAAATGCATTTTTTCATTTTTTACTTA
This sequence comes from Delia radicum, assembly GCA_021234595.1. Lineage (NCBI taxonomy): Eukaryota > Metazoa > Arthropoda > Insecta > Diptera > Anthomyiidae > Delia > Delia radicum. The sequence continues at coordinate 100,448,152 of CM037851.1, forward strand.
TTGTATTCATTATTTTGGGAGTTTTGATGTCTATATCGCGAAACAACGCTTTAATCTGTTTGATCACAATCCGCGAAACACGTCAAATTTGAAAACGTTTATGTACTTTAAGTTGGATATGCATCGTTATTGTCTAATTACGTTAAATTTTTAGCTAAATATTAATTTTTAGTTTAAATAAATAAAAAAAAGGATTAAGCGGAAAACTTTTTGAAAACCGCGAAAAATAAAATTGCGTTACTTTATATTTTTATGTGCTAATATACGTCTAGGGTAGCTAAAACTTGATAAATGTAAAAAAAAAGTAAAAAAGTTTCAACTTCTAATAACCCGATTAAAATTAATATGATGCTTTATAAAATCATACGAAATTTAATATGAGCATTAATACAGTTTTATCCGAGAAATGGGCATAATAATTAAATAACGTCCGAATAATGACGCGATACAATTTAATACGATTTTATATAGCGGTATAAATTTATATCTGAACTGATATTGATATATACAAAATAAGCTATAGTTGTATCCTGTTTTTAATATAAAAAAAGTCATGAAAATCCGAAATATCTATTAATCCTTTTAGACTTTAGCCACTTGCAAAAGGTTTACAACTTTATAATTTGTAACAAATTCCATAGCATTTGGAAATTTTATTATATTCAAAAATAAAAAATAATATAATGAAAATGAAGATTTTGTGGAATTTATTAACTTACACCATTGAATAACAAACACGGAAAAAACGTTGAAACTAAATTTAGAGTTTTAGATTGAAAAAAATCTTTTTATAGGGTTAAGAACCAGAAAGATATCAATTCAAAAGACAAAAATTGCGGTAAATTTTGTGTATAAAATTATACACAAAATGATGCAACTAATTGTACGTTTGTATTGATGTAATACTTATTTACATCCAAAATATAATTGACAAATTTTCCAGTGTGACTCTGCATGGGGTAATATATTGTTTATATTGTGTTGTAATATTGTGTTTTTTAAAATATGATATAATATCAAAATATATATAATTTTGCAATGTCTGATATATAAATATAACGTAATTATTAATTGGATTAGTTTTAGCGTATTCTAAATGCAATATACAATTATACGCAACTATATATGACATCATATTAAATTTTTTCTACGAAATTAATTTTATATATGAATTTATATAATTATGTCCGGTTAAATGCACTGGCAGCCAAACCCTTATAAGTGTATATAAATAATGTATTATTTTATGCAAACGTTTTAACTCGGAAAAAAAAATTGAGAAAATTTAAATCACATTGGACCACGTTAACACATTATGCATATCGATCAAAGTTTGAGGCTTAAATTTGTTTCAAAAAATTAAAAAAATATATGAGATATCGCAATATTGTAAAAAAAATACTGAAAACTATGTTACCAGATGCGTGCGTAGCAAATCAAATTTAAATAAAAAGATTGCACAGTAAGTAAAGTAACGACTTTTACGGCACAAGTAAACTTAATTTTGAGTCTTAGTGGTATCTCCATTTTAAAAGATTATGTCAAAATACTCAGAAAAAATAATTGTGGAAAAAATTTCAATTAAACTTTTGTTCAATTTCAAACTTACTTTCAATTAACTGTTTAATTAAAAATGAATTTGGTATAAAAATAATTTTCAGTTTTTATATCGTATAATAACAACATTGAAACAAATGCAAAAATTTTAAAAAGTCGCCAAAATTAAAAAAATCGTTTAAAGTTGAAAATTCGCGTTTCTTTAATTTTGGTGATTTTTTTTAATTTTTTTTCGAATTTTGGCGTTTATTTTGGGAGCTTTTTAAATTTCTGCAATTTTGAGGATTGTTTTTTAAATTTTGGCATTTTTTTTTTCATATTTTGCGATTTTTTTCAAATGGTCTCGATTTTTTGAAATTTGGCGATTTTTTTTACAATTTTGGTGATTTTTTTAAAATTTTGTAATTTTTCCCAATAGTAAACAATATTCAATTAAATTTTTAATAGATGTGAATAAAACTATATGTAATTGGAAATAATATTAATTAAATTTTAGTTGTTACTACAATTGCATCAACACGACCGAATTCAGTTAAACTTTTGCTGAATCAACAAATATTTTAATTAAAACTCAATTTTAGTTTTTTCTGTGTAGACATATTTAATTTTTAGTTTGCATTGTCTCAAACAATTTTTTGATTATATTTTAAGTCAAAGACTTCGAAATCTCTTATGAAATGATTTTATTTATTGCTTTTTGTCGAAAATCAACTCTAACAATGATAGCCGCCCATTTGCAGGCGATGTTTTCTAACGAAATTTTAAGATTCGAATCATATAAAACTATTTCCTATTTGATCTAAGTAAAAAATAAATATTTTCATATTAAATTTATCAATAACATTGTTACTTTTTAACGAATTGTATTAAGTTTTTAAATTTGTCAAATCATTTCGGGGGGGGCTCTAGCCCCCAAGCCCCCCCCCCCCCTAGCTACGTGCCTGGTTATCTGTAATAGTTCCCGAAATATTAAAATATATGTAAAATTCCAAATTTGGTCCGACTCGGGTTTAGTTTTTGCGAAAAGCAAAAAAATCCTGTTCCACTCAAGAACTATATTCGTTTAAAATATAAATTAAAAAGCAATAAAATGTTTGCGATTTTCCCCCCAAAAAGCGCCAACAGTCTTTTACCTCCAGATAAATATTTTTTTTCGAACATATAAAGTGTGCATACTCTTCGGAAAGGTATTTTTATATACAAGAGAGTAGTGTTAAAAAAATTTTGATTTTTATATACTTTCCCACCACCGCTGCTAAAGTCGGCACATTTGTAAGGTACCCAGGCAGAGAAATACAATCGGCACAGTGATGGCGCCGGCCGTCGGTTATACGTTGGCAGAACGTGGGATTAACAATTTTGTCTTACTACCCGATTGATAACAAACAGTTGGCATAACGTTGGTAATTCAAAAATTTGGTGCCCGAATTAATTTTAAAAATTTTGTGATATATCCTTCTGTGCGCTGTTTTACTAAAACTTCATAAATTTTGCCAAAAATAATAATAATAAAAACAATTTCATTTTGAATTGTTACGTTTGAGATCATAAATAATTGTTACTATTAAGAATAAAAAACAATAATTGTTAATAAATGTAAGATCAGATGAAAAAATCTTGTGGGGATTAGCGCTAGTGGGAGTGGCGCATTTTCGATCTAAGCGACTAGGTCATCTTCAGGCTCATTCTAAAATAAAAGAAATAATATAAATAAATAATCACAGATTTATGTAATAAACACCCTATTGGCAAATTTTAAATATACATTGTACAGAAAAAAGTAAAATCGAGGTTCAACATTTGCTAATTCCATTGAAAGTTTAACTGAACTCTGTCCTATTAAGAAAATTGTGGTATCAATTAAAATAATTTGTAACTTTTTATTTGACTTAAGATTTTAATCATATCTATTAAAAATCTAAATGAATATTGTGTATTATTTCCAAAATACACAATTTTCATTAAAAGTTTAATTGAAATTGATAAATTTCCCTAAAAATCGGTAAAAAAAAAGCGCTAAAATGTAAAAAAAACCCACCAAAAGCCACTATTAAAAAACACTCAAATTTAAAATAAGTCGGCAAAATTAAAAAAATCGCCAAAACTTAAAAAGAAACAAATTTGGAAAAAATTCACTAAGAATTGAAAATAACATCGTCAAAAATTAAAAAAAATCTCAACAATTTTAAACAATTGAAAAATCTCAACAATTTTAAACAATTGAAAAATAAAATCGTTAAAAATTTCAAAAAATTGCCTAAATTTAAAAATAAAATTCAAAAATTAAACTAAATCGAGGAAAATTGAGCAAAAACTATCAAAATCTCAAAAAAAAATAGCCACAATTAAAAAATCAAGAATTTAAAAATATCCCAAAATTAAAAAAAAACCTTTAAAATTGAAAGCCAAAACTGAAAAAACATCAAATTGAAAAATTATATTCGCGTATATTTGAAACAATCGACAAAATTTAAAAAAATCGAAAATATTAAAAAAAACGTCAAAATTAAAAAAAAAATGCCGAAATGAGAAAAAAATATAAAATAAAAATAAAAAAAATCGTTTTAAAATGGAAAAAACGTTAAATTTTGACGATTTTCTTTTATTTTGATGAATATTTTATACATGGATTGCGACAACCATGTCGCTGTGTTTGTGACAACCATACTCTTATCTTTTTCTTAATCATAATATATTAATTATATTACCGTATAGTGGTTCCCAATTGATCTCAGTATTATTAAATTATGGTTATGGAAATGTTAATAAATGATCGTAGTATGGATCCCTACATTATTCTCCCAGCATTCTGTTGAAGCTGGATTAAATAGTTATGCAAGTTTTTTTTTTTTAATAAATCAAACGTATACCCTATGGGGAATGGGACCGGTTCTGCGTGTGCCACAGGATCGGTACCTTCGTGCCAGAGACCGCTCCTCTGCTAAACCCTACCCTATGTAAACAACTGGCAACTTTAACATTGGCTTGTCATAGGGGGGGTCATTTGTCCTGCTTTAAGCCACATAGAGGCATGCCACAGGACTAGCCAAAGATGGGCATACCAAAAGACTGTCGCAAAACGGCCATGTCGTATAAAATAAACGAAGACTAAACAGTTTACAATTTGTAAAATTCTGACCAACTGGATTTTTCTTGTCAATAAGCATTCTGGTTAAGTGGTATGTCCTCCCTTTTAGAACAACACTGCTTAACCCACTTCAGTATTCAATTATACCAGTCCTGTAATAAGTCCTTCTTTAACTAGTCACTTTTAGGTCAATTGACTCCTCATGCCCCAAAGGGTATTTATTTATTTAATAATTTACACATTTAAATAAACATTTTAAAATAATTTAACTAATCAAAATGTCTATGCAATGCGAGTAAGATTTGTGTTATTAAGGAGTTATTTTGTCGCTATGCGATGTTAACATAAATTTTTTATTTTAGTATCTACTTTCTCTTTTTCAGCAAAAGTCTTATTTTGTCAGGAAAAATAATCACCATAAGTATGCATTAAAATATTGATAAGAATGCAATTTAATAATACATTTATAATGATCATAACATGTTTGTAGCAATCATAATATTTTCACTATAACAATACTATTGTCCTAGTTATCATTATGATTATTACAAACATATTATGTTTATATCGCACTACAGACTTAAAAGCACTTATATTTTGTTTAAATTTTTCTTTCACATTTCTTTAGTTTTTTTTTTTGTTTACAATTTTTTTTGCATCAGTACGACATTTAAAAATAAAACACTTCTTTATCACTTTTTACTTAATTTATATCACTTTTATGTATAATAAACAATAACTTCATTTAAGGCATGCGTGTCAATTTAACTTTTGCCTAGGCTCCCATAGAAGACCGGGTTGTGGCTATCAAATTATTCCCTTCTCCACTAAAAATATCACCATTACAATTAACATCACTGCTATTCTAGTTTTATGTTTAATATTATTTAATTTGTTCGATGTGACTGCTTCTCACAACTTCTTTTCACAAAATCTTTAACAAGAATGCCACTAAAAGAGACGCTCATAAAAAAACAGACTTATCATATTATAGTTGGCGCAACTATAGTATGGGTTTAGTTAGAGAGAGGAATATGATAATAAATACTTTATTATGATTGTAGACAAGAGAATGTTCGAACTGACTGCTTCTCACAAAATCTTTAACAAGAACGTCACTAAAAGAGCGAATACGCTCATAGAAAACAGATTATAGTTGTGCCAACTATAATATGGGTGTAGTTAGAGAGAGGAATATGTTAATAAGTACTATATTATGATTGTAGACAAGAGAATAATATGATAACCGAAAAAATAAAGATTTTTACTATAATAAGATTAAAGAAACCACATTATTGGTGAACTATGATTGATACAATAATAATTTAATTGAAACAACCATTTATGGCTGTATGAAACATAGTTTTGTGGCCGCAATCATATTGCAACCATATTTTTTCTCTGCGTGTAATACGTCTTCTTCCTCTGTGTCTAGTACACTCGCACCTTCTCAAACGTTTGTCGCGGAAGACGTTGTGGAGACATGTCCGAACCATCTTATCTTCTTGGTTTATTAGCCACTCTTAAGTACCACATTTCCGATGTTTGTATGCGTGCTTGTTGGTTGTCAGTAAGAGCCCGGGTCTCACAACCGTATAATTTATGTCGATCTGTAGTAGACTATCAGCTTAGTTTTAGTTGTGACTTCCACCTCTTCAAAAAGTTTTTGTTTAAGGCGTTGTAAAGTTTTCCGGTTGCAGCAACTCGTTGATTTAGGGTTTTGTCAGGTTGGCTATCCTCGCTTATTACTACTCGGAAGTTATACTAAAGTTTAATTGAAATTTTATTGACAATATTTTTTTCTGTGTGACATTTGATGAAAGTTTTTCTTTTCGAAAATAAATTAACCGAAAAATAAAGCTTCCACCGCTGGATAAACAATTTCCACCCAAACATAAATACTCAAGTAACGAGGAGAAATTAAGAAAAACAAATATTTTTTTTTAATTTTTTGTTCGTTTGTTAGTGCTGTTAATGCCCTCAGCTGTTGCCTGCAATCATTTTTCATGTACGATACGACGAGGAGGAGTATTTTTTGCACAATCAAACAAAAAAAAACACTTATGATACTCAAACAAGAACGCCCTCTAGAATATAAATGGACAAATGAAATAACAAAAAAAAAAAAAAAAAAAAAAAAAATTGGAAAAAAATAAAATAAATTTTTGGTTAAATGTTAAACCAGCTACAAAAAAAAAAAAAATGTTGAGAAAAAGTCAGGAAATATATTTTCCAACAAATTTGTTGAATAAAAATGTTTAATTTTGTTTTATTTCAATCGGCACTTTTATTTTTTTTTTAAGTTTCGAGGGAAAATGAAAACAGAAAAATAATTATTTGAAATAAAAAAAAAAAAAAAAAATTATAAACGGAGGCCGCCTTAAATTAAATGTTTAAGATGAAATACCACCACACAATGATTATCATTATCTTCGTTTTGTTTGACTGAAACAAATTTTCTACATGAAATTAATTTCAAAAAACAAAAATTGTGACATGTTTGTTTTTAAAGTGTTATAAGAGCGACCATATTTAAGTATTTCAAGTGTGGTTGCATGTTTTTTTTTTTTGAAAATTGATTTCATTACATTTTACATTTTCTCATTTTGGTGACAGTTTTATTTTTACTTCAAGCGTTTAATCAAATTAATGATAAATGTTGTTAAATCATTTTTTTGTATGTTTTTTGACAAAAAGATGAATGATGTTTTTTTTTAACATTTTCAAGACTATTTTATTTTTTATTTTGGTATTGAAATTTTTATTTTTAATATTTTCATTTCTATTTTTTGTTATATAGAGTCTCATAAATAATTTCAACCACATGCTGTTAGTTTGATTTTTTTTGACAATTTGTTCTAATTGTTGGTTTAACATGTCAAATGACAACGCAATTTTTAGGTGAAATTTTTATTTTGAATTTTGAATGATATATATTTTTGGTTTTAGGTAAATACATAAGTATGTATTAATTTTTAAAATGGAAACTATAAATTATGTAAATATTTAAGACATTTTTTAAAAAAACGTATAGAATTTGAAACTACTAGTTTTTATAAAACTCGATTTTTTTGATTGTGATTTTAAAAACTAACTTTTTTTAAACTACGACAACCACTTCTATTAAACATGCTTTTTTTAAACTACGTTTTTTTAAGTACGCTTTTTACCTTCTTTTTAATAAAACTACATTTTATTAAAACTACCTTTTTTAAATTACGTTTTTTGTTACTGATTTTTTTAAACAAAAACTACGTTTTTTTTAAGAAAAACTACGTTTTTTTTAACAAAAACTACGTTTTCTTAAACAAAAACTACGTTTTTTTTAAACAAAAACTACGTTTTTTTAAACAAAAACTATGTTTTTTTAAACTACCTAGTGTAGAAACGGTAATGACATGTCAGTTCTTTTCTCACTAGCAGTAATGACACCAACTAACAGTCTGCATTACTTTAACACGAATAAAAAGGACTTACTAATAAGTAGTTAATTTTGCCAATTTTTTTAATACAAAAAATAATGCGTTACCCATAATTATTTATTTTTTTATCATTATTTTAAATATAAAGTAATTATCTCAAAATTTTTAAAAAAAACAATTTTTAGACTTATTATTTTTTCAATTCTAGTAAGTACACAAATAACTACTTATTTTTGATTTTTTGTAAGCTGTAAAGTATTGACATTTTGTTCCAGCAAGCACCCAGTATAACAACGGTAATGCCATTACTTTTCCACTACCAGTAATGAAACCAGCTTACTCTGCATTACTTTAACACGAATAATAAAGACTTACTAATAACTAGTTAATTTTCCCATTACATTTATACAGAAAGCGTTACCCATAAGTATTTATTTTAATCAGTATAAAGTAATTATATCTAAATTTTTTTAAATCTATTTTTAGACTCATTATTTTTTTAATTCTAGTAAGTACATAAATAACAACTTATTTTTGTTTTTTTGTAAGGTGGAAAGTAATGACATTTTGTTCGGGTAAGTTATTTACGCTTTTATTTATCAAGTATAACATGTCGAGATAGCTCAGATGGTAGACCGCTTGACTAACCACCTAAAGTTACTGGTTCGAATACCGTGTAGGCACAATTTAAATAAAACAAATATTTTTTTTTTCTTTATTAAATTAAATTTTTTTGACAATTTGTTTTTGACTCATTGTTTATAGAAAATACTAGTAAGCATATAGGTAACCACATATTATTTGATTTTTCGTAAGGTGTTTAGTAATGATATGTAATTTTTTTTGCCATTACCAAATATGTACTTTTATAACCTGTCACTCCATGTTGAATCGCTCTACCATCTGAGCTATCTCAACATGTCATACTTCCCAGTATAAAAGTACATATATGCCAATTATTTACAATTTTCAATACAAATCTTATTACTTTTAAAAGGGCATTTCTCGCAAAATGGTCACATATCATTTCTATCTTTCTTTCCGGTTGTACGACGCAGCAGCTTGCATCTTAGACGCAGTTTTTCTGTGTCAATTTTATGATGTTTATACCAAAGGCTCATCGTGTCGCTATCTACGAATACCTCTTTAAAGAGGGCATTATCTTAGCCAAAAAAGATACCCTTGCTCCAAGCACCCTGAGCTTGAAAGCATTCCCAACTTGCATGTCATCAAAACTTTGCAGTCAATCCACTCCCGTGGAGACATTATTACTGGTACTTGACCAATGAAGGTATTGAATTCTTGCGCAGTTACTTGCAATTGCCCCCAAATATTGTTCCCGCCACACTTAAACGTCCCACCAGGTCCGAAACAGGCCGTCCCCGCGCTGCTGCTGCTCCTTGCTCAGGCGATGCCAGCAAGACTGGTGAAAATCGTTCAGCTTACAGACGTGCGCCTGGTGGTACTGACAAGATGAGCGATGTTGGTGCTGGCGCCGGTGATGTGGAATTCCGTGGTGGTTTCGGTCGCGGTCGTCCCCAAATAGGTAAATAAAGTTGGACATGTGTTTTTTGTGTAACCTAGATGAGATGTTTTCCATTTCTAACCACCTTGCAAAAAAGAAAAAAATATGTGGCCTAGTATGGGCAAAAATAATGAGTAAAAAAAATTTTCAAAAAAACTTAATATAAAAAAAAAATATTTCTTGTATTGAATCCCCACACGGGACTCGAACCCGGGCCTCCAGGCTGTCAGACAACCGCTCTTCCATCTAAGCTTTCTCGACATGTTATACTTGATAGATAAAAATATAAATGAGTTGCTGGCACAAAATGGCATTACTTTCCAGCTTACAAAAAATCAATCCTATGTACTTACTAGAGTTGGAAAAATACTAAGCCCAAAAAAAGATGGTTAAAAAAATGTGTTACTTTATATTTAAAATAATTATAAAAACAAGTACTTATGACCAATGCGAAAAGTAACTAGTTATCAGCAAGTCGTTATTATTTGCGTTAAAGTAGTGTATATAGTAAGCTGGCGTCATTACTGGTAGTGAGAAAATTAATGACATATCATTTCCGTTTCTACACTGGGTACGTTTTTTACCACGTTTTCTTACTAAAATTACGGTTTTTTTCTAGAACTACTTTTCATACTAAAAATACGTCTTTAACTTAAACTACGGATTTGACTTAAACTACGGCTGCTACATTAAGCTATAACTTCCTTTTTTTTGCTAAAACTATGTCATTAATAAAACTTTTGTTATATAGTTAGTACTACACGCAGAGAAAAGAGCATCATATTATAAAAGTTTAAGAGCATCATGTTATGATTGCAATGTCTGACAATCATAATATGATCGTAGCAATCATATTATGATTCTAAATGTCGACAAAATCGTCATCGGTAATCGTAATATGATCCGCCAAAATCATATATATGATATTTACGATCATAATATGATAATATCGTACCCGCAACTATGTTTAAACATATTTTTTCTCTGCGTGTACGCTATATTTATTGACTTTCATTCTCTCAACTTTATTAAAATTAATAACTTAATGTGAAAATCACTTAATGACATTTAAAAATTTATAACCGTCTATTTCATTATGAATTTATTCTAGTTAATCATACATCTATACATTGCGTGACTAGTAAATTTTCCGCATATTTCTACACTGGTTTTCTTACGTACATCATAATTTTTTAGCAAAAATAAGACATTTCTTATACTGTTGCATTCATGTGATATTATTGTACATTGTTTTTAATTAATAAAATCATAACGAAATTCTCCAACCCCCACTCTTTTGCCACTGCTTCGACACAAAGTGGAAAGGAATTGTGAGTGAGTGAATGAATGAATGACATTTTACTATGACTGAAAATAAAGTGTTATTATGAACGATGGAAATATTTGAAAACAAATATCAAACCAACCAAATGACTATCATAACAATAATCATAAAAAAATAAACTAAAGAATTTCGATGTGACCACAGGGAGAGCGAACAATATAAGCTGTTCATAATATATACATATAATGACAGATATCAGAGTTCCATAAAAATTCAGAGTCGGTTATTAAATACAGACTATATAATGCAATCACGCATACTATACATATAAGAGTTCGCCACGAAAATTTGATTTTAGGATATCATCACTTTTCTTACAGTTTCTGCATCAATAAAGAAATGGCGTAATTAAAAAAAATTTCAACTGTTTCCACATGAGCTTGCTGGCCCAAAAAACGCTGATTTACAGAGCAAAAATTATTAAAACAAAAAACTTTTTTCCCAGTCTTTAAAATGCACCATTTAGGCAATAGAGAGGACAAAAATTTTTCACTTTTCAAAAACTTTTAAAAGTCGTTTTATTTAATCACACACAATAAAATGTATAACCATCTGAGAATAATAGTACAAACATTTTTGATACATCGCGCACCGCTGAAAACTTATTAAGGTATCAATTTTGCAAAAAATAATAAAAATTATTTTTTTAACTCACACAATGAAAAAGTGTTTGGAGCTACGAAAAATTCTGCAAAACATTTTCTATGTATCGCGATCCTTTTTGCAAAAAATATTGCATATTACTAAAGACAACATTTTTAAAACTTAATAACTTTTTACTGGGTTACCATAAATCTAAAACTTTTGCTTAATTTTTCTCCGCTAAAAATGCTTGTTTAGCTGAGAAACACTCTATTTCCTTAATGTTGCCCTTAAAAAACGGGGGAAAAAGTTTTTTTGGAAATAATTTTTGATGTTGAACCGAAAGGTAAATTCAAATTTCATATACTACATACAGCTCTTTTTGCTCTGTAAGAAATTGGACCATAAATCTGTGTTTTAGGCTGCCACACTCATGTGAAAGGGAATTAAAAAAAAAAAAAAATAACGCATTTTGTTTTTTTTTGTTGATGCAAAAACATTTTGAAAAGTGATGATATCCCAAAAGCAAAGTAATTTTATACTTTTCTAACGAACTCTAATATATTTATTTTCGCACAGCATAGTAGATATTTGTATCGTAATAGAACATGTTAAAGAAAATACTGCTGTCTGTACCAAATTTTCCAAGACTATTGATTTAGCGTCAAATTTCAGTTTCAGAAGCTAAAATAAATTTAGTATGGAATTGTAAAGTGTTATAGCATCTATAAGAGTTATTTTTTTTAGAAGAAGTGATAACGCTTAACAACATTTAATTAAAATTTTTGTTGATACAATTAAAATATTAATTTTTTCGAAACAATAAAAACTAATATTAATTTATTTTTTTCATTTTAATCAAAGAACTCATTTATTAATATCGTTTTCTCAGAAAAAGTTATTGTCAAAAAAATTTTAATTAAACTTTTGTTTGATTTCTAACTCAAGTTCAATTAAAAGTTAAATAAAATCTATGAAATGCTTAACTAAAAAAAAAAGCTTTCTAGTTGAGAAATGAATTGTACACGGTGGCGCAAAAATAACCTTCTGATGTTTTTTGGCTGTAATTAAAAAAAAAAATGAAAAACTTTGATTCTTCTTGTGGATTATTTTTATTTCGTATTTTAATTTTTTTACATCAAGTCGAGAATATGATGTCATGTAAATGGCCGCCGCCACAGTTGATTGTCATTTGAGCCCTTTTTATGGCATTTTCCATCACTTTGGCCAAAACTTCCGGCGATAGGTCCTCACATTCTTGACGGATATTGCCTGTAAGAGCTGCAAGAGTCTGAGGCTTGTTGACATAAACCCGCGACTTCAAAAAGCCCCCACAAAAAGAAGTCTGGAGCGGTCAAATCAGGCGATCTTGCTGACCAGTGCAAATCGCCAAACGGCAGATTAGGCGCCCGGGAAATGCATCCTTCAGCAAAAAGAACTCGTTGATCATTGCTCTGTAGCGCTCACCATTCACAGTAACCGTTTGGCCCGCGAGGGTCCGATGACTCCTCCAGCGAAAACAGCACACCATACAGTGACTTTGAGTGGGTGTAATGGCTCTTCGTGGGTTACACGCAGATTTTCAGTGCCCCAGAAGCATACATTTTGCTTATTTACGTACCCGCTAAGATGAAAATGGGCCTCATCCCTCATGATTATTTTTGATGAAAAATCATCTTCCTCTTGGTGGTGATTAAGGATGGCTTGAGCGTATGTTACACGCGATTGGCGGTTAGCAGCTAACAGCTGATGCACCGTCTGGACTTTGTACGGAAACATCTTCAAATCTTGTACCAAAATTCGCTGTAAAGACCGTCGACTGATACCCATTTGCGTGGCACGTCGTCTGGTCGATGTCGACGGCGCTTCCATGACATCCTCGGCTACAGCAGCAATATTCTCTGCAGAACGGCTACTCCGGGGTCTGCCACGCCTAGCAGCATCTCGTGTTGTGCCAGTCTCTTCGAGGCGAGCGGCTAAACGTCGCAGTATTTCACCTGTAGGCGTTGGACGGCCAGGAAATCTGACACGAAATTCACGTTGTGCCAAAGTCACCGACCGATTATTGGTCGCTACACTGGAGCAGTGTAGCGTAACATTGTTTATTAACGTGTATTTCGCATGTGTTTACTACACAAATGTCAAAACAGAACTGACATTAGGGGCCAATCGCAAAATTTATAGCATTTTCTGATAGGAGGATTACTTTTGCGCCACCTTGTACATTGGTATTAGTTAATTCTGTCTCTTCTGATCGAAACAATACTTGTGTGTACGTAGTGTAACCAAACTCTACTTTAGCCACAGTCATCGCTGTGTCGACCGTTGCTCAACTCGTTAAGAGGTGAGATTACGATGCATAGCTTGATGCTAAGGCAGTGAGTTCAAATCTCAGTACGACACCAAAAAGTAAAAAGTTTTTCATATAGAGCAAATTAACAATATAAAATACTTTGTTCAATTGACACATAAATTAACCACTGACGAGTCCCAGGAGGAGGACGAAACTGCGGCAGTCTGGTGTATCCCTTGTGTCCGTAAAATTTTTCAATAAAAATGTTTACTTCTTCTTCTTCCTGTAAAGAGACTAACTAAAAAAAAAAATTATATTGTTGCACACAAATTTCCAGATTTCCACAAACGCCAAAATTTAAAAAAAAAATATTAGTTTTTTGGGTTTATATACATCGAGATTATTTTAGTGTTATTTTTAATTTATAACGAGCTTTCAACATCCGTATATTAACAAAAATAAAGCAAATCAAACATATTAGCTAGGTTGATACTAGTATTTCGCTGATTGAGATCTTTAGCCAGATCTCATCATGTTTTAGAAAACCTAGAGCCTCCAGAATAGGCAGAGCTTTAACAAATAACAAACCAATTAATCATCAATTTTGCTCCATTATTGTCTTCTTAGTAATCAAACACGTGGCTATGGTCTTTTCCTAACAAGCATCACGACGTTACTAAACTTTAAAGACCAAAAATGTTCTATTTATATAAAAAAAAAAAATTATTTTTACCCCGGCTCAAGCAATATTTTTTACAATTTTATTAGTTTTTTGTTTACATCTAGATTATTTTAAATTTTAATTTGTTATTTTTAATTTATAACGAACATTTTTTAATTTTAGTGATTTTTGTCCTAAATTTTAACAATGTTTTCGAATTTTAGCTACTTTTAAATTTTGACGATTTTTTTTCAATTTTAATTACAGTTTTATTACGAGTAGTATGTGCTAGGTTATTCAATCGGTTAACAGTTACTCGATTAATCGATGAATTTTAATCAAACAACTGTTAGAGTCGATCAATTTTGGTCGATTATTCGAGTTAATCGAGTAAACCAAAATATCTTATATTTAAATTTATATTTTATAAACAAAAAACTTAAATTGTTTCTTATTTCTTAAAAACTGTTTTTAATATAAAGGGTCCGCCAAATAACTTTTTTTTTTTGAAAATGCTATAAAAAAACTGCTGAATATATTCTCAATTTTTTTTTTTTATTTAAAAGTACAATCCTTCCGGTTAATAATGGAAAATAATTTCATTCAAATGGCTGCCTCGGCTGTCCATGCAGTAGCCTACAGTAGCCTCTGGACCAAAATCCGCACCAAACAGTGACTCGTTTTGGGTGTATCGGCTTTTCAATGTGGGTTTTATGTGCCCCAAATGCGACAATTTTGCTTGTTTACATACCCGCCAAGATCAAAATGAGCTTCATCTGAAAAGATGATTTTTTTGGCAAAATCGGCATCATTCATTTTCGCACACATTCTGCAACATTACCATGATTTTCAAAGTACTGTCGCAATATTTCCCAGCGTTGTTCAAGCGTATACACAACCATATTCGTTCAGCGGAAGGATAAAACTAATTATCTGTCAAAGCAGACATGAGCTAAGTGTTACCATTCACGAAATAAGCACTAGTTGAAAAAAAAACGTTAGATGGCGGACCCTTTTAAAACTACATTCACGCTGAACCCGAACGTTTAGTACTACTTTTATACTTTCAAATTCCATACAAATTTTAAATCGAAAACGTATTTTGGGGTTCAATATGAAGCTTGTTTAAAATATTGAACAATGTGTCAGTTGTCGTGTTAATTTACATATTATTTATTTGTAGTAGGGCTATAACTTTTTTACGTGGCACCACGATTAATCCTTACTGTACTGAAAGACAATATTTTTTTTTTTTTTGTAATTTTGGAGAAAAGACATTCGTCACTGAGCCCAATGCCGAAAATATCACATTTTTAGCAATTTCTAAAAATATTTTTAAAATATCCTTGAACAACTTTATTGTAATTAAATAAAAATCGCAAAACCATTAGATTGTGTTAAATTTTTTTGAAAGATTCGACTTGTACTTAACTCATCATAATTTTTTGGTGTTACAGACTGCTATGCCATATAATTTTTGATATTTGAAAAAAATTCTAAATGTTATATCTCTAAGTCGAATTTTGTAAAAACGAAACAAAACAATGTGAACGCCCTAAATTGAATACTATTTTAGAATATATTTTTTTAATTTTAAATTAATTGCCCAACTTTTTTCTAAATTTTAATAAAATACATTTCCGAACTCCTGATTTTGTACTTATTTTGTGTTTTATTATGAATTTTTAAGGAAAAATTAATGAAATAAAACTATTGAAATTATTCGAGCTACTCGAGTAATTTTAAAATCTTGCTCGATTAATCGAGTAAGTTAAAAACCTCAAAATAGAGTAACTCGTTTACTCGAACAAAACCCAACCCGAGTAATTTGAATACCCTATGTGTGTATTTATGTACTAAATGTTTGTATGAAATTAAAAACAATGTTTAATTACATTTTTAATATATATGATTAAAATTTTAATTGAAACTAAATCAACTAAATAGTTACAAATTATTTGAATTTAAAAACTTTAAACTGTATATACAATATATTTTAATTGAAACACGATTTTAGTGTTTTCTGTGTTTGGTAATTACAAATTTAATTAAATTAATCAAATATTTGTTTAACCTCAAATTTATTTATAAAAATACTTTTTATTGCATGTTTTTTTTTGCCAATTGTTAGCGACGTAAAATACGTATTAGCGAATTTAGTACTGATTTGTTGGAAATGTTAATTAAAATATTGGTATATGTAAATGGAGTTTATATGAATACAATAAATATTCATTTATTAATATAAATGAATTCTTTTTTTCGCATGATTATTTTCTATGGTCAACCTTAAAGTTATAAATTGACATATTAAGACATGATATGTTCATTTATTTAAGACATAATCCTCTTTATCAATTTAAGTTAAAAATGAAAACATTAAAAACTTCAACTTCCGCATTGTTAAGTTGATTTGGTTGCTTGAAATATTATTGTCAATAACCCTCAAATACCAAATACATTCAATTACGAGTGCATTGTAAAAGACGCAGTTTGTGTAAAAGACGTAATTTAAAAACGTGTTTTTTATAAAAGACGTAGTTTTTAAAAGACGTAGTTCTTTAAAAGACGTAGTTTTAAAAAGACGTAGTTTTTAAAAATACGTAGTTTTTAAAAAGACGTAGTTTTTAAAAACGTAGTTTTTAAAAAGACGTAGTTTTTAAAAAGACGTAGTTTTTAAAAAGACGTAGTTTTTAAAAAGACGTAGTTTTTAAAAAGACGTAGTTTTTAAAAGACGTAGTTTTTTAAAAAGACGTAGTTTTTAAAAAGACGTAGTTTTTAAAAAGACGTAGTTTTTAAAAGACGTAGTTTTTAAAAAGACGTAGTTTTTAAAAAGACGTCGTTTTTAAAAAGACGTAGTTTTTAAAAAGACGTAGTTTTTAAAAAGACGTAGTTTTCAAAGAGACGTAGTTTTTAAAAAGACGTAGTTTTTAAAAAGACGTAGTTTTTAAAAAGACGTAGTTTTTAAAAAGACGTAGTTTTTAAAAGACGTAGTTTTTAAAAGACGTAGTTTTTAAAAAGACGTAGTTTTTAAAAAGACGTAGTTTTCAAAGAGACGTAGTTTTTAAAAAGACGTAGTTTTTCAAGAGACGTAGTTTTTAAAAGACGTAGTTTTTAAAAAGACGTAGTTTTTAAAAAGACGTAGTTTTCAAAGAGACGTAGTTTTTAAAAAAAAGTCATAGGTTTGAAAAAGGCGTAGTTTTTAATAAGACGTAGGTTTTTAATAAAGACGTAGTTGTTAAAAAAGACTTTGTTTTTAAAAACGACGTAGTTTTAAATAAACTTACTTTTTAAAAAAACACGTCGTTTTTAAAAAATGCGTAGTTTTTAAAAAATACGTAGGTTTTAAAAAATACCTTGTTTTTAAAAAGAGGTATGCTTTAAAAAGACGTAGTTTTTAAGAAAGACGTAGTTTCTAAAACAGCCATTGTTTTTAAGAAGATGTATCTTGTAATTATGACGTAGTTTTTATAAACATATACTTCTTGTAAAACATGTAGTTCTTGTAAAACACGTAGTTTTTTGTAAAACACGTAGTTTTTGTAAAACACGTTGTGTTTGTAAAACGCATAGTTTGTGTAAAACTCATAGTTTTCTTAAAACATTTAGTTTTTTGTAAAACATGCTATTTTTTCCAAAACATGTAGTTGTTATCAAAAAATTAAAAAAAATTTTAAACTCTAATGAAATTTAAGCAAATATTGCGTCTTTTATCTGTTTGTATCTTTAAGGGCTAATGTAATTTGATCAATTATATCAATTAATCAATTTGTATTTATTAATGGCATCCAAAATATAATACAAAAAATACACATTGCTTGGGGTTATGTTATTTTTGAATTGTTCTACATTTTTTTTTTTTTTTTTGTTTCATTTCAAGTGCAGCTGACGCCAACATTATGTTTACTTTAAAAATGCATTATAATTTATTATTAATCATATTTTATAATGCGTTTTGTTTGTATTTTAAACAAAGGGCTTTTATATTTTATATAAACATTTTTAAATGAAGCATAACTTTTAAATTTTTAGTTTGTTTAAAAAACCAGCAACATGTGATTTTAATTAAAGTTATGGT
The DNA here is from genome assembly GCA_021234595.1 of Delia radicum. Taxonomy (NCBI): domain Eukaryota; kingdom Metazoa; phylum Arthropoda; class Insecta; order Diptera; family Anthomyiidae; genus Delia; species Delia radicum. Next base: position 100,466,703 of record CM037851.1, read on the forward strand.
TTGTTTTAACATGGGTTTAATTAGAAAAACTAGGTGATGGACAGTTTAAAATTGTTGAGTAAAATTTTGCTGAAAATTGAGGTTAAAAAAATAAAGAAATGACAGTTATTGTTATTAATTTTAACCGTTTAAAAAACGACTTCCAAGTTTTTATTAAACATTTAGTACTACAGTCAAAATCGCTATCAAACATTTCTTAAACAATAACTAACACACTAAGAGAAAAAAATTAGTACAAATTTTTGTTAAAACTACACTCAAGAGAAATTTTCCCTAAAATTTCAACAGTTATTTAAAATTGTTTTTGTTGTTTTGGCCAATCTTCTTTGTACTTTAAATGTTTTGTTAATTAAGCTAATAAGGCCTAAATTTTCTTTGTAATTAAAACGCAATTTTGATTACAGTTTCACCCGACGTTTCGTCGATTTTATTTCGACTTTTTTCGGTAAAGTTGTTTCAGTGAAATATACAGTTAAATTATCAAACAAATATATTTTTAAACTTTATATTTGTTATTCAATAATCAAAAAAACGAACTTTTGGTAATGGTTAAAATATTCAGTTAAAATTTTCTCTTTAAACAAATTTACATTATATTGAGTATTGAAAAAAGGAAAACAATCTATTGTTTTTACCGATTTTATCAATTAATACAACAGTTGAAAATAAACTAAAAAATACAATTGAACCCGTCATTTCGAAAAGGGCATGAGTCCATACATTAAAGCTTTTCAGGATTAACAAAAAACGTATTTGTTCGGAAAAAGTCTATGGTGGTTAAGAAACTGAATATAGAAGTTAATAAATAAAAACATATATAATTTTTGTGCCATTTATTTATTTTTATAAAAAGCATGTAGCATACAGATTTTGGTGGTTGAAATTTTTGGACTTATGCTCTTTTCGAAATGACTTCTTAGAAATAATCGCAAATCCAAAGATTTTCGGAAGAAGTGACATTTAATCATCATTATTTTCTTCATATTGTTTATTAGCTGAAGTTGTTGGCCATGCAAAAATCTTTGCATAGAAATTTTGGTACTTTTCTGGATGTATTTTTCTAGTTTTTTCAAATCTGGTATTTTCGTTTCATTGATTGGTACTTTGCCAGCATACGCAGGAGTATCATTTGATGGTAAAGGCGGGCTGGTGCTCATTCTCTGTAAGAACTGGAATTCATAACTGGTTAAACAATCTATAGATTCACGTGTTGTAACAAGGCCTGGTGTAGACTTGGAAAATGTGAAATGTGACACTTGGGAAATAGCAAAAGTTTTTTTTTGTCCTTGGGTACTCTTTTGCCATAGGAATCCACAGAAAGCACCAGTTTCTTGTTTAAGTTTAAGCTTTAACTCTTCACACAGTGCACAGACATCAATTTGCTTTCTACCAAATGATAAGCTAAAGTTTTCTTGAAAATATTTTAAGTAAAACTTATATTTTACTGGATAATCTGGATATTTTTGTTGGTATATTGTGTGCATAATTTTCAAGTTGAGTTTTTCATCTAAATAATAGGATGATGTATCTTTGTTATAGTAGTGTACACATTTAACAGGAAATGACTCAATATGCTCCCTTATTTTAGTTAAGTATCACCAGCTACTGCATGGTCCGTGAGCCCTCTGACTTACCTCTGTGATCAATGGGTTGCTTATTTGTTTTTAATAAATCACATAAACGTCTAACTTGTTTCTCGGAAATTCCATGTATGCCGCAAAATGCTTTTTTGCACACTTTGTTTTTTACACCTTAATCTTAATGTGATATATGTAGGTAAATTCTCTTTTCTTAGGTCCTTCAGATCTGGGCCGTTTTCTCTGTATTTCTCTTTTTTCAATCAATGTCTGCAAGTATGTGTCTTGGGCATTTTTACTATCAAAATTGTTAACAAAATGGATGATACTTTGCCTAACGTCTTCAGATATATCTTGCATACATTTTAAATTACATCTGTAAATAAATCCAACATTCAACAAAATATTGTGCTCGTAACATATGCGGTAAAACATCATGAGGAATCAAATATGTTGAGAACGAATTTGGAACAAACAACTAACCTGCAGTCAGCTCCTGTTTGTCTTGGTGCCACATCTTTCCCTTTATGGTTCTTATGAGATTCCATAACAATTTTGGATTTTTTTTATTTTATATGTTTATAGTTTTCAATGTTCTTTACACCACGCACTCTTTTTCTAGATTTGTAAGCATTTTTGGCAAGCTCGCGATTTTCCATTTTAGTGAAAGTCCACAGATGTGACGGAAACGTTTTCGAACGAATTTATATATATAAAGAGCAATTCCATATGAAAGCGATCACCTTTGGACGACCCCTCTCCGATTTTAAAATAAATAGTCTCAATCGATTGCCCAGCAAAAAATAATGTACCTACATATTTTTTTTTTTTTTTTATAGTGACTGGTTTAGTGGTGGTGTGCACCAATGTCATGTGACAAATTGAAAAATTCTTCATAAGGGACCTCATTGAAAGTTGTTTTAAAAGCGATCGCAACGAGTGATAGCTCGTTGGAAAGGTATTGAATCAGGCTTTAATTGAAAAATAAAATTTTCCTAATTTTTCTCAGAAATTTACCTTTTTTCCCATGAAAATTAAATTTTCCCATGAAAATTAAATTTTCCGATTTTCCACAGAAGCTCCTAAATTTTCCGGCTAATTTTATTTTTTTTGGATTCCTCATAATTTTTGCTTTAAGAATCAGCAGCAGGGCCCGACTCCTTGTTTGGACAGGAGAAGAGCATTTAAGAGACCACCTTGTTCTCATTGTTTTTATATTTTTTATAATTGAATTATTTTAAATTATTTAACAAGAAAAATTAGGAAAATTTTATTTTTCAATTAAAGCCTGATTCAATACCTTTCAATGAGGTCCCTTATGAAGAATTCTTCAATTTTGTCACATGACAGTGGTGCACACCACCACTAAACCAGTCACTATAAAAAAAAAAAAAAATATGTAGGTACATTATTTTTTGCTGGGCAATCGATTGAGACTATTTATTTTAAAATCGGAAAGGGGTCGTCCAAAATTTGCCAATTTTGATCGTTTTCATATGGAATTGCTCTGATGCAAAATCTTAACTGATTTTTTTTTTTAATTAAATTCCACATAGTTGATTTATGAAACCGAAACCGTAATATGAAACCGATTCGTTTTTTTATCACACCTAAAATTAATTCGTTTGGTTTGAGCATTTGATTCAATTTAAAAATTAGTCTACATCAGCATTTTGTTTCCCTTGAGTCGAGAACTCGTGCCCTTTTCATACAGACTTTATATTTCGAGGTTTGTTGCACTTGAAGATCTACCATATTCACAGAGAATACGTAAAACCCTTAAATGAATTAAATGGCGTCAAAAGGTGATATTTGAAAAAAGTGTGACTCGTGCCCTTTTCGAAATGACAGGTTCAATTGTTTTAAACGAAAAGTAAGTAGTCCTTTTTTAACTGATTTTGAATTAATTTAATGTGTGTATTTAGTAGTATTTTCGGAAAAAATAAAGTTTAGTTAATAGAAAGTAACAAATTAATCTGCTAAAGTCTGCCAAAATTAGCTAAATAAAAAATTAGCAGCAATGTACAATTTTTTAGCAAAAATTTCTGTTGATTTTAGCAAAATATACTGTTATTTGAATTCAAATAAATTTAAGGTAAATATAGCAAAAATTTAGTTGATATTACAGTTTTTGTTTGCTGTTTTTAGTCTACAAATATTTAGTTAAAGTTTTTTGCTAATTTTAAACGGAAAATAGCACTAATTTTCAATTAACTAAAATTCAACTCAAGTATAAAAAATTGTTTGTTAAGTTAACAGTTTTATTTTTGCTGTTCTTATTTTAATAATATTTAGCAAAAAAAAAAAATCTGCTAATTTTAGCAATTTTTAACTTATTTTTAGTAGCTTTTTCTACTATCTTTGAAGTTATATTTCTACGATTGTAAATGTATTTAACCCTCAAACCAGGCTTAACTGTTTTGCAATGAAATTTATACCACTTGTTCGGCGCGAAAATAATCAATATGTTCTTCTACCAAAATTCGTTGCCTATTTTAGGCGATATGAGCCAAAATAGGTTTAGAGCAAATCTCAAAAACTTATCCATAAAAATAATAACTTAAGGCATACATTATTACTATTACACTATTCCTATTCCTATTATATTATTCCTATTATTCCTATTCAAAAATTACACTTTTTGCGCTTTTACTTAAGATATGGCAATTTTCGTTTTTCGAAAAAAGCGCGAAATTGATCGTAAATGCCACCTAAACTTCAACGTAATTTGATTAAACTTAAAGGCTTTGCTAATAATATAATCTCTGCAAAATTTCATAAAAATCCGTCTATACTTTTGGAATCCTGTATGTATTTGGACCAAAGTTAGAGCTTTCATAACCCTTGTACCCTTGTGAAAAATTTGATAATGCAATAAAAGTTTATATTTTTGTTTAAATTTGTTCATTAATATATTAGTTATAGAAAAACATTCATTACATATATAAACTGTATAACACTTTCTTGCTTCCAAACAATTACAAAATATTTTGTAAATAGTTTTCTAACGAAATAGAAAACATTAACAAAAAAAAAACCTTTTTAAAAATTCAGCAAATTTAACTAACGTCTGTCTAGCCAAAGCTTTCTTTGACAATTTTAAAGTCTTATCATTTTGTGTATTGAATTTGAATATTGTACCGATCGAAAAAAATGTACCTTTATATTCAAGTACCCAGTCAGAAAGAGACTAACAGACCCTCGGTGGCAATGCACTTTAGCAATTAGTACAAGTGATTTTTCCAATCCCAAAATGATAACATAATTAGACAAAAGGTCCGTCTGTTCAAAAAGTGTCGGACAAGCACTGGCGAAACAAAATTTCCAGCGTTGGCATAACTAGGAAATAAGTGGTCTAAAAATATGTTTTCCAAAATAAAATTAAAGAGAAGTTCACGTATAATTTTGTTTGCTCCCGCCGGGACTCGAACCCTGGTCGCTTGTTTAGGCAGCTGACTTCTCTAGCCAAAATTGAGTAAGGTATCTAAGCACTGGTATGTATGTATTGCTTGAAATTACGGACATTAAAAGATCTGTTTCAGAAACAAAAAATAATTTTTATGTGAAAAAATATTAAGAAGTATAAAGAAATCACAGAAACAAATTTTTGCCTGAAACCTGGCTCGAACTCGGAACCTTCCGACTAAAAACTTTTTTAAATAAAGCATCATAATTTCTATAAAATAAATGCTTCGCCAATAGTTTGAATTTTAAGCCGTTGGTAATTTTTGACTGGATAGAACAGGGAAAACTTTTTTCCCAACGTTGGCATAATTGTCTTAACGAATAATTTGCCAATGATTTTGTCTTCAAATTATTATAAAACAAATACTGGCAAAACGGTTTTTTTGGAACCGCTGGTGCAGCGTCTTAAACCAGTGTTCTGTCAGTAGTTTATTTACAATTCATCGGTTAGCCAGTGGTTAATTTGTTTGTACCACTGGCAGTTTCTGACTGTGTAGGTTCACTTTTTTTAATAAAATTTATTGAGAAATGTCTGTCTTACAAAAAAATTCTGCTGAAACTTAAATTTCAAAAATGAATCAACACTTGTAGCTTGTAAAACATATTAATTCAATATGGAAAGGGAAACAGGTAACAACCTACTGCACATGATGAATTTTAAAAGAGACATAATACAGGGGGAAAACGTGTAATAAAACAATCAAAAGTAACATGTAAGTCACATACTATATATAACACAGGGACGACAACACACAAAAAAAGTTCAATTTAAAGTTCAAGGTAAAAACTCCTGATGCGTCAACAGAAGTCTTTTTTTTATAAAAAAAATATATATGATAAAAATTAAAGAAACAAAATACAAAAGTAAAAAAGGAAACAACAGGTGGTTGATTCAACAAAACTAATTACAAATATCAAGGTTTGAAATTATATGAGTTTTAAAGAATAGAAGTTTTTATTTGCAATTTTTTGTGATTTTTAAACCACTTTTAAAGCTAAATATAACAATGTAAATTATGATCGTTGATTACAAGGTGCTGCAAAATAGATCATTAGATAAAAGGACTTACCGAGTTTAAAACTTGTTTACATGTTTCTTTTCTGCTGAAATAATGGCGCCCAACATGGGGCTTTTGCAATGATTTTATTTTTTTTATAACTTATAAATTTTCTATCTAGAAAAATACTTTTAATTTAAAGAAAGAAAACACAGGTAGAAATTGTAAACCGTACAAAACAAATAGTACTGGCAAAACAAAATCTGCTAATTTTGGCAGTTTTTTCTGCAACGTTATTTTTAACAAATTTTTATTGATTTTATCAGACAAAATTTACAATTTTTTTTCTATCAGTGTATAAATAAACCTGTAATAAAAATTAGTTCAAAATGACTGTAGAAAAAACTCCTAAAATTAACAGATTTGTTTTGCAATATATTAATAAAATATGAACAGCAAAAATAAAAATGTAGAAAATTTTAATTGTATTCGAGTTGAATTTTAGTTAATTCAAAAATACCAATTTAATCTGCTAAAATTAGCAAAAAACCTTTACTAAATATTATTAGACTAAAAACAGCAATCAAAACTATAATATCAACTAAATAATATATCAACAGATCGAAATACTAGTATCAACCTAGCTAATATGTTTGATTTGCTTTATTTTTGTAAATATACGGAGGTTGAAAGCTCGTTATAAATTGAAAATAACATAAAAATAATCTCGATGTATATAAAAAACAAAAAACTAATATAACTGTAAAATTATTGCTATATTTACCTTAAATTTTGTAGAATGAAAATAATAGTATAGTTTTTGATAAATAATTGTAAATTGCTGATTTCAGAAGGGCAGACTTTTATTCGTATTAAAAAAACCCTAAAAAGAAACTTTGCAAATTTAAATTTTTTTATTGTTTGTCTTGTCTATTAATATTAATATTTTTTTTTTTTGTATAAATTATTCTTTATTTATAATCTATCCGAGGATAATAAGCAAATCTGTTGAATTTAATACATCACAGGGGTTATGCAACTCCAATGAGATACAAAACATAAAATAATATAATACAATAATAATAATAATATTTACAACATTATAATAAAAGAAAACTATGTTTCAATGGTTGTAGATTTTAGATACGAAATGGGAGATCCAAGATATGGCTTCGTTTAAGTCTTCTAGTTTCATTGGTACTGTCTAAGAAAGCTATCGCCACAGGATTAACATGGTTGCTCAGCCTTTGCAAATATCTCTCACTTATATTTCTAGCTTCGTCTCGTACAGATGAGATTGATAAATCTCTTTTAATAACGTTATTTCTCACATACCACGGTGCGTCAAGAATTAGTCTCAATGTTTTAGATTGATAGCTTTCCAGGATATCTATATTTGACTTGCTAGCTGTACCCCATAGTTGAATACTATACGTCCAAACAGGTTTCAGAATTACCTTGTATATTCTTAATTTATTATTTAAATTTAACTTAGATTTTGGACCAATAAGCCAATAAAGCCGTTTCGTGTTATTTTTTAATTGTTCGTGTTTACTTTTAATATGAGATTTCCATGTAAGTCGTCTATCAAGAACCATTCCAAGGTATTTAACTTTTTCTCGTTTAGGTATTACGTTTCCATTTATAGTTACATCAGGACAATCACCTTTCCTCAGAGCAAATGTTGTATGAACTGACTTTTCTGAATTTACTTTCACGTTCCATCTTTTTAACCATTGGCCAAGTTCATCAAGTTCGGTTTGAACAAAGAAAGATGCCTCAATTGGCGAATTACTTGAAGCTACAATTGCAGTATCATCGGCATAAGTAGCCACCAAAACATTTTCTATTGCAGGCATATCTGCAGTGTATATGGTGTATAAAATGGGACCTAGTACACTACCCTGTGGTATCCCTGCATTTATTTCATATAATTCTGAACTGTAATCATGTTTTTGACGTAAAAAATGTCTATTTGATAAATAACTTTTCAGAAATAAGTAATAATCGGCAGGCAAGAATTTTTTGATCTTGTAAAGTAAACCCAAATGCCAGACTCTATCGAAAGCTTGCTGAATATCAAGAAAGGCAGCAGATTCGATGAATTTGTTCAGGAGTCCCATGCTTATGTCTAAATCCAAATTGATGTTCTGGAATGATGTTTTTGTTTTCTAAAACTGGTAAAAGCCTTTGCAGATTCAACAGATTTATTTTTGCTATTCTTAGAAATATTTAGCGAAAAGAATCTGCTAGTTTTAGCAGTTTCTTCTGCAAACTAATGTTTGACTAATTGTCAGTAGTTTTGCAAAAAAAAATTTACTAATTTTTTTTTTTTTTTTTTTTTTTTTTTTTTTTTTTAATTTTAATGTTTTATTTCAATATTTCATTTAACAAATTTTAAATTTTTGCCTCAGCGCCAATTATGGCTTTATAGAACGAAACGGCTTATAAACGAAACGGCTATTCTATGAGTGTATTAAATTGGAGTTATATAACGTAAATCTTCCAAAATGTATATAAGTTTATTGCTATATACTATAAATGACCATTTATCTAAAAAATTTGTCCCTGATTTTCCTCTTCACTTTCTTTTACAAAAATTTTCCTTTTTTCGCCAATTTTCAAACTCATAAATCATTTATAAAACATTTAACAATCAATCATCATTTTTACACAGCTCATATGAATATTAAAAGTATTTAAGAAAAAACCACATCTATAAAGAAATAGATAAAAGATACAAAACAGCAATAACAAAAAAAAAAAAAAACTTGTTGGCGTATTTGCAACTTATACATTATATTACCAAGAGATACAATGAACCAAAAAAAAACTCTACCAAATTGAATAAAATACAATACAATTGGCAAAATGAAAATTGCATCAATTACTTGTTTACTCTGTTGAGTCTATAAATGACTTTAAATGAAAATGGCAAAAAAAAAAAAAAAATTCCAACTGCAACTGAAAAAGAAAATATATTCATTCAACTTACGCATGTCATACTTTAAAACATAAATGTAGATACTACAGCCATGTATTATTATGCAGATGTTGCTTTAAAATGTCTTAACTTGAATATGCCATGCCATATTAAGTGAAGTATGTATGAATAAATATTGCACTATGTATATATGTCGTACTTATGGTTGTAAAATCTTCCAAATATATCCGCAAATTTAAAAGATGTTAAACAAGAAGAGGAAATAAATTTAGGTTTTTTTTTCTGGTAGTAATTTTCAAAATATTTTCTTCTGTTTTAGCTTAAGACAAAAAAAATATTGAAGACAAGACAATTGGCTTTATTTGGCATGGATTTCACAATTTTTGTTTTGTATTATTTTATAGCAGTGTCTAATATAATAATATTGTATGCCACTAAAATTAATTTACCAAGAAAACTCAGTGGGGTATTTACAGTTTCTGTTAAGTATGGGTTAAAAAAAACATGCTTTTTAATACCATGTTTTTTATTATCTTTTTAAATAGCTAGAACTAAATATCAGGTTAAATTGTTTTATCAATTTCAACACTAGTTTTAATGTTGTTTTTCTAATCTTATAATGGCGCCCAATATAGGGATTTTACAAAGTAATTTTTGCTGTTATTTTGTTTGTGGTATTAATAAGAACATTTTCTAACTCTAATTAATAATAATTATTCTAATAATTTTATTTATCAATAAATAATGAATTTCTCATCTAGAAATTAATATTTCATCAATTTTTTATTTATTGTGTTTAAACAAGTATTATGTACTTTAACAAAAAACTCTTGCGAGGACGAATCAATAAGTCTGTGACTTTTCGAACTTCCCTCGTAGTTATATGAAATGCAACACTGCTCCCATCAAGTTCAATATGTTAATAGAATACTTTTAAATTTTGAGCAAGCTCCGTCGTTTACTTTGCGTTTAACAGCTGTTCAAAACATATAACCTCGTGGAGTTTTTTAAAAATGGAAAAAAAGTGAGTTTCCAGTGCTCATTAAACATTATTTTTTGCGAAAAAAAAAGTCAATCAAACCAAGGAAAAGCTTGATAAATACAATGGGGACTGCACGTTCTGGACGGCCAATTTAGGGCAATACACCCGAAAATGTAGAAAAAATCCACGATATGGTGTTGGCCGATCGTAGAGTAAAAGTGCATGAGATCGTTGTTGCCATAGGCATTTCATATGGCAGTGTGGTTTCGACTTTAAATGATCAGTTGGGCTTAAGAAAGCTGTCTGCAAGATGGGTGCCGCGTTTGCTCTCAATTAACCATAAACGTATTCGTGTGACAACTTCAAAGGAAAGTTTGGAGTTGTTTAACCGCAATTTGAATGAGTTTCTGCGGCATTTTGTAACTGTGGATGAAACATGGATCCATTACAGCACTCCGGAGACCAAGCAGCAATCTACACAATGGGTTTCTCCGGGTGAAACCGGTTCCGGAGAAGGCCAAGGTAAGTTTTCTGCCAATAACGTGATGGCAACAGTTTTTTTGGGATGCACGCGGGATAGTCCACATCGATAACCTTCAAAAGAAAAAAACAATAAACGGCGAATAATATGCCAACGTATTGGACCAATTTAACAAGGATTTAAAAAAAAAAAACGACCCCATATGGCCAAGAAAAAAGTTCTTTTTTCATCAAGATAATGCAAGGGTGCAGTCTCAAAGGCAAAATTCCATGAATTGGGCTACGAATTGGTACCTCATCCGCCATATAGGGATACAGAAATTGGAGAAACGTCGGACTAAGTGTATAGAGCTAAAAGGAGATTAACCTAAAAAATACATTTTTTTTTGCAAACAAAAACTATGTTTCTTTGGAAAAATCACAGTCGTGTCATATAAAACCATCAATTTTCGACCTCAACAACCTTCAATTTTAACCAACTGTGGGATATAATTAGTTTTGGGTTGGTAGCTCTAACGGTTGTGGAAATATTGCATTTTAAAATATGAAAAAAAATTCGAAAATTTAACAAAAGTAGTCGTACTTAACAAAAAATTATTTGTTTGCTTATTTTTTTAAAGCACGACATCAGTGGCTTTAAAATGAGGTATCAATGACTCTTGTAGCTTAAGCCGTTAAAAAGATGTGGCATGTTATGTTGGATTACTTTTTTAAAATTTCGAATATTGTTCATATTGCGTTTCCAGAAAAAGTTTTAGTTAAACGCTTTCAGCAAAAAAAAAAAAAACGATTTTGAACTAATGTTTAACTAATTTTTCTGCTACCCAAAGTGTGCTGATAAACACATTCTTAGCGCGAAGAACTAATAAAAAGACTAGAAGTTGATCTGCAACATCTTGTCTAGTTGAAGTAAAGAAATAAGTAAAGATATCAGTAAATACAACCATGCACCGGGGCTGGAATACAACCATGCACCGGGGCTGGAATTTAAGATTTTTTTTAATATTTTTGTTTTTTTTTTGTATACGTTAAACATACAAATTGGGAATATTACAAAGCAAATAAATAAATTAAAATAATTTACTTAATTAGTAATTGTGCTACAATAAGCAATACTTTGATAAACTTGATAACACTGACCACTGATCCCAAATATGATTTTAATGGCGTACACATGTTTTTACCTAATGCGACAGATTTTTGTGCAAAATTAGTAAACTATAGTAAAATCTAAAAAACCGTGGATTAACTTGCTAATGCTGTATATTTAAATACCAAATTTGATACCCAAACGTTGGTGAAGGTCTCATCATTGTTTATTATAAAAATTAAGAGGAAATATCTTATTTTGATAATTTTATGTATAAAAAACTTCGCTAAAACATGCAATTGCATTTGCAAAAAATCTGGCACATAAGTGTAAAAACTACCACATGGGGAATGGGAATGGGACCGGTCCTGCATGTGCCACAGGATTGGTGTCTTCGTACCAGAGATCGGTCCTCTGCTAATCTCTACCCTATCTAAACAACTGACAACTTTAACATGGGCTTGCCATAGGAGGGGGTCATTTGTTCAGCTTTTAACCACATAGTGGCATGATACAGAACTAACTAAAGATGCGCACAAAGATGGGCATAAAAATAAACGAAACTAAACGGCTTCCAATGGGTAAAGTTCTGGCCAACTGGCTTTTTCTTGTTAATAAGAATTCTGGTTAAGTGGTATGTCCTCCCTTTACCAGTCACAGGATTTTCAGTTTTAGGACTGCTTAACCCACTTCAGTATTAAATTATACGAGTCCTGTGATAAGTCCTTCTTTAACCAGTCCCTTTTAGGTCAATTGACTCCTCATTCCCCATAGGGTATGTACTCTATTAAAATTAGCATGGCCAAAATATTTAGGATCAATGGTCGCTCGGTGTTGTAGAGCTGTATAATTTGTAGCTCTGTGTAATTGAAGAATTCTTTGTAAAGACAACAGATTCAGCCGGAAAGAAAATGTTCAATACGATGTGATGCAGTGATTGTTCACAAAATAAAATGTATCCCAGTTAGTTTTTATTTTAAAGAAATGCATTTATTTACATATGCCCTTTTGCTTTTGAAAGTTAAATTGTGAAAACATATTAACTCAATCAAAAACATGGCTTTTTCGGATCCACCATTTCCGAATTCAATAAAATTCACCACAACTGTCATACTTTTCGGTTTCCGAAATATGACGTCATGAAAGTTGCAAAAAACTATGAAAATTGCCTAAAGTTGCGTCACAAAATTGACTATAACTTTTAAACTTTACAAGATACAAAATTCGCGTTGGCCTTATTTTTTATGATAACATGTTTTCTTTACAATGATAGGCATATTGTTTTTTTTTTTTAATGGGAGGGTGAAAGGTAATTTTTGGGGTCTTGAGTTCAATTGTCCATTTTTCATGTTTTTTTGTCTATACTTGAGGACTAGAAAATGCAAAGCTTCACGTGTCGAACTCTTAACCAAAAGAATTGATGACATATTAAAAACATTTACTTGAAATTTACAAGCGTTTTTTAATTGTTTTTATCTTGTTGCTGAAAGTTTTTAACTTGTAAATCGAAACCAATTTCGAGATTTCGAACAGAGATCAGTATTTAAGAAATTATGTAATTTTTTAACTCATTACCGACACGTTATCGATCCGCTAGTAGTATTTTAACTTTGGCGATATATAGAACAATGAAGGGAAGAGTGAAATCAGTTGTTTGGTTTTATTTACTTTCACTCATAGATATTCTAATAATTTTATTTATTTAATTATAATTTTAATATTTTCTATCGAGAAAAATACTTTAATTTTAATATTTAATCGTTAAATCATCTAACAATAAATTAAACTATTTAACACTAACGTTTTAAACTAATGTTGGCTTTTTAATATCGTGAAAACTTAGTAGGTTAAATAAAGTTTTTGTTGAGTATTTGTTAGGAAATAGCTGAAATTATACATTAAGTCCAATTTTTTTTTTATCTATTTCAATACTTCATATTAAAAATATTTATGAAACTGTTGGTTATATATCCACCCCAACCCGACTAAACAAAAAGTTTTTATTTTATTTTCTAATAAAATAATGGCGCCCAATATAGGGCTCCTACAAAGTAATTTGCTCATACATTTTTTCAATTTACTTATATGAAAATTTTTATGACTCCATTTAATAAAAGATATTCTTATAATTTAATTATTTATAACTAATAAATTTTCTGCCAAGAATAATACCATATTTTTCAAAACCAGTTTGTTTTTATATTTTTGACAGATTGTGTTAAAAAAAACGTATTAAATCATTACATAGAGAAAACAGCTTTATATTGACAACCGAATAGTTTGGTTGCCAACCCAATAGTTTGGTTGCTGCAATCACATGTATTCCTGGATTAATTGAAATTGTATGCTCCAACCGAAATTCTGTTGTTCAAACAAAAATAACGGCGACTCCAACCAACCCATGCGGTTGGGGGAAAAATCGGGAGTCGAAATGAAACCTGTGTGTAAACAAAAGTTATAACATTTTATCACTACCCAATAAAAAACTCTGCTTACCTGCAAGCAGGTTTGTAAGGGAGTAAGCCAAAAAGAATCCCTTACAAACCTGCTTACATATGCTATAATTTTTATTTGGCGAATTCCCACTTGGAAGCATTACTTTTGTACAAAATAAGCGCTGTTTTTAGCGCTTATAAAATTATTTGATTTCGTGGCTTTCAGCAAAATCACATTTCATGTCTACATTATTACAATTAAAAGTAATAATATGAATATTATAAAATGTATTTTACATAAAATTCTACAGTTAATATTTGTTGTTAAAATTGTAGACATATTAATGCAATAATAATATTTATTTTTTTTTACCGCACCACGCGCTAGCTCTTCAGAAACAAATAAATGACAAATTATATTCTATAACATCTAGAAAACAAAAAACATAATCGGAAATCACTTGGGAAAACTGATACAAATCGTTTATAATCCGCGATATGAATAGGGTAAGCTGCTTACAACCTGAATTCGTGTAAGGGAAAACAGTAGTGTCCGACCGAACAGTTCGGCCAAAAACATATATTTTGCCGGTTTTTTGATATCTAGAGGCAATGATGACAAATTTTGGTATTGGAAACATGTTTGTTGAGCCGATATAATTCGATTTTGTGTATAAAATTTAAGAGAAAAGCCGAAGTTTAGCTATAAAGTTAAAAGTTCGGCCGCCGAAATATTTTCAATTTGGCTGAACTTTCTGAGGCCGAACAGTGAATTCATTGCTTAACTACAGACTTTTCTTCAAATTTCACACTCAAAATAGCATCTGATCAAATCAGACCAAATGCATTTTCTGGCCGAACTGTTCGGTCGGACACTAGAAAACAGTAAGCTAACAATTTTTTTTTTTTTTTTTTTTATATTTTTATTTTGCTGCTTCTCAGTATAATCACTTATATCAGCGCATTTGTTTTATCCTGCTTCTAAAAACAGGACAAATTTTAAATGGGTAGTGTTTTAAAAATAATGACGTCTTTTAATTGCGTATATTTTTTCATTTAATATCATTTATAATCATTTTGATAAAAAACAACCAACAAAAGAAAAAACAAAAAAAAAAAAACAAACAATGGCATATAAACAAATTATAGATATAATCTTTATAAAATTGGTCTATAAACAAATAAGGAAATTTTAAAAACAAATCATATTTATAATAAACAAAAACAAAAATAAACAATATTTTAATAACAAGATTAAGCATTAAACAGTTAATATAAATCAAAGTATAAAAAACAATTTGCATAACAATATTGAACAAAACACAAATATTTATATCAAATTAAAAAACATTCTTCTTGTCTTAATGTCTACTTTAATAAAAAATAAATTAAAAAATTATGTAAATTTTTTTAATAGTTAAACAAATGACAACGAACGTAAAACGGTGAACATCTATACATAATAAGTGTAAATTTGTTAAAAAAAAATAAGAAAAAAAAGAGAAAAGAAAAGAAAAATGTTGCCAAAACAAAGTGTTGACTTAAATTTGTTACTTTAAACTAGAAAATCAAAGAAAAAGTAACTTGTTGCTTTACACTTTTTTTTTTAGGAAAAAAAAAACAATCAATCAATCAAGCTTAAATTAGAGTCAGGCCTATGTTATAATTATAAAAAAAAGTTAAATAAAATAAACCAGTTTATTTCCTTTTGCAAGAAAATGACGCTAAGTTAACAAATTAACTCAATAAATGTTTAAAAATAAAAATATATAAACAAATAAAAGAAAAAAACATTGAATTTGGATAATAATTTATTTTAAAGGAATTTAAAAAAACAAAAAAAATTTTATAGGTTAAAATGTTCATAATTAAAATCAATTGCACGCAAAGTAAAAACATGGTTGGGGGAACCATATTCGAAGAGCATCATACATTAGAAATAACTTTATTTAAGAGGTGCGCGACAATTAAAATTTTGCCTATACTTCCTGGGTAGACCGGATTGAGACTACAAACTTTTTCCTTCTTCCGTAAAACAAATCAGCATTACAATTAACACCACTACGTGTTTGTCTATTTTTAATGTATGTTTGTTGTTGGAGCATCTTATAGTTGGCGCATCTTATAGTTGGCGCAACTATAATATGGCTGTAGTTACATAGAGTAATATGATAAGAAATGATATATTTTGATTGTAGACAATGCAATAATATGATAACAGAAAAGAAAGAGAATTTTTTTCTAGAACATGGTAAAGGCTTGACTAACCACTATATAAATTTGATGCATCATGGCTGCCTAAGTACAAAAATGGTAAAATATTTCAATTCTATGGATAATTTTTTTTTAAAAAATTTTTTTTTTTAAATTGACAATATTTTGAGCCATTTCTCCACTTATGTTGTCATAACTCAAAAACAACTAGTCCGATTTTGTCAAATTAAATTTACAAAAATTAAGGTTTACAATATCTTTAAAGAACTGTACAAATTTTTTAATGCGATCAATAGTTTCAAAGTTATGAAAGAAATTGTTAGCAAAAAAAAAAAAAAATGCTAAAAAAAAAAAAAAATTTGAAAAACAAAAATCTGGAAAAAATCGAAAACTGCAAAAAATATTACTTTTTATTTTTTTGTAGTAAAGCTACATATCATGCGAAATAAACTAGATATGGATCATAAAAATCGATGCATGCTTTACATTTTTATTTACAATTAATTGAAGGTATCGCATATTTACAAGCACTGTAGAAAATTGTACCTACATAATGAAAATGCAGAATATAAAAACTCAGGTGCATTTTACGACACGCATTTTGGCAAAACCCCTTTGGGAAAAACCTCTATGACATTTTTATGATTCTAATAATTAAAAAAAAATAAGTAATAAACAAAAGATTGTTTAATTTTTACGATTGCGGTAGGATAGTAATAAAACGCTCATAAATGTGCGTGTACGCTGAAGTGCTCTTATTTTCCGTTAGCTACCTGTAACGGATAATTTTTTTTTTTTCATAAAAGTCCTTAATGTTTTTTAGGATTCTTGGGAATAATAAAAAATTTGCAGCACACACAAACTGTATCCACACAAAGGGTTATCCCAAATTATAGTATCAGTATTTATAAGATCTCCTTGACCATTTTTATTTCATTCAAGAAGTGTTTGCGATAACGCAAACATCATTTAATACCTACACAAAAATTAGAGTCATACAGCTTAGAAGTTAAAAACAATTTTCAAATATTAATAAAAATGAGCCAGAAAGCCAGAACATTTTCATGTAAAAACGATCCAGATTTATTTTGTTATGTGTGCGGCCAATATATCACCGGGAAAAAACGGAAGTGGTTCTTAACTTCATTGCAAAAGTCATATCAAGATTGCTATAATATCTATCCGCACAATTTGAACCAGCATTGGACACCGAGTACTATATGCATTCCATGTCGATTGAATTTATCTATGAAGTCTTCTAACGTAAAGTAAGTATAAATTAATAGATTTGGAATATTTTATAATTACAATATTTCTTAATTAAAATTTGAATTCTTCATATTCCTGATTTCAATTTTTTTTTCATTTTACAGACGACACTTGGAAATTTTGAAGCCTATGCTATGGAGAGAAACAGCGAACCACGCATCCGAGTGTTATTTTTGTTTAAGTACAAAAAGCATATTTGATGGCCCACAAATTCGCAAATTGGTGAACGATACTGAATTTGGCAGTTCAATGTCAGAAATTGAGAAGAATGCATGGGATTCGTTTGTATGGGTTATTCAAAATTTCTTAGGAAATAACAAGGGTGATGATTACGTTGCGCACGTTGAAGAGATGTTAACTCACTTCCAGAATCTTGGATGCAACATGAGCATCAAATTACACTACCTGCACAGTCACTTAGATCGTTTTCCTGAAAATCTAGGAGACTTGAGTGAAGAACAGGGCGAACGATTCCACCAAGATATCCGGACAATGGAGGAACGATACCAGGGTCGCTGGGATGCACACATGATGGCTGATTTTTGCTGGAGTATTCAGAGTAACACTTCGTTATTCAACAATAGTAGAAAATCGACTAAAAGAAAATTTCAGAGTTTGTAGTTTATAATACATATTTATTTATTTTCTTGTTTTATTTATTATAATAAATGTGAATAATAAAATATAAATTTTCTACTATTTAATTTATTTATTTATTTACATTTAAGCTCATCCAACACAAATGTCTTTCCGAAGAATAGAATCAGTATATTCTAGGTAGGGTTTTGCGAAAAAATACACGAATGTTACTATGTAATGCATTTTTGATGTGAAAATTTGTACATAGCATGGGGAAAATGTTTTCAAAATTCAATCAATCGAAAGAAGAACATTAACTACTCAATTTTATGTATATCAGACAAAAAACTAAAATTTGGTGAAAATGAGCGAATTCACTTAATTGTGAATAAATTCGAAAAAAATCAATCGATTTTTATGATCGATATCTCATTTTGTTCCTATTACATGTGGCTTTGCGATAAAGCAATAAATCTGAACGATTTTTGCCGTTTTCGATTTTTTATGATTTTTTTTTAACCAAAAAAATTTGCTATTTTCACGTAAAAAAAATATTTTTTTCCCTCAATTTTTTATTATAACTCCAAAACTACTGAGCCGATTGAAACGCAATATATTAACGGATTAAAGGCTATGTAAATTTCAGTTTTTCTAAATTTATTTGAATAATATCGGACTAATTTTTTTTCAGTTATCATTAATTATGTGGAGACACGTCTAAAAAAATTTATAATTTTAATTAAAAATTTTTTAAAAATATAAAAATTTGTTATTCAAATGTTGTTTTAAATTACAAGTATAAAAATGCAATTAAAACAAATTTGTTTGTGTTTTTTAGCGTAAAAATTAAACAAAATATTTACATTTACTTATATTGTGTGAAAAATATATACAATAAAATAATTCGGATTTTTGGGTGATTAAAAAAATAAGTCAATGAACTGCTGGAGTATTAAATAACAGCGAATAATGAGGTTTATTATTTATTGGAATCATTTTTTTAAGAAATAATATTTTTAAAACTTAAAATATTTATTAAGTTTGAAATAGAATTTGATTTGTTGAAATTTAAAATGTTGGACAAGAGTAGATTCTAACAAGAACAAGGAATTTGATTTACTTAAAAACAGAATCAAATGCATTTTTTTCGAGTCAGCAAAATTTTACAAATATAAAAATGATTTTGCTTAAATCAAAATATTAAAGTGCACCCATATTTTATTTTGTTCTTACTAAAAATAAATAATAATAAAAGAAATACAAGGAATTAATAAAAGAATATGCACAAAAATTAATTAAAAAGAACAAAAAATGCATTTAAAAGCATAAAATATGCATTAAAAGTCAAAATATGCAAAAACATGAATTTTTGTCAAAATATGCAAAAATATGTAATTACAAATCGTTGCCATTTTTATCTAAATTTAATAAATATTTAGTATATATTCGGCCTATCGCAAAAATATTTAAAATTACAATTAAAAATTTTGGCTTTTAAACTAAACCCGAATCAAATTATGTCGCGTAGGGCGTGATGCCCAATACATTTTTCTGGTTCGACCCTTAACATCGACCCTGAACATCATAATTGTTTTTAACTGATGTCATTTCTAAAAATTTTGTTATTATTGTTTGTCAATCTTGTTGTGCTAGGATTTTCAATTAAATAAAAAAAATTTAGAATCCTATAAAGTCCTTTATGGGAATTTAAAACCAAAAAAAAAAAAATCTTTCCAATTTTTGATTACCAAGTATTTATTTGTTAGGTGATGGCATGCCGATCAGGTACGTGCTGAATTTATCTCTCAAGTGTCGGGATATTTTTCTAAATTTATTTGAATAATATCGGACTAATTTTTTTTCAGTTATCATTAATTATGTAGAGACACGTCTAAAAAAATTTATAATTTTAATTAAAAATTTTTTAAAAAAAAACCTCTCCATAGAATTTCAAAATTGAACCATATTTGTACTACTGGGACCACAATACATCAAAATTGTATAGTGGTTTTCAAGGCCCCTAAAATTTTTTCAAAATTGTTGCCTTGTGTTATAGGTGAAATATGATTGATACAACAATAATTTAATTGAAACAACCATTTATGGCTGTAGGAAACATAGTTTTGTGGCCGCAATCACATTGCAAGCATATTTTTTTTTTGCGTGTGCAAACTACACTTCAAATAACTGCATTTACGGTTGAATGCACAAAGTTGGAAAAATCATAGTTAGATCAATAACAAGGTGACATGTAATTGATCTGAATTGGATTAAGTTGGAAATTGTAAAAGAGGTGATAATCTTTTGAAGTTTTTGGCTAGGAGTAATAACCCTATGGGGAATGGGACTGGTTCTGCGTGGATCTGGCCAACTGGCTTTTTCTTCTTAATAAGCATTCTGGTTAAGTGGTATTTCCTCCCTTTACCAGTCACAGCATTGGTAATTTTAGGACAATTGACACTGGTTAAGTGGTACCAGTCACAGGATTGGTAATTTTTTACCAGTCACAGGATTGGTAATTTTAGGACTATTGACACTGCTTAACCCACTTTAGTATTAAATTATACCAGTCCTGTGATAAGTCCTTCTTTAACCAGTCATTTTTAGGTCAGTTGACTCCTCATTCCTCATAGGGAATGTACTTTATACACTAAACGAATTATCCTTTGTGATATTAATTTCATATATATAGTTCGTAGATTCAATGAATTTTGTTAATATTAAAACATTTTTCATAAACTTTTTTTTCATAAAATTTCATAGTTTCATCAAAAATATTAATTCGATTTCATTAAATTTCTCTTCATAAATTGAATTTAAATTTTCGGTAAAGCTACGAAACTATTTCAAAAACTTAATTTTTTTAATCTTTTTTTATAAAATTTCATAATTTCAAAATTAAGTTTAAGATTTAATTTTCTAGTGTTCTACGTATTTTATGAAGTGCTTTATTATTTCACAGTAGCCTTATATTGATTTTGGACTTCTGTGAAATTGTTTAGCAAATCATATGAAGCGATTCAATGCACTTTTCAAGACATTCAGGAAGAGTTTTATTAGTTCGAGGAACTTC
Organism: Delia radicum; assembly: GCA_021234595.1. Lineage (NCBI taxonomy): Eukaryota > Metazoa > Arthropoda > Insecta > Diptera > Anthomyiidae > Delia > Delia radicum. The sequence continues at coordinate 100,487,809 of CM037851.1, forward strand.
TTAATGTTAAAATTTTTATGAAACTGTTTTATAAATTCTATAAACGTTTCCTTGTCGGAATGCTGCATTAGTTTTATGGATATTTTCATTAATTCTACAAAAATCTCAAGAACATTGACTTTAATGTCATAGATTCTATGAAAAGTTTCAATGGTCGAGTTTCAGTGACAATTTTCAGTAAAGCTATAAAGAAATTCATTACTGAAGTGAAGATAAGTTTCAGTGTAAGATAAAGTTTATCTTTTGAAATATTGTGATTTGGTAACCCTGTTGTAGTACATGGTGCTCTGCAGACGTTGATCCAGAGGGTGGGGGTATTGTGGGTGATATACCCCCTCATAATCAGACTAAAAAAATAAAAAATTCAATACGATATACGAAATACAATAACAAAAAATGGTATTTAACCCTTTGATGACAAATGGTTGATATACGTCACATTTTTATTTATTTTTTTGTATTAGCTACATTTTTAACCCGGTTTTTCCGAGTGTGATGTGTATCGCCAAAGGATAGATGTAGTTTTCAGATCATTTTAACCACTTGGAACAATATGGTCTAAGAGCCGAACAGGGTGACCCCAAAGTTAGAAAATATGAATATTTTTTTTTTCATAATTTTTGGTAAATATTTTCTCGGACACTACTAGACATAGAGAATCGAAATCATGGTCCAATTCTTCAAGTTTTAAGAAACTTTGAGATATTTTGATTTGATTCATTCCATCTCCTACAGTATACTGATGCAATATGGGACATATATATCCCATTGGTCGTCAAAGGTAAAAAAAGAGGAGGTTTTTGTTCAGTTTTTTTTATATTTTGTTCATATGGAAGTTTCAGCAATTTGTCTTTGATTTTATTTAAATAAAGTGTTGTTTATAGATTTCCCTTCACAATTTTGAAAAATCGTATAAAAATTATATTTTAGGACTGCAGTCAAAACTCGATATACGATTCAAATAATTAAAATCCATGTGTCATATGACGTAAACAAGATAATAGAACTAAACTCTACACGTATTTCGTCATTACATGGGGAAGTATTTGTTCACTAATTTTGATCGTTGTCGACCAATGGGAGATATACATTAAGGTGGGTCGTTTCAGAAAAAAAATTTAGTTGCCCCCTAAAAATAAACTTTGGCATTTTCTAAGAATATTCTCGAAATATTTTGTGTTTTGCGATAACCGTTAGTGGGCTTGACCATTTTTAAAAAAAGTCTACTTTTTAGTTTTTTCAAGATAGTTTTTTTCGTTCCAAGTAACTTTTTACAAAAGGGGTATCAAATGAAATTTCTTTGGAAGACGCATCTAAAAAAAATATAAATTTAAAAAAATATATATAAGTTTCCACTTTTTTCAAAATGGTTTAGCTCCCTAACAGTTGTTTGCAAAAAATTACATATATTTTGTGAATCCTCTTAAAAAATTACTTACAAGGGACATATCCCGACCCGGACCGGAATATAAATTTAAGGGACCCGTGTTTTTTACGTGCTCAATCTCATGATTAGGGGTCACTAAGTGCGATCAAATACTACCCCATTTTATGATTGTTTCGGTTTATTTCGTTCTATTTGAAGTAACTATAAACAAATTTAGTATCAAATGAAAGGTTTTTTGAAAACACATTTACTGGTCACTTAGATCGAAAGTGTGGCACTGCCTCTAGCGCTGATTCAAACAATTTTTTTTTTTCACCTTTTCTTACGTTTATTAACAATTAGTGTTTTCTAATTGTAACACTTAATTATGATCTTAAACCTGTCAATTCAAAATGAAGTTAATGAAAGTTTTCATAGTATTTTATGAAAAAATATTATTTTATTTATTAAAAGATTCATTCGCTAAATGAAGAAGTTTCGTTAAAAATCTAGTTTCATAAACAAGTAGGAAGCTATGCATGAATTTTAAGAAATTGTTCGTTCACTGTGTAAAGAAAAAAAATGTTCCTTCCACACGGTGGAAACACAGACAGTGACATTTTGAATTTTTGTTCTGTCAAATTTAAAAGTAACTAGCCATTAGATCTTTTTAAGAATATTGGTTAACTAATGACTACTAACACCAATTGAATTATATCACCTACTTTTAAGCTACATAAAACTTTAAAACAAGTGCATACTTTTAGGCTTCCCTTAATAATATAACCATTTAATTCCCTAGTAAAAATTCAACATATTTTGTATTTGCTGCTGCAGATTCTTCTGGCATAGTTTTATAGCTCTATATACTTCTATGACATAATCCATATGTTCATCTAAAAACCATCTTCTATAAATTAATGAGTTTCTCAAATCTATTCAATTTGGACTCATTTGATAAACATTCTTTAATTGAGCTTGAATTTTTTTCTAATTAAATGTTATGATAAACGAAAACAAATCTCTTCTTGAAAAAATGCTCATTATTTATATGAGGAATTTCAATTTTTTTTGGTTATTTGGAGGCAAAATATTTTCAAAAACTTGTGCTTTTTCTGGCATGAATATCCTTTTGTGTATGTATTATCCCATGTTTAAACATTCTAACTCCATCCTTGTTAATTAATTACACTGTGCTACAGAAAAAAATCACCTGTCACATAACCTAGTCTAAGTTGTAAGTCTAGCTGAGTATATTACAAAACCGGTTTGAAAATATTTTTGCAATATACCCTATAACAGTAAAAGAGTATTTTTGGGCGTGGCGCATTTAAACATTTTGTAATCAATAATTTTTTATCAGATTTTAAATTTTTAACGGTATTTAAATCAAAATTACCTCGTCTTTCTAAAAATATATACTTTTATTATTAATATAAATAGGTAGAGAATTTTTTAATAACATTTAAAATTAATTTTTTTTTTTTTACTTTTTCAACATCTACGAATGTTTTATTAAAACAACATTATTGTTTAAGTTAGTGTTTTCTTAAGTAAATTAAGCCTTCAATTGTTAAAATCGGCTAAAAATTGACAAAGTTATGGTACTTTTTCTCTATATACAGAGCGATTTTTTTTTTCATGTCGTGTATTAAAGCAAAATATACTTCAAAGTGTCGAAGCGTTGATATTAATTTATAATATTAACACGATTGATTTTAGAGTTTAGTTATAAAAAGTGCAAAATTAGGTAAGCGGCTGATCTTGCGGCACATACGGTGGGGTAGTTTCGTCAGCAAGAATTGATAACACTTTAAAATACGTATACGTTATATTAACTAATATTAAGTCAAACGTAGTTTTCGTTCAAAAATATACTTTTGTAATTTTTTTTGCTGAAATTACAGCTATTAATATCCATTTTTAATATTATTTAATATAAAATATAAGTGTTGCAACAGAACCGTTATATTTATAGCCGACAAATGTGCAACATCAACTTGACGAATTTATCCCATATGTGGGGCAGATTAGCCAATTTGAGTTACTCTGAAAATCTGAAAAAAGAAAAATAAGTAATAAAAATAATTTATGTTTTAAACATACAAATTAAAGTTAAGGTGTGCAAAATTTTAAATAAAAAATAAATTTTCCCAAAAATATGTTGGTTGAGTAACGACAGTGCTTTAAAAAAAAGTGGCGAATGCTCCCCCTTCTACCGTACATCAAAAAACTTGAGAAATAAGAATCATCTAAATCCAGTTTCAATCATAGATTACTCTCTTCTTCTATTAAGAGCAAACACATTTTTTCATACACATTCAAATATTTTTTTGTACATCATCAAAATGCCAAAGAGTTTAATATCTATGTAATCTATAGTTTCAACCGATGTCGAAAGCTTTTGAAATTCCTCTTATGCACAAAAAATAAAAAAATTAAATTGAGTTTAACTTATACATCTAATGTATCATTAGGTTGGATCGTTTAGTAATGTTTTTAAAACTATAACAAATTAAAAAAAAAATAAGAACTAGTTTTTTTTTTATTTATTAATAATAATATAACTAATTACAAATTGTATCCTATTACTCTAACCGAGTACATACTACTATGGCTTTCGGCGCGTTTGTAGCGAAAACAAACCAATGCCTCTGGTGGGAATCGAACCCACGAACCCCGCATTGATAAGCCATCACGCTACCAACTAGCCTTGCGGGGCGCACAAAAATTTGAAAATAATAATATATTGTACTAAAATCTAATTTTTTTTTTTAAAGAGAAGCAACACTCAGGAAATTCTTCCTATTAATTAATGTGTTGCTTTCTTTGAAAAGGGGATAGTGCAGAGATGAAAAGGGGATAGTGCAGAGTCTTAGAACAGTTGTTGCTCGCCACCTGATGTAGAGTTGGCGAATTTATTGAAGCTTTTTGTTTCCCTGATTCATTATTTTACTTCGGTGGGGTTAAGTGCTATGGGAACACCGAAGGTGGGCGCAGCGATACATATAAGTGATATAAAACTCATACATATTATTTTTCTAAATTGATATTGTCGTCACCAGGAATCGAACCCGGGACCATCTGTGTAACAGTCCAACGCGTTAACCATTACACCACAACGACCTTGTTCAAAAAATTCAGATCTCCAAAGAAGTAACGCAATAAGAAGATGATATTGCTATTATTGAGAGCTTTCCAAATTTTTTATTGTTTATTTTAATTTGTAAACTTCCAAAATCTGTCCACCCTCATCTACATATGGTGAAAAATTTGATGAGAATACTGGCTTTTAGAAGTGTAATGAACGTTAACAAAATTCATATAAGTGTAGAAAAAAAGATAAAATCATTTGAAATAATATTTATGAGAGTTGTGTGTTCTTGCAACAATTTTTTTTATAAATTTTTTTGGAATTCGAAAAAAAAATATAAAAATTTGTTATTCAAATGTTGTTTTAAATTACAAGTATAAAAATGCAATTAAAACAAATTTGTTTGTGTTTTTTAGCGTAAAAATTAAACAAAATATTTACATTTACTTATATTGTGTGAAAAATATATACAATAAAATAATTCGGATTTTTGGGTGATTAAAAAAAATAAGTCAATGAACTGCTGGAGTATTAAATAACAGCGAATAATGAGGTTTATTATTTATTGGAATCATTTTTTTAAGAAATAATATTTTTAAAACTTAAAATATTTATTAAGTTTGAAATAGAATTTGATTTGTTGAAATTTAAAATGTTGGACAAGAGTAGATTCTAACAAGAACAAGGAATTTGATTTACTTAAAAACAGAATCAAATGCATTTTTTTCGAGTCAGCAAAATTTTACAAATATAAAATGATTTTGCTTAAATCAAAATATTAAAGTGCACCCATATTTTATTTTGTTCTTACTAAAAATAAATAATAATAAAAAGAAATACAAGGAATTAATAAAAGAATATGCACAAAAATTAATTAAAAAGAACAAAAACTGCATTTAAAAGCATAAAATATGCATTAAAAGTCAAAATATGCAAAAACATGAATTTTTGTCAAAATATGCAAAAATATGTAATTACAAATCGTTGCCATTTTTATCTAAATTTAATAAATAGTTAGTATATATTCGGCCTATCGCAAAAATATTTAAAATTACAGTTAAAAATTTTGGTTTTTAAACTAAACCAGAATCAAATTATGTCGCGTAGGGCGTGATGCCCAATACATTTTTCTGGTTCGACCCTTAACATCGACCCTGAACATCATAATTGTTTTTAACTGATGTCATTTCTAAAAATTTTGTTATTATTGTTTGTCAATCTTGTTGTGCTAGGATTTTCAATTAAATAAAAAAAATTTAGAATCCTATAAAGTCCTTTATGGGAATTTAAAACCAAAAAAAAAAAAAATCTTTCCAATTTTTGATTACCAAGTATTTATTTGTTAGGTGATGGCATGCCGATCAGGTACGTGCTGAATTTATCTCTCAAGTGTCGGGATATTTTTGTATTACCAAATGGAATCCAAAAGTGGAAAAAAATAAAAAAAAAAACAAAAAAAGTTTCAAACGATTTTTTAAAATGTTTTAACTTTGCGTAACGATAACAATTAGAAATATAGACCTATGTCCCTAAAGTTGTGTGGTTTATTCAAGCGTATAATCCACCCGCTTTTCTAAAATATAAAAATTGCTAAATAATAACAGTTTCAGTTTTGAATAATAGAAAAAAAACATGCATTTGCATGAAATTCCTTGCACTAGTTATAACTGTTTTGAAATTCATTACACAGAGAGAATTTTGTTGGACGAAAAATAATGAAATTTTTCACTAAATCTATGAAACTTTTCTTGACAAAATAAACGGAAATTGTATTAATACAGTGGGCGAAATAATTACAAGTTCACCCATGAAATAGTCAATTTTTCCCAAAACAGTAAAGTAAACAATAATATCAGCAGATACCAAACCCCTTTCGATCCATTTGGTACAGTTTTTGATAGATTTTTAATAATTTTTAAAATTATTCATTGTTTGCCTGCGAAATGAATATATTTTTATTTATTTTTTTTATTAATTAATAGTCATATAATTACAAATTATATACCATTACCCTAACCGAGCACTAGCTACTATGGCCTTCGGCGCGTTGTAGCCAAAACAGACCAGTGCCTCTGGTGGGAATCGAACACACAACCCCCGCACTGATAAGCCAGCACGCTACCAACTAGCCTAACGGGGCGCACAAATAAATAAAAGTTCAATTGAATTTTTTGCATTTTTTTTTTGCCATTTTTACCCATATTTGCTTATTTGCCATTTTTTTATTTTTCATCTGTGGGCTTAAAAATAGCTTTTTCTTAAGATTTTTGAGCTTTAAAATTGACTTTTTCATATTTTCTTCGCTTTAATTACTTTTTTTTTAATTTTTTCCCTTTTTTTTTCTTAATAAATGTAATTTTCACATTTTTTTTTATTTGTTGACTTATTTTTGATATTTTTTTTTTGTCCAATAAACGCAAAGGATTTTTTTTTATCTTCTCTGGTCATCACAAACCTCACAAAACTAGAATGCTTTAAAGAAGAATTCCAACATTTTATTTAAAAACAAATTCTGTGAACAATTTTCTAATTTTATTAAAAAATATAATATTTATATCTACCAAAAAATTGTTTTTTTTAACATTTTTAAAAATTGGCATGCTTAAATATCGACTAACACATACACAAAATGTTTTCCATATCCTAAAAAAAATTTTTGAATATATTTTGCCTCCAAGTGTAGACAATTTTTGAAACTCGATGGGTTATTCCTTGTCAAAACGAACGATTACTTCACGTTTTGTTTTTTAAAAATTAAAAAAAAAAAAATTGAATTGAGTTATTTGTAGTGTCCGACCGAACAGTTCAGCCAAATACCTATATTTTGTCGGTTTTTTTTATATCTAGAGGCAATGATGACAAATTTTGGTATTGGAAACATGTTTGTTAAGCCGATTTAATTCGATTTTGTGTATAAAATTTAAGAGAAAAGCCGAAGTTTAGCTATAAAGTTAAAAGTTCGGCAGCCGAACTGTTTTCAATTTGGCCGAACTTTCTGAGGCCGAACAGTGAATTCATTGCTTAACTACAGACTTTTCTTCAAATTTGACACTCAAAATAGCATCTAATCAGCCCAATAAACATTTTTCCACCCGCCAAATTTGTCCATAATGCTTTAAAATACTGAATACAGACTAAATGCATTTTCTGGCCGAACTGTTCGGTTTAAAAATTCAAAAACACACGAAAAATTTTCGACATGTCGACATTTAAATTGATATTTTTATTTAAAAACTACACTCAAAAAATAAGTTAGTAGAAAAGTTAGTAAAACGTCTTGTAAATCAGGTATACTATTTTTTAGCAAACATTTTTGCTAAAATCGTGTTTTCAGCTAAAATTTTTGTTATACTTATTCAGCACTTAACTGTTTTATACTAATGCTTTACTAATATACTAATGTTTTACTAATTAATTTTGCTAAAAAAATTGTGCTGATAAGCAGATGTCGCGGCATGTCAAGATGTAGTAGAGAAGAGGAAAATGATACTAAAAAGTACAACTCTAATAAGACATATAAAAAAATCAATCATGAAAAAAACATATACAGACATGTAGACAGAGTAAAGCGAAATCACATCTTAGGTAGATTTGTATGGTTCCTTTTTCTTATTGCAAAAAAAGGGTTGTTTTTTTTCGTTTCGTTTGTTTTTGTTTATTTTTTCGTTTCGTTTCTAGAATTATCTTCGGCAGTTTCGTCATTGAAAAGATAGCATCATTAAGACAACCATTGATGTAAGTAGTTGAAAGAAAATTTTTGTTATGTTATATATATTTATTTCTATATATTTTCAGATATTAAATTAATTCATGTCGTCAATGTGGGAATATGAAAATTTTTATGTTTCGTAATTATTGTAAATTATTTTTAAAGAATCACAAAAATATGTTTTATGATTTTCAGCAAATATATTAACTAAATTACAATTTTTTTGCTTTTTTTTCAGTCTACTAAAATTCAGCAAAAAATTTATTAATTTTTACCAACGCTTTTTTATTTGTAATCTACTAAGTGTTAGCAAAACTTTTGCTGAATCTACTTATTTTGTTGCTAAAAATCAGCTCGCTGATTTTCAGCAAAAGATTTTGCTGACATTAGCAATTTGTTTGCTAGCATCCTCCTGACTAAAATTTTGCTGACTCAGCAAAATTTTTTGCTGACTTTACAAACTTTTTTTTTTGAGTGTAGTCGGCCGATTTTATTGGTTGATAGCTTATTTTAATGGCCTTATACTCTACTTTTTCTAAAAGTTTTTAAATTTCTATGTTGAAGGTTTTTTTTATATCAGACTTTGACTTTTGTTTGTATTTTTTTTACCACTTTTAACCCCACTTAAAATAAAAATAATGTATTAGCGTCTACACATACTTCTATTGAATAAACTCTGAAATTATCAGAGTGCGACGGAGATAGGTTTTATTTTTTTAAAGAATTTTTTAAAAAATACTCCTTTAAAATATTTGTTTACATTTTTTTTTTGAAATAAGATTATGTCTGCCAAATATCAAAGCAAACAAAAATTTTAAAAATTGAAAGTTCTGCCTATTATGGAGGCTCTAGCTTTTCTAAAACTTCGGTTTCTGGTGAGATCTTTAGCCAGATCGAAAAACTAGTATCAACCTAGCTAATATGTTTGATTTGCTTTATTTTTGTAAATATACGGAGGTTGAAAGCTCGTTATAAATTAAAAAAAATAAATAAAAAAAAATGTTTCGGTTTGACATGGAATGTCTCATATACAGATAGTTCTCTCAGTGTAGGTTATTTTGTTTGTTAAAAGAACACAAAAAAATGCAATGGAAAACTAACTCAATTTCAATCTACTGCATATTCATAAGTATCTTACTGTCCATTCCTCAATTCATTCAGTCATTAATCCATCTTTCTCTGCTTGGCGTTTGTGCCATAAAATCACTATAAACGAGTTTTTTTTTACATTTCCAAAAACAAAACCTCTGCACTATCAACAGTTTGACATTCGACAAAAGCAGTTGAAAGAATACTCATCAAATAGAGAATACTCATCATCGCAAAACAAGAAAAAAGTCACCAAATCTTTCATCATAGTCGTTGTGTCCAACATAAGCAACGCAGTTGTTAGCACCCCATTAATCTTTGTAACATATACTTTTTTAACCAAAAATTGGCTATCTTTATTTTTCCAGAAATCTTATTTCTTGTAATTTGATTTGAGATAGAGATTAAAATGAAGTGACGAAAACAAGAAATATGTTTTAGAAGAAAAACTTTATAAAGTAAACATTTAGGCTTATATTATAAAAAAATGTTGCGTACTTTTAGGGGTTTTTATTGAATGTTTTAAATGTTAATGATTTAAATATACAATTTGCAAGCGAATGAATGGAAAACACAAAAAAAAAATAATTTTTAATATGTTTAGCTTTTAACAATTAACATTTAGCAATTGACATTTTACCATATTAACATGCTAATTAATTGTATTCAGCTTTAAGAAAACTAAAGTTTGTAAATACAATTAACTTTTTAGTAAATATGACACAATTTGAATTGAAAATTAACTGAACATATACAATTTATTTTTACAATTTAAGTGAAGAGAATATCAAAAAGTATATTCTAAAGCTCAAAAATTTTAAGAAAAACTGTTTTTAAGCCCAAAGATGAAAATAATAATGGCAAGAAAAAATAAAAATACAAAGAAGGTAAATTTGTCTTCATACAATACAGTTTACTTATTACTGTAGTGTTTTATTTCTAATTTCTAAAGTATTTTGAATTGAACGAATCGATGGATAGGGTTAGGTAGATTTTACAGGGTGTCCGCCGGGAAGGTATACTACTTTGTTTGTCTATAATTTTTGATTAAATGAAAGAGAATGGATCTTATATTGATAAATGTTTTATTTAATATCGGCAATTGTTTTATGGAATACAATATCATATAAATGTCCGCCTCTGTTAGCCTCACAAGTGCGAACCCCTTTGAGCACATTTTTCATTACATTCACACACAAATTTCACGCGGTATTTCATTAATTTCATCATGAATATTTTGTTTTGTCATCATCTGTGGAAATTAAAGCCTTTTAAAAGTCGCAAAATTGTCTTGAAATTTACAATAGTTTTTCATTCATTTAACTTTTTTACTCATATTTTTTGACTTTCAGATTAAAACCAATACAAAATAGTCACTAGACTTGGCAGATATATTATCTGCAAAAATAATTTTCGTATCGCTGCTTCATGAAAAGTTGTATGGTGGTATACAAGTGAAATCAAAATTTTCCGATTTTTCCTTAGGGTTTGTGCGATGTTCAATGAAATTGAATATGTATTTGAAAAAAAGTTTAAGGTATGCATTGAAAATACAAAAAATATTTTTTCGTACCTTCTATATTTTCATGTATTTAGTTCATGTATGTATATCGTTCTACTAATATCTAATATCATAGTTTCGTATTAGATTTTATTTATTACTTTTCAAAAGTTTGATCATTACATGATATACCCATTTATTGGCATCACCCAAATCTTCAGTTGTCCGCAATAGAAAACTATAATTGCCTTATTTCAAACCCAGACACTATATACAACAGACAAAATGATCTCTTTAAGAATTTGTCTGCCCTGAAATCAAAACTATTTGAAAATCAACACTCTTTTTTGCATTACAATTTGTAAAAACAAGAGAAATCAGAACAAATATTGTTATTTGTTATTTGTTTGTTGTATTGAATGTGTGGAATCGGTTTGAGTTAAGCCAATTATCGTTTTTTTTTTGTGAACAACTGAAGATTTTGGTGATGCCAATGAAACAATTGTACTGTCTATCATGATCAAACTTTTTGAAAAGCAACAAATAAAATCTAATATCACAATATCATTTTGAACTTGAGGTAGAACAATATTCTAACTAAATAGTTTGTATTTGTTTATAACTTACAACCGCAATAACTTTTTAAACCATCCAAGAAATTGATTAAAGCGGATGATTAAAGCCTGTAAAAACAGTAGAAAGAGTTATTAAAAATTAGTTAAAAAATAACGTTGCAGGAAAAATTGCAAAAATTAGCAAATTTAGTTTTTTGTTAAATATTAATAAAATAAATACATAAATTTGGATTAAAATAAAAACAGCGAAAATAAATCCCTTAACTTTAAAAATAGCAATGTACTCTGTTAAAATTAGCAAAAATTTTACTAAATATTCGTAGACACAACTCTGTAATATCAACCAACATATTGTTATATATGTACCATAAATATTGTAGAATGCAAAAAAGATTTTATTTTGGTAAAAGCAACAGAAATGTTTGCTAAAATATTGTAGATTGGTGATTTCGGAAGGGCAGACTCTAATTCGAACTAACAAAAAACCTACAAAAAGAATTTTTAATTTCACGTATTTTTATGAACTTTTTTAGCAAGATTAATTTGTTGTTTTCAATTAACTAAAATTTAGCTCAAATATAACTAAATATTTGTAGATTCTACAGATTTATTTTGCTATTCTTATCTTACTAATATTTAGCAAAAAAAAAACTGCTAATTGAGCAAATTGTTAGAAGTTTTAGTAAACAATTTTATTAATTTTTTTTTTTATTTTCAACATACAAAAAAATTATTGATAATAGTTTGATTCAAAATAAATCTCAAAAATGTTTGAAATTTGACATATATTTAGGCTTGCTTCAAAAATAAAATAATAGGACCTACTTTGAGGTGACTTTCATTTGCATAAGTCGGTTAAGCGAAATTAAAAAAATAAATAAAAATGCTTCAAATAATTGTTTTATTATAAAAACTGAAACTAGTTCGAATGAAAATTAAATTTTGTATACAGAATTTTTTACGTAAATTCCGTGTCAAAATCGTAAAGTAATATTTTAAAAATATTAAACGGTATTTGCTCGATTGTGTGTTAAAATGCGTAACCACTTCACGTGCCAATTATTTTCATTAAAAGCCTTAACCACTTTAAGTTAATTGTAAAACAAAATATTTCTTTCTGTCTTCTTCAAGCTCCTTTAAACTTTTCATTAGCGCAGCATATCTGTAGGTAACATTTGTAAATGTTCATTTACAGCATACCTTTAGGCTCAATTAAAACAATTAAATTATTAACTACTTTTGGAGGTTATTTTTAAAGAAGCAACAGAATTACATGGCACGTTTTTTTAATTCTATTCAAAAACTTTTTTTGTAGTCTACTTTTAGGCATTGGAAACAAATACTACAGCAAACATTCACTAATATAGGACACGTTTAAATAGAAATCTTAGCAATGACTTTTTAATAACTTCTTTTTACCTAGTACATTAAGGCTTTTCTAGTAAATTAAAGAAATTGGGTTTCACTATTGCCTTCTTTTTGGCGTTCTTAGTAAAATTTGGAAATTTCGTTTTAAATTTTTCCTATTCCACATGAAATTTGAGCAATAATAATTAATTTCATGGTAACGGAATCAGGTATCAAATGAAAGGTTTTTTAAAGACCAATATAACAAATTTTACTCCCATGCAGTGCCTTAAGATATAGAAGTATGAATTTAAAAATGTCTGAATTTTTACATTTAAGGTTATCAAAATTAGTTTGAGCACCGAATAATTTTGTGAGTAGCCTCGAACTTTTTAGTTTTGTAAAACATAACCCAATAAAAAATAAAAAATGAAATTTTAATGTTTAATCTTTAAACCGGCCCACAGTGTGAGGTTTTAACATTCTAGCTGATCAAAATTGCATATTTCTTTAACAAATAAAAGTACAGTCACGCAATTTGGTACAAGTAATATATGACTAACAACACAACTTCTGTAGAAAAATGGGCGGAATTGGACAATTGCCACGCCCACATATCATAATAGATAAAATATAATTTTTTTAAATTGGTTTATAATTAATAGCAAGATTGCCTTATCTTGAGTAGGACAATTGGGGAAAATTGCAATACCCTTGTTTTAATCAAACAACACATTACCCATGCATATCTCGTTACCTAAAATGCAAACGGACCAATTAACAAAAAAAATGAATACTTTCAATAGAAAAAACATTATAACCATTAAAAAAATACCAATGTTACTAACGTCCTTGTGCATTTAAAGTTACGATATGTGTACCTTAAAAAATAAAAAAGTTATTTTTTTAAAAAAGATTTTTTTTTTTTTATTTTCAATTCAATTCAAAAAAATACAGTACAAAGTTTATTAAAAATAAAAAATATAAATAAATTATTATAAGAATAAGAAAAGTACATATATATATGTTTCATATCATTCTTCTGCAATATAAACATCCGGGTCTTGCAGCAAATCCAAAATTGTGGGTGTTAAAATTCCTTTTTAGTTTTTGGGGGTTTTCGCAAACTACAGATGAATGGATCCGACGATATTAAGAGCCTGTTAATCAAATCCGTATTTGTGTCATCTCTGGATGTTTTGCGTGTAAGTTTTCACGGTAATTTCTGCAATCCTTATTTCGTGCCTCTTGGGCTTCTTCCGAAAGCTGGCCAATAGGTAAAATACAACTGTCTATTATTATTTTACCATGGAAAAGTATTTTGTGTACCGTCACTGGCATATAGTACCATGGGTATTTTTCCAAATATAGATTTCTTGTTTCAATTGTATAATTTTCAAAAACAACAGAGTTTATTTTATAGCCACATCCCAGGCACTCCAGAATAACATAAAAACGTTCTACCAGCTCCAAATCAATACCAGTAATATTTGACGACTTCTCGGCATCTCGAAAAAAACGTCTGGCAGTGTTGCCATCGTTTGAATTGCCAGAATGATGTTTTGGCATATCCACCAACAATCCTGTTTCATCTTTGAATCGGTTTTGTATATATTTCTTTCTTTCTAATAATTTTGCTTTGTTATCAGCTCCTCGTATTTGCCATTTTTTTATATCTAATCTGTACTCAATATGTAACAAACACTCCATAAAGCGAATCCATGCATGGAGAGGGGATAGGCCCATTGGCAGCATGTTTTGTCAACTGTTTTATTTAAAATCGCAATTGGATTATTCATAGCTAATGGTGTAGCCCCCACATAAATAGCAAGCTTGGGATGATGAATAATTTGAGAGAGCACTGCACACTTTTCCATCAATCATACACAAAACTAGCTTGGCTGTGACTTTAAATTTCTTATGCTCAACAGTAACTATAGTTGGCAAAAGAGACAAAATTTGATTTTCTATTTGTTTAACTTCATTCAAAATAAGGTCTTTTGTCTCTTTTGCAAATACGAATTTTATAGGCCGACAATATCTAGTTGACGATGGTGCAGGATTTTTCCAAATTATTGTTTTTTGGTTGTAACCAATATTTTCTAAAGACATTTCAAGTGGGAACATAGATATGCTAAACAAACTCTCGTCATAAATATTTTCTTGAGAAAATGATTGCTTGTAACGATTATGGCCAGCACCGTCACAACCCCATCTTAAAAGTCACCTCATTAAAATCATCTTCTATCAAAAAAAAATGTATCCTTCAAGGCCAAACAAAGTCTTAAGACTGTATGGTCAATAAGTGATTGTAGGCTGACATTCGCGAATGATTCTGTTACAGTTATTCCATTTGGATACATGCACGCTTGGAAATTTTTATAGAATCATAACAGGGAAACATTTTAAGTTAATAGACGATGTATGTTGTCTCAACAATTGGTAGCCATGTGTAGATAAACCGATATCTATTATCATTGCTAATGCTTGATCAGCAGAAAGGCTCATGGGCTTATCTGAAACAATTCTACTTTTTTGTAAAAGTGTTCCCCTTTTTGGAGAAGCAGTTATAAGCTCACGAACAATTGAGGCCGATGTTCGTTTGCCATCTAAGTGCATTTTCATTTCGGCTGCCATAAATAACTGATTATGATCAACCGTATTCAAAAGTTCTCTTGCTTTCCTTTTTCTTGTTTTTTCTGAGCACTCATGGAATTTTTTCTCTGGCCTTCCACTAGTAGAAACCGAAGAAGAAATGGTTTTATCACAAATAAATTGTGATAAATCAATTTCTAGAGTCAACCAACCAGTATTTGTTTTCAAAAATCGAAGTTTTGTACTTTTCGATATCTGCCATTTTGAGTTTATTTGTGCGCAAATTTTTTGAGAAAAAAGTTTTATTTCTTGCAAATTAAGAGTTTGTTTTGAACCAGTACTAATATTTCTGAAATAAATTCAAATACACGCAGACATTTTTCATTTTTTTCTGAAAGCAGCCAAACATCAAAAATTTGTTGGCGCGAAATACAAGAATTCATGATCAGTTTTTGGATCGGGAATAGTGGGGGGGGGGGGGGGGGCAAGTTGTGGCAGATTTTTTTGGTTGATTCAGAAAGAAGACAAAATAGGTAATCTGATGCAAATAATGTGACTACTTGTGCTTCCTTGTGTATATATTTTTATGTCCAATGAAAAAAAAAAAATTTCAAAATAACTTCTAAAAAGAGATATATTTAAAAACCTTCAAACTTTTATTCTGATCACGTGTTTTACTTCTGTTAATAAAAAATATACAAAACTACAAAATAAAAAAAATTTCATGAAGATATTGCATTTTATAAAAAAGTTACAACCATTCAAAGTTGGGCTAAGCGCCTTAACTTGCGTATGTCTAGCAATAGTCTGCAATTACAGTGAAGTTTAAGGTGCTGTTACATTATAACGCTGTTAATTTTTTTAATTCCAAATGCAATTATATGTAGTTGGGATTGTTATCAATCAATTCTAGTAAAAATTCTTTAAAAAAAAAAACATACAAAAAATTGGATTTTGATAAGCTAAAATGTTAAAACCTTACACTGTGCGGCCTACGCTTGTTTGCAATGAAATTAATACCACGTGTTCGACACAAAAAATAAACAATAGTAGCGATTCCTATTCTCACTTTCACCATTCACCTCAATTTTCGAATCTCATTATTTCCCTAGTGTTAATTATTAGTTCCATTTTGATTTCAGATTTATAAATACTTGTTTATTGTAAAGACGATTGGACAATAAAAAATTTATAAATTTGTATTATTTGAGAGAAAATAAGGTTCGAAAACTGCGGTGAATGGTGAAAGTGAGAATAGGAATCGCTACCAATATGTTATTCGATCAAAAAATTTTTCGTTGCACACAGAGAAAAGTTTTGCTATTTGCCAACTGATATTCGGTTACAACGACTCAAATTCGGTTATTACGAGTTTCAGTCGGTTGCTTAAACTGAACATAAGTATTCACAACAAAGTTCGGTTAATTCAACTGAATTTTAGTTGTTAGACCCATAATATTTAGAAATCTAATATAAATATCGTTGTACTAACTGAATTTATAAGTTGTTCCTATTAATATACACTTTTTAATTCGGTTGGCACTTTATTTCTCTGTGTGTGCCTACACTCTAAAAATTATTGTAAATTTACTACTATAAAATGGGTAAAGTTTTATGTAATATTACGAAAATTCGGTATATTTAAACACAAAATGAGTAAAACTATTTTGAGCACATTATGCGTTTTCAATTAAAAACAAACGCCCATATTCAAAAAAAATAAAATCTAACCAAAAGTATTTGGATACAATCCATCTGAGAAAATAATTTTTAAAATCTTTCCGCTATGATAGTTGCGAAAATAAAACGCTCTAATGACCATGTTTCTGAATTTTAAAATGTTAGCAGGTCTTGGTTAACACTTTTTGTTTCCCATATATAATAAATATGATCGATTTTAGTGTATTTCTAAATTTATTCTATAATATCGCTATTTCGGTAATACCGACTTCGAATAAAATCCCCTTGCCGAAAATTTTCAAAAACTATCCCCTCCGCAAAAGTTTGGGCTGGATCTGCCACTGGTTTTAGTAAATTGTAGAAAGTTTCTCATCAAATTTTTGTTATGTATTTCTTATTTTTATTTAATTATTTTACATTTAATAAAAAAAAAAACAGTTTATTATTTCAGTTAAAACAACTGAAGGGCTTATTGCAAAAACTTGATAAGCCACATTTTATTTTTAGTTTGTATTAACCTTTTAAAGGTTAACAAATGATCAAAACATGACCTTTGCAGGACGTTTATACTCTAAATACTTGCAATAAGTGTTTAAACAAGACTTCTATCATATATGAATCAATGGGTGTCTGGAAAACAGCTAAGAGCCATAAATCAATAAATGTGGCTTATTCAGTTTTTACAGTAAGCTCTTCAATTTATACCGCCTTTTTCAGTCATACATTTTGAGTGTGTGTGGTTTTTTTTTGCGAATGCAGTTGAATAACCCAATTACGCGGTCAAGCTAGAAAATTTTTTTAATTTAGATACTACTGTTCATATCATAAAAAATGTAAATGCAATTTTGTGTAGTCTATAAAAACAATTTCAGTGTTTTGGTTAAAATACAAACGATTGAATTTAAATTGCACATGCAAAAATATTTATGCATGTGATATTTTAAGCAAATGCAATTTTAAAAAATATGGCCACAAGGTTATGTGAAATAAAAAAACACAATTCAATTTGTTTTCTATAATAAAAAAGAAGTTATTATAAAAAAAGGAGGGAAATTGGAAAAAAACATGAAATATATAGATATATTAACTCTTTAATAGCCCGATTTAAAAAATGATGTAGAGCTTTATGTAGTCATATCAATTTCTATGTGACGCTATATGTAATCTTATTAAATTTCATCCGAAATATGAGCGCGTATAATTGTATTTGTTTGTATGGGTTCTAGATCTAATCTGATACAATTGGATAATTGTGCAGTACCACGAATAATAGCCCAATAGTTTTGTTTTTTTCTATAGTAATATTTTTTATACAAAAATTTATATTCAATAATGTTATTACAATTCAAAAATCCAATACTGTAATTATAAGATTTGTATCTTGTTGTATTGGAAATCAAATAAAAAAAATATATAAATATATATATAAATAGATTTTGGTGGTTTTGTATCTAATTATACCAGTTTGTATCTAAACTAATACAAATAGATACAATTATATAAAAATCAGATATTGTATCCGGATATTGACTTGGTATAATTGTATATGATTTTGATCAGAGTTTTAGTGTGTTAAAATTGCACTAAATGTTATATTTTTGT
This sequence comes from Delia radicum, assembly GCA_021234595.1. NCBI lineage: Eukaryota > Metazoa > Arthropoda > Insecta > Diptera > Anthomyiidae > Delia > Delia radicum. The sequence goes on from CM037851.1 coordinate 100,506,367, forward strand.
ATATGATTGTATGAAAATATACATAATTTCGTACAAATATATGATCACCATTCACTTTTTGCGGTTTTCGCAAAAGATCCGTCATAAATCTTTTTTAAGTTTAAATGGACATTTGGATTTCCGAAAGTATACAATTTTACGTAATAGTGCTCAAACAATGAGTATTATTCAGTTGATTATGGAAAATTTTTTTTTTAATTTTTGCACAAAATTGGGCTCAAAAGTTTGTTAATACTGATCATATTTTTGAAAATGTATTTATAAAATTTCCATAGTATAATTTTGGTCTCCTACATCTTTCTATTTAAAACAAGTAATACATATAATTACTTGTTTCAAACTAAATAATGCTGTGGTGGACCAAAATTAATCTATGGAAATTTTATAAATGCTCTTCAAATAATATCTTTGTTCAAAAATTTTAAAAATAAGTAGGTATACTTAAAAAAATATTTGATTTTGATCGGGACAGCCATCAGACTTTGAATGCGGCAATACATAGTTTTATCCAAAAGAAAGTCTATATTTTTCTGGTATGGAACGATATATAACTATGAATAGGTCAAGATATCGTTTTATCCAAAATGAAATACATTTTTTGGAATATTACACTGCATGTTATTATACCTATATAATTTTGATATGTGTTATATCTAATTATGCGTGTATTTGTACATAATAAAATTAACTATATATAGTTGTAGATCATCATATACGATTATATATTGGTCGATATGAAATAAGATATAATTATATGCGACATCGTGTTAAAAGATTAAGAGGAACAATTTTTTATATAAAAACATACATAAACATATCTATTTACATATAAAAGCATGCAATAACATATATATTTCTATGAAATGATTAAGGTTTTTACTCTGGAGGACACATTTAGCTTTTTCGCAGTGTCAAGTGAACAAATTAGAATAAAATTCTGTTGCGTGTAAAAATTAAAAATCGGTTAATATATTCAATTAATTCAATTAATAATTTAATGGAATAAATTTGATTGCAGTTTGTTGTATTAAACTTTCAATTGTAAAATTTCAAAAATTTAAATTAAAGGTTTAATCATGTAAATTAAAAAATTTGATTAATAATTTCAGTTCAAACATTTCGTCACGGTATCAAACAAATGTTTTGTTATATATTAGAACCGCGATTATTTTGGAAAACACGATTTTTTTTAACCGGTTTTATGGTATTTAATTGGGTTTAGGGCTACTTATTTGCAGGGAATCATATTAAATACTACTAAATTCGCAACAAAAAAAAAAAACTTTTATTTGATGTACGTTTTGGTTGAATTGATACGGCGTGTGTTTTGAAAAATCTGCGGATGTGCCCTTTACGAATGACAAAAATATTTTCTTTGAAGATTCGTGAAGATTCTATGTTCTCAAGTCATGTTTTTTTTTTATAAAAAAAAAATGCAAAAAAAATAATTAAATTTCGCAAAATCTTTAAAAAGTTTGTTTGCGTTTAAAATACCTTTTTGACTAATATACTTAGTTCACGCAATACGCTAGCCAATTTCAAATATAATTAATTTTTTTCTATTTTTTTTTTTTTTTTAAGTTGATCCAAAATTAAATATTTCATAGGATTAATGTTATCTAATTAAATCTCAAAATACCTAATACCACCAAAAATTACTTATCTCTTTGATCTTATTAGATCCAATTAGATCTAAATTAATTCCATGCGATATTTTGGGATCTATCAAGATCTCAATTAGATGTTATGGTATCATTTAATTTAAAGCTTATTTTTGATCTTAATTAATCAAGTAATATATTTAAGGGATCTAATTGGATAACCCAATTTTGCGATAAGCATGGATAATCATAAATATCGATCTATATCAAATAATATATGATTTTATATATGATATTTCGAGCGGGATATCTAATGTTCATTAATAATGTTTAATATTTTTTTCCTATTTTGAAATTTAGTTCCGTCCAAAAATATTTATTTTTCTTCTTCTTAACCGGGATCTGCACATAATAAATAGCTTAAAAAAGTTCTAAAATTAAATTTAAATCGAAATTGTTTTATTTCTGATAATTTTTCATTACCCGGTTTTGTTTTAAATTTTAGAGGGTTAATGGAAGAATATTTTAAAAACAAAGTTAATGAAATTTTTAGTATTTTCTTTATTAAATTGTTTACAGCTTTTGAAGTATAACTTGAGGCTGTTGTTAATTAATCACTTTATATTCCAATTATATTAATATTTTTTTTTTAAATTTTGGTTTAAAAACGTGTTGCCTACTTGGAAGCTATATACAGAAATGTTGCATAATTTAGGGCTTTTAATTAAAGCTTTACTAACCAGAAGGATTTATTGATGGCTAACTTTGCCGGATTTGTTTTCTTTCAAAGCGGGACAATGTCAAAAATCATAAAAATTCCAAAATTTTCAAAACTTTAGTGGGAGAAAATATTATATTTTAACCATAGCTTGAAAATGGAGTTTTTTTTTTCAAACTTACTCTTAAATTTTATGTTGAAAAGAGTGTAAAGTAATATTCATAAATTAGCAAAACTTTTTAAATATTCAATTTTAATATATTTTTAAATTATTATTACATCATACATGGAACTTATTAATTGAGTGATCTAAAACATTAGTTAAATCGATAACAATTATGTATATCGATAAAATCGATAAATGCTAATAAGTTCGATAAATACCGGTCAAATTATTATAAATGTATCGATGAAATCGACAAAGTTAGATAAATATTTAATAAATCAAATCGAGGCATATAGAAAAATCGTTACATACGAAAAATTCGATAGAACCCGACACTTCTTAAAATATCGATATTCTTCGATATAATTAATCCATATCAATTATTTAAGCAGATATTTATCAAAATCCATAAATAAATCGATAAACATTAATAAAAGCCAAAATTGTTATCTAGAGCTGCCAAATAAGTATGTAAAATAAAATATAAAATTTTGATCTTTTTTGATGGAACTTTTTTCAAAAATTATTTAAAAATATTAAAAAGAATAATCTTTTATATTTAAGATTGTGATAATTATGGAAAAATATGAAAATATAGTTCTCTGCTTGAAATTAGTTCATTGATTGTAGATAATTTTTGAAAATCTGAATAATCGAAGATATGAACTTTTGAAATACACAAAGTCTAACATATTCCAAAATTTATTCCGTTTTCACTCACAACATGAAAAATGGATGCTTTTTAATAAAATACTACGAAACTTATAAAAATTGTATCGTCGGGGTTGCCATATGGCAATTTTTAAAAATGGGCAAAACCACGATCTTTTATCAAAAAATTTTAAAAATCGGTTAAATTAAAACAAATTATTTTTCATATATGTTTGAATAAAGATTTGGCCTCAAAATTATACAAAGTTTTTATTAATAGAATATCTTCAACAGTCTAGGATTTATACGCTGTCAAAGTTTCAACTTTCATTGCCAATATGTTCACTAGAGGGCGCTTTAAGATAAAAAACTAAAAAAAAGTTTGGTTCAAAAATGACCAGCTTATCTATGACGTACCAATAATGAGTTAATACAGATTTACACGTTTGAAATTTTTTAACACAAAATCTTGTGAACAGTTATCACAGTTTTGAAGAAATTTATGCAAAATCTCGAAATTGTAATCTCGCGCGAAATCGGAACGTCCAATATTTTAAGTTTATGACATTGCCGATAAATGTGATTTTTATAACTCATATGGTTATTTATTGCCTACTTTTTGGGATTTCGGTATTTTGCTAGTTTTTAAAAACGTTTGCCTACTTTCAGGCGTAAGACTTTATTAAGCTGTCAGTAGCAAAACTATTTTGTGGCTGGCTTTGTTAACTATTTCTTAAAGTTCTATCATTTCAATTTGCTGGTCTTAATTTTTTGTCTTTATTTGTATTTGTTTTAACTTCCATAATTTTTCTTTTTCTTATTTATGTCTGTCTTTATGTCTTAACGTCTATAAGTCTACTTCATTTTCAACCAACAACACCTTATATTACATTGAACTTCCTGAACTCCTACACTGTGTATTACTTGGAATTTTTTTTTTTTTTTATTTCTTCTTTAAACCACAACAGGGGTTTTCAAATTCCCTACTTTTTCAATATATAATTAAATTTAAGGATCACGGGTAATTCAGGAATATTTTTAACATTTATTTTACTAAAAAATACTCTAAATATTTTTTTCAAAACTTTTAAAAAAATTTGTTTTTACATGGTGGGTGTGATTTATTTCTTAAAAACAAGTCCTTGTGGACCATTCTAGAAGATATCTCTTTAGATTCAAATGCCTAGTTAGCGAATACTTTCATAATTTATAATATTAAGAGTAATCTCACCAACCATCCCACTTTCGGTGAGATTATCTCACTTTCGAAAGACTGTGTTTTTCCCCCGCCAAAATCACGCTTTTTCAATTTTTAGTACTTCTAAATACAATCATAAGAATAACAAAACCTTTTAAAAAGTTTGGATATCGATGGTTTGTTTAAGTTTTAGAAATGTAGGATTTTTTTAATTGAAATAGAACCTGAAGATTTTGAGAGAAAGGTGTTTTTTAAATTAAATTTTTTTCTGTTTTTAGAGTTTCCATATTTTTTATCAGTTTTATTTTTTTGTCATAAACTTGTTGCGTCAGAGAAATTAAAATTTTCCTAGGCTTTTTCCCCCCATTTTTTTTTTTTTAAATATAAAAGTCTAAAATTTCAATTCCAGAAAATATTGATTATTGAATTTAAACAAAATTGAACAGAAATATTTAAAAAAATGTTGTTTTTTTTTTTTGCTGTGTTTCGCAGTGATTATTTTTATGTTTTACCCGGGAATTCCCGGACGAAAAACCCTAACCACAACAAATAATGCCAATTTCAATTTGTTTCCTTTCCTTTATTTAACATTTACCTATACTACTATAAACTTAATGTCACTATTCCCTTAAACTAATACGTGCTTTAAAACCTTACGAAAATAAATTCCACTACATACGTAACTCGAATGTGTCATTTCATAGCCACAGACAGGACAGTTTGTTTGTTATTTTATTTTAATTTTGTTTTGTTTTTAAAATAAAATAAAAACAAAATAAATAAATGCAATTTTTATATTTACACCATTTAAAATTTATATTGAAATTGATCAATTAAAATTAATATCAATTCTCTAATGCTTACACTAACTACCCGATTAAAAGTAATATATATAGACTCATGTTTTTCATCTTAAAATATATTAATATATGTGATTATATATTAAGGGTGTCACTCGAATAAAAATTATTCGCTTAATCGAACAAACAAAAACAAATTTTGAATAAAGAATTTAAAAGTCATGATTTTCGAATAACGAATAATTCGAATAAATTTTGACGTCTGATCGAATAAAATGAACAAATAAATAAAATAAACAAATTTTAGGAAATATAAAGGGTGTCCCAAGAAGAACGCAATTTTTAAATCTGGCAACATTTGAAGTGTCATTGTTTGACATTTGAACAATTGTTATTGTTTGCTAGTAGAAGGTACGAGGTTAGTAAAAGCGGAGCGCTACACGAATGAACAACGCTTTCTCATTGTGAAATTGTTTTACCAAAATGGTGAAAGTTTTGCGGCTACAGTTCGCAAATTGCGATCAATTTGGGGTCACAATAATGCTCCAAAAGAGTCAACTGTAAAGAGATTAATGGATAAATTTGCAGAAACTGGGTCTGTTAGTGATGTAAAGACAACAACGCGCCACGTGTCACTGTGTGGTGTGGTTTTTGGGCTGGAAGAATCATTGGACCTTTTTTTATGAAAATGAGGCAGGTCAAGCGCAAACAGTCAATGGTGTTCGGTATTGTGAAATGATAACCAGTTTTTTCTTGCCTAGAATTGAAGAAATGAATGTGGAGGGCATGTGGTTCCAACAAGACCGCGCCATATGTCATACAGGCAGAGAAACAATTTAATTGCTGCATCAGTCATTTCCCGGTCGTGTTGTTTCGCGTTTTGGAGATCAGAATTGGCCGCCTAGATCGTGCGATTTAACACCACTAGATTTTTTTCTTTGGGGTTTTTTGAAGTCGATGGTTTACGCGAATAAGCCGACGACGACTCAAGCCTTAAAAGAGGAAATTGGACGCTGCGTTAATGAAATACCGCAGCATTCATGCAAAACGGTCATTGAAAATTTCATTAAAAGATCGCGTGCATGGTTTTTGGTGGTGTTGATTTAAATTCTATTTTATGCTTATTAAAAATTTTCAATAAACAAATAAAAATAAACTCAAACTTGTGAACAATAATCTCTGCAATAACAACATAGTGTTAACTTACTTTATAACTACAACAATAACAACAGAACTTTGCATTGAACAAAATATCAACGTTGCCAGATTTTTAAATTTTTAAATTCCCAATTTTAAATTAAAAACTCCCGTTAATAATACTAAAATGGATTGTTCTAATAAAAAATGTTTGATTAAAGATGTCAATGAAAGAATGATGACTTGTTGGCTGTGTAATGGCTTGACTCACTTCAAATGTGCCGGAGTCCCAACTTTAGCTGCAGAGGCAAGCCAAAAGTATGATGGATTTTTCTGGTGCTGTATTAATTGTAGGAAAACTGGCATTGATTTCTATATATTTTTTCAAAGTAGAAAGTTAGTTTTCGCCCAAATTCAAAAGAATATTGCAGATCTTTCTTGCAACGTCGCTGACTATGGTAAATTATTTGATAATTTTCCTTCGCTGGAGATTCAGAAATTACCCGAGTCGTCACCTAAGCGACGTAAATCATCCAGAAATCCAGATAAGGTGAATACTGGAAGTTCAGTTATCGTAGTTGAAAGCCCAGCCGCTACTTCTATTAATAACAACAACATTAGTAATGAAAATAACACTCCGCTTACTTCAACAACTTCTAACATAACGCAAACTTCAGTAAATAAAAAAAAACTAAACCAAAAGTCATCAGTACACAAATAAATACTGATAATGACAACAACAAAACTGGTCAATCAAGTTTGCGTATTTTACCACCAAAAAAATCTCTTTTTATATCTCGTTTTGCTTCCGATACAACTGTCGAAGAAATTGAAGACTATATCAATTCTAAGCTTAACCATATTGCTGATGTTTTAGTACATAAATTTACATATTCCCGTCCAAGAAGCATTGTATCGTTTAAATTAAGTATACCACCTGAACTGTTTAATCAAATTGCTGATCCCAACTTCTGGCCAGAGAATACACTGGTACGCGAATATATATTTAAAGAAACTCGAAGATCCCAAAATACTGTCCGTTTTTCACCTGTACCAAATAACCAAAAAAACTAATTTCTTTATCTGATAACCAGCTTTACATGATATATCAAAATGTTCGAGGATTAAATACTAAACTATCCAATCTGTTTAAAGAAAGTTTTGATTTAAATCACCATGTTATTATTTTAACCGAAACCTGGTTAAATTGTAAAACCCTTAATACCGAAATTCTATGCAATAAATACAACATTTTTAGACTCGATCGAGATACTGAAACTATTGGTGGTGGCTGCTCATATATTCCACCAAAACCTGAAGAACTGATTTGTAATAAACATTTTGAAAACATTAAAACTTTTATATGTACAACCAAACCTGATGACTCAATTTTTATTTTTGGCGACTTTAATTTTCCTTCGGTATCATGGAAGTTCCTGCCAGATTCCTTTTTTTATACTCCAACGAAATCTGAAGACTGGATTGATATTTTTCTAAATAATTTACACGATTTATGCCTTTTTCAAATTAATGGTGTGTACAACGATTATGGAAAACTGTTAGATTTAGTATTTGTAAATGAACCAACTGAATGCTCATTAAATCGTTTTGATCCTATTACAAAACCTGAAGATGTTTTCCATCCCACCATCGAAATTAGCTGTAATATACCAAATGTTAAAAAAAGCGAACCAACCGAAAAAAGAGATAAAGTGTTCTGTTTTAAACGTACTAATTACAATGATCTAAACTTTTTACTCAACAATACAAACTGGCTAGAACTTTTAACAATAACAAATGGAACCCCTTTAGCAATTGATACAATGGTTAATATTTTTTACAAAACTATAATGGATTATTTTGATGAATGTGTCCCGAAAGCCTGTGTGCTTGAACATACTGGCCCTCCCTGGGGCTCAAAACAATTGTCAAGGCTTAAAAATGTAAAAAACAAACATTATAAAAATTACAAAAAATCAGGATCTCTTGTTGATCATGGTAAATATTCTGTTGCTCGTGCTGAGTACAATTTACTCAATACGAAATTGTATACAAATTATTTGGATAAAATGAAGCGCAACTTCAAATATGACCCAAAGGCTTTTTATAAATTCGTCAATTCTAAAAGAAAATCAAATGGCTATCCACAGTTTATGAGATATTTAGATACTGAATGCAGTGACGACTCATTGATAAGTAATCTATTTGCTGAATTTTTTACCACAACATATGCTGACATTTATTATGACAAATCCAAAATATACCCGTACCCTATTGTGGAAAACCAACCCATATTGTTCCCTTTAATAAATACCTCCCAAGTTAAAAATTATATGGAGAATCTAAAATCATCGTTTCTCAGTGGTCCAGATGGTGTTCCAAGCTGTATCTTAAAAAATTGTTTTCATGCATTAGCTTCTCCATTAACGATTATGTTTAATTCATCGATAAAGTATGGATACTTTCCTCAATTTTGGAAGGAATCGTTTTTAATCCCGCTTTTTAAATCTGGAAACAAATCCAATGTAATCAACTATAGGGGAATAGCTAAATTAAGTGCTATACCTAAACTTTTTGAAAATTGTCTAACTGATTTTCTCAGTCACCAAGTTTCATCTATTTTATCACCTCATCAGCACGGTTTCAGGAAAGGTTGCTCAGCAATTACAAATCTTCTACAACTTACTACTTTGGTTAATCGTGGATTTTCCAACCGTCAGCTAACTGATGTTATTTATACTGACTTCAGCAAAGCCTTTGATAAAGTAAACCACGATCTACTTATAAGAAAATTATATTTAATGGGCTTCACACATAATACTCTAAATTGGATTGAATCATATCTAACACTCCGTAAACAACGAGTTTGTTTCAATAACACCACATCTAAAATCATTACTGTGACCTCAGGTGTACCACAAGGTAGCCATTTGGGTCCGATATTATTCACTCTTTTCATAAATGATCTTCCTCTGGCAATAAAATATTGCAACATTTTGATGTATGCTGATGACGTTAAAATCTTTATTACATTTAAATCACCTTCGACAAGAATCTTGTTACAGCGGGACTTGGATAGTTTCTACATGTGGTGTAATCAAGGAAATGTTACTCGCCCTGCTTGTATTTCTTAGGTGGCTATATTTTGGAATCAGTAAATGAATTCTTAGATCTTGGTATTTTAGTTGATCCGAAACTTAACTTTATAAAACATATTACTATGATGACAAATAAAGCTCGTGGCGTGCTTGGTTTTATTAAACGATGGGCGAAAGAGTTTGTTGATCCAAATATAACAAAACAATTATATACATCTCTAGTTAGACCAATTATGGAATACGGATCAATTATCTGGGATCCTGACGCTGAAATTTACAACAGCCGCATTGAATCTATTCAAAAACAATTTCTTCTGTTTTGCTTAAGGAGTTCTTTTCCTAATCGTGTTGAAGATCTTCCGTCATACTCCATTAGATTATCAATAATTAAACTGCCAACACTTAAAAGCCGTAGAATAATGCTTAATGTTGTATTCTTAGCCAATCTGCTTAAGGGAAATACTACCTCTGACTTTCTGCTGGGCAATATCAACTTTAACGTTCCCCAACGACCGACTCGTAATTATACTCCAATATACCTTCAAGCTGTACAAACGAACTACGCTAATACCGATCCTTATAGAAGACTATGTCTGCAATTTATTGATATGTACGATTTTTTTTGATTATTCTGCCAACATTAGTCTTATGAAGCGTAATATAATTTTGTTTTTAAATACTCAGAATTAAATTTATTATTATTATTATACTTTTTTATTATTTAATATTATAGTCTGTAAGGATGTAATTCCATAGACTCAAAATAAATAAAATAAAAAAATAAAATAAAATGCCAGCAAAGCCGCGGCGGCCATCTGCACGATATATTGTTCCATATATAACCTCATTCTGTCTACTTTACGATATAATAAAGTTTCACGATTTTTTTTTAAATATCTGTGTTTTATTTAAATTTAAAAATTGCGCTCTTCTTGGGACACCCTTTAGCTATATCAAACTAAAAATTCGCTAGAAAATCGCTAGAAAATAGGTCTATATATAAGAGGCTTATTGTAAAAACTTTATAAGCCACATTTATAGTTTTACGGATTTTTGCTGTTTTCCAGAGGCCCATTGATAAATATTTCTTTAAACATTTATTACAAGTACCTAGAGTATAAACGTCCTACAAAAATCATATTTGTTTGCATTTTTTAACCTTTAAAAGGCGAAAACAAACTTAAAATAAAATGTGGCTTATCAAGTTTTAACAATAAGCCCTTCATATAAAAAATTTAATTTTTTGTTTGTTTGTTCGCTATAAAATTTTTTATTTTTTAATGAATTTGTGTTAAATTTCCCAGGTAAATGGTAAAATTAAAATAACTGGTTACAGAACAACTTATATTCTATTATAACAGGTTCTAATTTCTGTTCTGCAACTGTTTTTTTTTTATATGGAGTTTGTCCTATTTGCAAAAGATTCTTTTCCCTCCAAAAAAGAACAGGTTGCTTTAGAACCGGTTCTTGAAACAGTTATAGAACTGGTTCTGGGACATTAACGCCTTACATTTTGACTTCCAGGAACCTGTTCTAGAAAAGGTTCTATGTAACCGGTGGTAAACGAAGTTGTTCTAGAACAGGTTCAGAGGTAATCTGTTTCAAAAAATTATGCTTGGATGGTAATCTTGATACCATTACTCCAAGGAAGGTTGCTACATACTTTTTCTACCGACCACACCACGCCCACTTGTATGACCATTTTTTATATAAAAATATGAATTTGTTATTTAATAATAAAATTTATATTTTCCAATGTATTTCGCTAAAACTTGGTAAACATGTTTCCTATACCTTAGCCGAGGTCAACATATACTTTTCATTTACCACGCCTACTTTTACGCCCACTTTTTAATTTTAGCATAATTTTCAAAATGTCCCGTTAGCTAAATTTAACTGTTTGTTAAATTTTAACTGAACATTCAGTAATCGGACCTTAGAATACATGTTTCCCTTCAGATAAAACATGTTTTTTTCACTGGAACTTTCTCAAAACTGGCGCAATTGTTCCTCATAGTCCAGGAAAGATCGTAACATACTTTTCATTGACCACGCCTACACTTAAATTGACAATTCAAATAATTTATACAGTCCAGTTAAGATGTGTCCTAAACTAATTTTTATTTTTCACCAGATTCCGCTTAAATTTTAAAAAGATCGCCTCCAACAGATCAAATTTGAAAAGAAATTCTCATAATCATTAGAAAACGATAAACAATCATTTACTTTACTAGAACTTTTAAATAAATTAAAATAATTTTATGCTTAAAGGATTTTTACAATATTATAAAAACAGGACCTTTTGCAATTTGTACGGTGGCTACGGTCGGATTGGCGTCGTCGGCTGCGTCGGTCGCGTGTACGTCGTGGGCGTCGGCGTATGTAATAGATAAGATAAGGAATCTGATAAAAAAATCGATGTATTTTTTTAATCTTAAGGTATACTACAAAAATTTGGCACAGTGATTCATTATATTTTGTCGTACCAAATTCGCAACTATTTTGTGCTAAAGAGTTTTAAGACTTATGTTAGTATCAAATTTTATTGTTGTAAAAAGAAATTATATTAAAAATGGATTAAAAAAAATGAAGAAATTAAGAAGAAATATGCAAAATATGCAAAAACAATTAGAAAAAAATTGGCAAAATTGGAAAATATCAAATTTAAAAAAAAAAAAATTACAAACTACTAAAAAATCGCTAAAATTAAAAACCCCCAATATTGAAAATGTCGTCCAAATTTTAAATAAAAAACTCGGAGATTGAAAAATTTGCAAGAACATACATTAAAAAAAATTGTCAAAAATCGTTAAAATTTTAAAAAATTGGCAATATTTAAAAAATCGCTAAAGTTCCCAGCAAAACCCCACATTACCAAATCATGGGTAAAGTAATGTATCGCCATATGGTTCCACGCATTACACCGTACTTCACTGATGAATTTTACAGGCGATGAGTCTAAAAGTAATCGGTAGACTCATTCCCTTGTAGGGGGAAAGTAACTGGCTACTTATAATGGTTACATGGTGGGAAAAAGTAATGTCTCTATAAATAGATTTTCATAAAAAAAATGCATACAAATTTTTTTTACAGATATTTTTTTTTTTTAATTAAATAAATAACTTTATTTTTTTTTATTAAATAAATTACGTGGTCATGCTGGGATTCGAACCTGGGGGTCTCTGGTATTTAACAATTAGTTAACAATTACTTTGCTTTTATAATTCATGCATTATGTAATTGATGATCTGTAAGTCATTATTTTATGTTTGAAGTAATGTAAAATGTAATGAGTTATCCTTACAAGGTAATCCATGAGTGTTCAATTATCGGTAACTCATTACTTCTTGTTGAAAAATAATGATACAGGTAAGGAGTACGCATTACAAGGTAATGCATTACTTTATCGCACCCATTACCAACGTTTTGCTGGGTTGGAAAAAATCTCGAAAATATTTTTAATTTTATTTATAGTAATTAAATGTGCTAAAGTCCCAAAACTTATTTAACAAATTGTGAAAAGCAATCTGATGTAGGCGTGTCCCTATCCGGATTTCATTCCTGCCTAAGGAAATCTTCAGGGGACTTTGTTATTAGAATTTCTAGAGATATTTGTTATGTTAAATCACAAACTCAATGAGAATTTCTTGTCCTCGTCTAGGAGCGAGATTCAAAATTTAAAATATCAAAGAAAAAAACAAAAACAACAACAAAAAATTGTCACAATTGGCTTTGTCATCTTCCAAATACTACTCTGTTTTTTTGACAGACCTAGCAATGTAGTGACGTTTATTCAAGTAAATCAACAATAGAAAATCATATGTTTTCTATTAGTGTCAGTTACATTTAAATTTGCACAAGCACCTGCATATTTGTTATTTAAATTTATTTTCATCGGGATAAACATTAATTGCATTTATAGTAATTAAATGTGCTAAAGTCCCAAAACTTATTTAACAAATTGTGAAAAGCAATCTGATGTAGGCGTGTCCCTATCCGGATTTCATTCCTGCCTAAGGAATTTTATTTTGGCGATTTTTTTTTTGTAATTTTGGTATTTTTTTTTTAAATTTTGACGGTTATTTTTTAAATTTAAGTCCTTTTTCACTTAAATTTAAACTTTTTTTTTCTATTTTGGCGATTTTTTTTTTAGTTTTTTGTGATTTTTTTATATTTGGGTTATAAGAACTTGAAATTTTGTGTGTACCAAATTCATTTTTAATTAAACATTTAATATATATTATTGTACTTTAATTGAAAGAGAATTTAAAAAACAACAGTTAATTTGAAATTTTGTTGACAATAGTTTTTTTCTGTGTGCCATGTTTTCTTCGTAATAATGTGGACTCTAAATAGCAAATGAAAATACTTTCAATGTGATCTTTTAAAAAATAATTTTCTATATTCTTAATTTCGATTTGAAATGCTGTATTCGTAGTAAATAAAATATGTTTATAACATAACAAATCATAATTCACAGCACGTTTTCAATTTGAAATACATGTATTTTTGTTTCAATATTGTTTATTTATTTTATTTATTTTTTTTTTTTTCTGATATTTGTGACATTTAAATTAAATAAACGCTGGAAAACATTGAAAACATATTATATTGATCAAAGAAAAGCAATGAATATATTGAACAGTGGAAATATATAAAACATATACATATAGATTAGGGTGTCCCAAATACAAAAAAATTGCGAATAGCACTCAATAGATGCGTAGTAAAATTGCTAAATATGAAAAAATAAGTAACACATTTATTTTACTTTTAAATTTAAAAAAATGAAAACCAAAAGTTTATTTTTTAATTTTTTATCATAAATTATTATGTGAGCAAGATTATTTTAGTTCAAGATCATTTCGCCCATTTACTTCAATAACGTCATAACTCAAAAATTTTGATTCTGCAGAAAACGAGTTTAAAGTTTTCAATTTACTCCCACTTTGAAGAAAAAAATAACGAATAATTCTGCGTCAATAATTCAAAAATCATGTTTTTGAGTTGTGACGTTCTTGAAGTAAATGAGCGATTTGTTTTTTGTTAAACAAAAAGCAGTGCAATATTTATTTATTAACTAAAAATATATTCATTCGCTTATTTAATGCAGACTTTATCTACTGACAGATCCTTACATATTTCATTTCAAGTCACCAAAAATCTTCAGAGGACCAATGTAAAAGCGGTAGAAGATTTACCCAAATAATAATTTTTTAATGAATATCAATATCAACGCTTTACCCGCATTGCAATATTTACTTGATGCGAAGTAAAAAACAAAATTGCAAGAATTGATTTTTACTAATAAACATTGTTTGTGTAAAAGCTAGAGTCTCTAGTCATAATACACTGTGTTGCTAGTGTTTACTAAATAAACAATAACACTTTCCAAATATTTTACTTTTACGTTTTAAAAAATTAAAATCAAAAGTTTATTTTTTGTTTCACAAAAAACAAACGATCTTCAACTTTAGCAATCTTGATCACATCATAAGTAAAAAATATTTGAAGTGAATCTTCAGTTCCCTACCATCGACTAGAGTTACCGGTTGTAGTACATTTTGACCGAAAAAAGTTTAGATTCTAAGTGCAATATATGTGAACAAAAGAGGAACAGCTACGAATATCGGGAAAAGCTAAGACACCCCCTCTATTAAATTTAATAAGCATTAATATACAAAATTATTTACTTAAACCATTTATAATTCCTTAACAAATATCACGTAAAACACATTTTTTTAATAACAAAAATACTTAAAAGTTTTCGGACAAGATTCATATACCAGTTAATGCGTCTTTGAAAACTCTTACATTTGGTACGCCATGTCTAAAATTACTTTCGTATAATACGGAATAAACCCAACAATTTTAAAAATCCTCTTTGTGTGCCCCAGTAGCCTAGTTGGTAGCGTGCTGGCTTATCAGTGTGGGGTCGTGGGTTCGATTCCACCCGAAAAAGGCAGAACTTTAACAACTTTATATAGTTTGCAACAACTTAGTTTATGTATGTTGTAAGGATAAATTTATATAAAAATTATACTAAATTTTAGTAAAAAATTTACAAGATCTTATTAAAATGTAAAATTTGTTACACGTATTTTAAAACATAAAAACACGTCATAATTTATTTTTTAGTCCGTTAAAATTGCATTAAATGTTACATTTTTGTATTTGGTTGTGTTAAAATATATACAATTTCATACAGTGGGTCCCGGTAGGCTAGTTGGTAGCATGCTGGCTTTTCGGTGCGTGGTCGTGGGTTCAATTCCCACCAAAAGGCACAGGTCTGCTTTCTGCTGAAAGCCATAGTAGCTAGTGCTCGGTTTGGGTAATAGGATACAATTTGTAATTATATGATTATTAATTAATAAAAAAAAAAAAAAACATTACAAAATATTACAAAAAAAAATACACTCTAAGCTTTGCCAAAATTTAGTTGTTACTTATCAAGATACGAGCAATATTTCAGAGATGTTTGTGATTTTTTTCTGTAATTTTTTTTCATTTTATTTTTTGTTTTTTTGAGAAAGTAAACAAATTGTTTTTTAATTAATTGATAGAGTTTTTTTTTTGCAAGCCTACATTTTTTTTTCTTATTCAAACTGCTTTATAATACTGAAATAAAAAAGTTAGTAAATAAAATGTTATAACGTTTCACATCACACAGTTTTTGTACTAATTTTTAGTACACAATAATTTTTTTTTTTTTTTTTAAATTCCAACTATACTCTATTTACAAAAATATAACCTAATATTCTTTTCTGATTTTAGCAAAATATTTTACAAATTTTTTAAAATCAAGTTGCCAAAATTAGCAAAAACTGTTGCCTTATTTCTTAATTGGGAACAAAGTTTTTTTAAGTTAAAAAAAGTAAAGCAAAGAAAAATATACTAATAATATTGAGATAAATTTTTTTAATTTAAGTGTAGTTAAAATTTCCCAAGTTTAATTGAAATATATGATGCGATTTTAAAAGAGTTGCCTATTTTTTAGCTTGCAAAATCTGTCAAATTCTAATGACAAAACTTAGGCTGCTAAAAAACCAACTTTAAATAAGCTGCTTCAAAATCATGTTAGCTTTAAAAAAGTGTTGCTTCATTACAAGATTTCAACTAATACAATAAGAATTTTTTAAATAATTTATATTTGTAATAGGATTCTTCAAAAATATTTTTAAAAACAAATACAATTATTGTTTCAAATTAATAATACTATTTATTTTTCTCTTTTTTTTCAGGTAATTTACATTTAAACAACATCCTCGGTAAAAAGGTAGCATTTTTTAACGATTCTTTAATATTGTTGAAACTTTTAGAGCATTATAGACTAATTATGTAGCCTATTTTAAGGCTTTATCATTGTTTAGAAATTATTGCATACTCTTTTCAGAAAAAAACCCTATTGTAATCAACATCGAAAACTAAAAATTATCCCAAATATCATAAACATTGAATTTATTTTAAAACCTATTAATAATATCAAAGAATATTGCTTTAAAAAGCTCCTTTCTCTCTTGAAATGTGGTTTTTATTTTAACCCATTTAGCAATACCTACTTTTAAGGCTTAATAATATTGTATAGGAGAGAGAAAGCAAAACAAAATAAATGTGATAATTCGAGATCTTATACATACAAATAATTTATACATACATATAATTGATTAAAAAATACAATTTTTGGAATTTTTTAAAGTACTTTTTTTTTAAATTATTAGACCGGTGTTATAAAGATTATATGCTGGGACGTATGGGCCCATCTTTTGAATGAAAATAAATTTGTTGTGGTGTACATTTTTATGTAAAATTAAAAGATCGGATGCATAAGTGGTATAAATTGGATTAAGCAGACATATAAAATATTAATTTCATTAATTTCACTTCAAAAACTGTTGTCTACTTTAAGGCTTTAAATAACTTACAAAAGTATTGCATACTTTAAAGGGTTTTCATATTAACTTAAAATTTCTTTTTAGCAATATCTTTTAAAATCTATCAATATTTATTACTTAAGTAAGACCCATTTGTTTTAAGACTAAAATTAAACTAATGGCCTACATTTTAATAACTCAGTCTTCTCTGCCCAAACAAAAATCCTCTTAACTATATTGTAATAAGTATTTTAAAACCCATTAAACAAATTGTTTGTTGTCAAATCCTATATTAAAAAAAATAAAAAAACTAGTTAAATACTTATATATAATAATGGCATAGAGTTGTAAAGAGGAAGGAAAACTAAAAAAAAAACTTGAAAAAAATAATAATGACAGGAAATTTTACAATGTTTTACAAATTCTAAAAGACGCGGTAGTTGTAGCAGGAGTAGTACGAGGGCGATTCCAAAATAAGCCCACCTTACGTATAGATGGCGCCAGTTGTTTGAAAAAAAATACTTTGGTGAAAAGTGGCAACCTCATAAAACATATGTTTTAAGTTTCAAGGCGCCACGTTGTTCAGTATTTTTTTGGAGGCTATCAAAACTAAACTATCTCAGTGAATTTGTAAACATGGAAAAAATATAATTCAATACTTTCATTTGAAAGGTCTCCGTCCAACCAATATTAAAGCCGATATAGATTCTACTTTGGGGTAGTCTGCGCCTTAGTTTACGTCTGTAAAATCTTGGGTGGCAGAGGTTAAACGAGGCCGTTCGAGCTGCCAGTTAAGATGCCCACTCCAAAAACGGTTAAGACAATCCACAAAATGATATTGGGTGATCGTCGGCTGAAGGTGCGTAAGCGACTAAAATCATAGGAATTTTAAAAAGTGCTATACATCGCATACTGACCGAATATTTGGAGACGAGAAAGCTGTGCGCAAAATTGTTGCCGCGTTTTGCTCATAATATAATAAAATCAATCAGTTCACACATCCACTATTGCGATGGCCAAAATCAATAAATTAAAGTTCGAATTGCTACATCACGTACATTATTCGCCTGATTTAGCTCACTCGGATTATTTTCGATTTCCAAACTTGAAAAAAATAGCTCGGTGGTAAAAGATTTGCCAACAATAAAGAAGCTAATGGCTATTTTAAGGAGCTAGACAGTTCTTACTATAAACAGGGTATCGAAGCTATTGAATATCGCTGGGAAAAGTGTATATAGCCAAAAAGTGATTATGTTGAGAAATAAAAAAAAATTATTCCCAAATTTGTTGTTTTCTTTGTTAGACCGGCTAATTTTGGGACCGCCCTCGTAGGTAGTAGCAGTTGCACCACGTAGTTTGTAAATGATAAAATATTAACAAGTCAGTGAGTTTAATGATTCTCTACCACATACTTACAAGGGAGGTATCCAGACGCTAACCCTTAGAGTGCTATATGACATTGGGATAGCGTGTCAATATAATATTGATAAATTGAAAAGTGAGGTCAAAAGCGACCCCACTTTTAATTTTTGCGTTTTGCTCATGTTGGATTCGAAAAAACAATACAAATTGGGTACAAAATGAGAGTTATTTTGAAAATATATCCTGTGGAGCTAATGAATATTAAAAATTCTTTGACAAAAAAGTTTTGATCAAACTTCGTACCCACACCGAAATACATAACTAAAATCGATTTCCATCAAAATATTTATCAATTCTATTAAAAGTTTTATTGAAATTGTGGTATCAATTAATATAATTTGTAACTAGATATTTGCGCGACATCCTCATCCCCATATAATAGTAATGAGATTTGTAATGACAATTGTAAGCACTTTTAATTACCAAATATGTAACTATCAGACATGGGCAATGTCAATTACATTTCACAATCATTCGCTTGTGAAATTTTTCAATATCATAATTAATTTCAGACCTACGTTCACACATGTGGTCTTAAACGCTTCCTTAGAAAATTTGTAAAATTTTAAATACCAAACATGCGGATTAGTAACAACATCTGGTTATTTAATTACAGGCCAATTACTCAATTACACCACATTACATGGAAGTCATGCAAAAAACTAATTGGCCTGTAATTAAATGCACAAATACTGGTATTATGTCTCATGTGTCGTATTAAAAAAATTCAAAATTTTCCAGCAAAAAAATTGTAGATGGCTGATTTCATAGGGGCAGAGTTTTATTCGCATTTAAAAAAAACTAAAAATTTCACAATTTTTAATGATTTGTTTATGTACTAATATTTCGTAAATATTTGTTACTGATTGTAGCAGATTTTTGCATTCAAATAACTGATATTTAGCTCAAATACAACTAAATATTTGGTAATTCAACAGATTTATTTTTGATATTCTTATATTACTAATATTTAGGAAAAAAAATCTGCTAATTTTAGAATTTGTTTCTGCAAGGTAATTTTTAGCAAATTTTTTAGTACCTTTTTTCTGGGGAAATTTATTTATTTATTTTAAATGTCTATAGAACAATGTTCCTTAAAGACTATGATAAAAATATTACACTATTTTTAATACTTTCCCATTTTCAAACAAAAAATTACTAAAATTGTGTTTCGATGTATCAAATTCCACAATTTTATTATGGGGCAATTTATTAAAAATATTTAATGTTCTTATATTGGGCCCATTCAGCACATAATCACAGCGGTGATATTCAACATAGAATAAACTATGATGACCTAAGTTTCTACAAGGAACATTAAAAGTAATTTTCTCCAATAAATATGGACTATCACTATTACCATTAATTAAGTCAAAGACAAACATCATAGCTTCATTTTTCCTTCTTTTTTGCAACGTTTCTAATCCAATCAGTTAGCGCCGTGGTTCATACGAGGCATCAGATTCAAAGTTCATAGTGGATAAAGCAAATTTAATAAACTTATTTTGAACTCTCTCTATTCTATTAATAAAAGTTTCGGAATGTGGACTCCAAACTGCCGACGCATATTCCAATTTCGATCTAACAAATAGCGTATATAAAGCGTGTTTTTTTTAGAGTGTCACAACTTTGAGTTGGCATCACTGCTTTATTTGACCACCCATTTAACAGCTGATAGTTGCTTTTTGTTTTGTTTGCTTTGAAACTTCATTCTGAATCGACTTACAACGCGTGCAAATTTTTTAAATTTTTAATCAAAATAATTGTTCTATTCGTCAAACTCATCGTGCACTTTTTCTATTTTATGGCGTACAAACATGAAGCCTATTTTTGGTTGAATGGGTACGTAAATAAGCAGAGTTGTCGCATTTGGAGTGAGGAGAATCCACAAGCTTTTGTCGAAACACCATTACATCCACAGAAAATTACTGTTTGGTGCGCTTTATGGTCTGGCGGACCATAAAGCCATGTACTTTAACCCCATTGGATTATTTTCTTTGGGGTTATGTTAAGACACTTGTCTACGTCGATAAACCACAAACAATTGAACACCTGGAAATCAACATTCGAAGAGTTATTGGCGAAATACGGCCGCAAGTGCTGCGAAAGGTTGTTTGAAAATTGGTGTTCCAGATTGCGCCTTCTAGGCACCAGCCACATGGCCACATGGCAGAAATCATATTTAAACATTAATTTCATAAAATTTTCTTTCCAATAAAGCCCGTTTCATTGATATTAAAAATATATTTCCTTGTTGTATTATGATTAAACTTGTGTCACTCTATAAGAAACATCCGATAGAAGTCTCAGTGTATTATGATCCGAAAAATCCCTACAATTTCTCTTGATGGAAGCAAAAGCTGAATAAGCTTTAGGAATTAACTTTTCTAAATGCGGTATAAAAGTTAATTTACAGTCGAATGTTACTCCTAAATCATTAACCTCATGCAATGTAGTTAAACCTGTAAATCCAATTCTAAATGATGTATTCAATAAATTGGATGTCGGGAACGAGAATAAGAGACATGCGAACATTTACTTAAGTTAAAAATTAAATTGTTATTTCTACAACAAGTATTCAACTGTTTGATATCATGTTGCAATTTCTTTACATCATCAAAAGAGCGATTTCTCATGTCAATCTTCAGATCATCCTCATATAATACAAAATTTGAATTTTCAAAACAAGAAAATATATTTTTAATGAGAATAGATTGAAAAGTAAAAAGGGCCCAAAAAACTGCCCTGAGGAATTCCTGATGTTTGTAAATAAAAAGTAGATTTGAGACCAGCAAAATCAACCACACAAACTCTGTTATAAAGATAAGATCAAATACAATTATATAAACAAGAAGGAAACCCTAAGTGAATCCCTGAGTGTACTTATATAACTACTTATATGGTAATGCATTTCTACACTGGGATGACAAACTTTGAAAATATCACATAAATTTTAAAAAAATTGCCAAAATTTGAACGATTCCCCAAAATTTGAAAAGATTGCAAACATTTATAAAATTGCTAAAAATGAAAAAATTACCTAAATAAAATTTAAAACGTCTATATCTCGAAAACAGTTTTTATTTTAACCATTTTATTTTAAATTTTAACGACTGTTTTAACTTTGGTGATTTTTTGAGATCTTGGATTTATTTTAATTTTTGGTGATTTATTTTCAATTTTAGCAATTTATTTAAAATTTTGAGAGTTTTTTTTTTTAATTTTATAGCTCTTTTTAAATTTTGAAGATTTTTTAATATAGACCATTTTTTTAATTTTTGGCGAATTTTTTTAACTTTTGGTGTTTTATTTTTTTTAAATATTAGCGATTTTTTCAATTCAATTGATTTTTTTTAAATTTGTGTGACTTTTTTTCACTTTGCTTTGCACCAAATTCATTTTGAATTAAACGTTTAATAGACATTATAAAAATTTTAATCAAAAGTGAATTTCAAATCAAACAGACGTTTAATTGCCCTCTATGGCATACTAAAGTTGTATTGGGGCTTCGATAATCCCCGTCAGGATAACTCCCTTGTTAGCTAAAAAAAATATATATTTAAAGAAAGATTGCAGTAATTATTTTAAGTAAATAATATGTAGAATAATAATAAAAAAAAAAAAATAATAATGAATAATAGTTGCAGGAAAAATACAACAAATTTTTTTTGCATTACAAAGGCGAATAGGAAATATAATATTTTGTTAAAAGGATGTTTCCAACGAGAAAACAAAGATTTTTTTCTATCTTTGTTAGTTCCAATGCCTAAAAGTATGCTTTGTTAAATGATTTTAAACAAAAGCCTAAAAGTAGGCTTTTATTTTTTTAATACATACAAAGGAATGTGATAAAGAAAAATATGATTCTTTATATAGAATAATAATATTTTGCATGCATATAATTAAATGTTAAAATTTCTTTGTGAATCCTTGAAACGTTAAGAAACCCCCCATTATTAAATATATATTAATTTTTTTTTTGTGAAATAAAATATTCATTTATATTTTCAATACATTATTTCTTTTTATATTGACATACTTTTTTTTGTATATAAGTATATACAAGTATTTGCTTTATTTTTCTTGTTGAAAATCCATTTATATTGTTGATTTTTCTGTTTCTTTTCATTATTATATATATTTCTTTAATGGTTATAAGCGTTATAATGGATTTTTTTGTTGTTCTTTATAAGAGAGCTGGTTTTCTTAAAAAAAAAACGGAAATCCATTGCATACTTTTCAGCTGTAACAATTGAAATAAGAAATGTACTTACAATTGCAAAGGTAACTGAAATACATTTTTTTAAGAAAAGTTGAAAAAAAATTAAAATTGGGAAATGAGGAACTGCCTTCAAAAGACCTATACCCTGACAGGTAAACCGAAGGCATATAACTGAACTTTAAATATATTATGTTTTTGTAAAAAAAATGTCGATAATTAAATAATTATAATTAATTAAATTAAAAAAATTAGGCGCAAATCTCTACTTTGACAATATTTTTTGTTTTTGATTTAAGGCTTCACAGAATTTCGGCATTATACGTTTATAGGACATTATCTTTACTTGAAAATCGAGAAGCAGAAAAATATATAAATGTGAATTAAATTTATTGAAATAAAAAATTTAGTAGAAAACTTAGTAAAACGTTTTATTTCTCAGTTAAAGTTTATGTACAAATTTTTAGTACACAGTAGTTTTTAGTTAAAAATTTTCCCTTTTTACAAATTACTTTTTTTAAATTCTTTTTTTTTTTTGGTTTAAGGTTTCACAGAATTTCGAAACGATACGTTTAAACGCATTATCTTAACTCGAAAAGGGGGAAGCGGAATTTTATGAAATAATAAGTTGTTTATGAGAAGCAAAATATATAAATGTGAATAAAATATATTGAGGCAATGGTACACTCAAATAAAAAAGTTAGTAGAAAAATTAGTAAAAAAAAATTTATTTCCCATTAGACGGCTTCTGTACTCATTTTTAGTACAAAAACATTTTTTATTACAAAATTTTCGTAGTTTATATTTACAAATTAATAAACTCTTTACTAATTTTCGTAGCAGATCTAACCAAAATATTTTGCTACGAGTATTTTTTTTATCGAATTAAAATTAGCAAAATTTTGTACTTATTTTATTGCAGGGTTGAGAGCAAAGTTTTTTTTGAACAAAAAAGTCTGTAAAAGTTACAAAAAAATTTTTTTTGTAATTTTACAGAAAAATTAAATAGTTTTATGCCAGCAAACCCTTTAGCAAAAGGTGTCTGTTATAATCAGTAAAGTGAAAGTAGTAGGAAGAATGAATAAACTTAAAAAAAAGTTAGTAAAATTTCAGTAAACCCTTAATGGAAATCGATTTGCTAAAATCAGACAATTTTTTTTTTACAAAAATTTAGTATTTTTTTTTTTTTTATTGAAATAAATTGTTCTTATCTATCGATATTTGCTTTATAAAAATGTTCCAACTTCAAAAAAACTTTGCTCTCAACTATAACAAAAAAAAAATTGTTTAAACAAAAAACAAAAAAAAAAACAGAAAAAATTGAAAATTTGCAATGTAGTTATGATTTTTAGAAAATACACCCATTCCTCTTTAGCACACCTTTCACAAAAAAAAAATGGTTTAAACAAAAAAAATTTTAAAATATTTTACTAAAACTAGCAGAATTTATACCAAAATGTTTTTAGGTTGGAAATTGATATTAGGAAAATTTTTAAAATTATGTTTTACTAAAAATTAGTACAAAATCTGTATTTTGGCATGTAATACGTTTTACTAACATTTCTACTAACTTTTTTATTTAAGGCTACCAAAATGAATGTACCCGATCAAGATAAAGTTACATCTTAAATACAAAATCAGTTCTCATTTGATATTGATCGATATTTATTTTTCTTCAAGTTAATCTCAAAACTATATTACCGGATTCCAAAATATCAATTGGGATTAATTTAGATCTACTTGGATCTAATTAGATCCAAAACGATAAGTAATTTTTGATGGATAGAATGAGATATTTTGAGATTAAATTAGATTTATTTATATCCAGTGACATATAATATTTTTTTTAAAAACCTAATAAAAAAAATAAAAATTCGAGAATACTTACAAAATTGCACTAAAAAGTTTGGTAATGCTGAGCATATTTTTGGAAATATATTTATAAAATGTACATAGAGTCTTTCAATTTAAAATAGGTAATAAATATCACATTATTTGTTTCAAACTAAATGATGCTGTGGAACAAAATCAATCTATGGAAATTTTATAAATTTTTCTCACATTATATGCTCTAGTTTGTCTAAAAATTTAACAAAAAGACACTACCAAGGCCGTGGGTAGCAACTGTAAGTACCCTCAAAAAAATGTTTGGTTTTTATACATAAACAGCTTAATAAAACCTAACGTTTTTTGTACGTAACGAAATTCGAAAAATTTTTTAAATTCAGGACAGACTAATATACATCCATTAGACTTTAAATGCAATAATATAGAGGTTTACATATAAAAAGTATTCCTTTTTTTTTGGTATGAAACTATATAGTTTTACATATTTTTAAGAAGTTTGATATAATTTTTATTAAAAACTAAAAAATTTAGTTTTTTTCGACCTTTAATTGTGCAATGAAAATGATAATTATTCAAGTTCGAGGCCATACTCTATATTTCTTTATTAGGATATTGTCCTAACAAATAATCTATAGAGTTTTTTGTTTTCAAATTTATTATTTGACCCTTTCAGGAATGTGTTGATATATCTACTTCGGGAATTTTTTAGGTTCACATCATCAGAACACGTTTTAAAAGCGGTAACAATCCCATGCCAAACATCAAACATTCATATAAACTAGTTTACTCACTACATGAGAACTAATATATGAGCTCGAAGTAAAAGATTATCACCATTGATCAAAAAATAAACTGAAAACTTGTTTGTTATGTGCAAGGTACACCTGTGATGGATATTCAATACACGTCTTTTGGTTTTTTCCTCCCTTTGTTTTTTACCTCATTTTTCTTTACATATTTTTTTTTGAGAGAAACAGCACTCAGCATATTCTGGCTATTTATTGATGTGTTGCCTTCTTTGGAATGTGGAGAGATGAAAGGTGGGGAAAGATGTAGGGATTCAAACATGGCAACACTGTAATTGCGCGAGATGATAAGTTTTAGAATAGTTGTTGCTCTCCATCTGATGGAGAGTTAGCGAAATTGTTGGTGCTTTTTGGTTTATATCCTGAATTATTATTGTATTTCGGTGGGGTTAAGTGCTATGGGAACACCCAAGGTGGGAGCTGCGATACATATGAGGGATAGAAAACTCATACATATTATGTTTCGAACCCAGGACCATCTGTGTAACAGTCCAACGCGCTGACCATTACAACACAACTCCCACAGCTATGAATACGTCAAGATAACGTTTTATTCAAAATGAAATACATTTTTTAAATATTACACTGTATGCTGTTATATATAATTTTAATTTCTGTTATATCTTATTCTACATGTATTCGCACATAATTAGATCAGCCATATGTAATTGTATGCGTTATATACGACTATATATTGATCGATATGTAATAAGATGTAGTTATATATGTAGTATATGTAGTTATGTGGGGTCATATTAAAAAAATAGAGGAGAAAATATTTTATATAAAGGGTCCGCCAAATAACTTTTTTTTTTTTTTTGAACTCCTGAACCAATTGGACTTTGTATGTCGTCATACCAAGGTCTTTATGCAAAATTCGTCTCAATGATGTCTCCGAAATGTTCAATTGTTGAGAACGACGGTGAATTGATGTTGATGGCGCTTCACGCACACTTTCTGCCACAGCAGCAATATTCTCGGGTGTACGCACTGTTTTTGGCTTTTCACGCTTTGGTTTATTGACGAGGATGCCAGTTTCTTTCACTTTTTTCACAAGATAACGAACATACGGACCATATTCATTCAGCGGAAGAATAAAACTAATTATCTGTGAAATCAGACATGAGCTAAGTGTTACGATTCACGAAATAAGCACTAGTTAAAAAAAAAAAACGTTAGCTGGCGGACCCTTTATAAACATACATAAACATATGCACTTACATATAATAGCATGCAGTAACATATACATTTGTATAAAATAATGCAGAAAAAGAAACTAATTTGGACATCTTCCCATATATAATTATATGTGGGGTTATATATTGCAATATATAATTATGTCTTATACGCATGAAAATATTAATGCCGTTCCGCCATATATATTCATATCTCTTGCATTATTCATATGGCACCACATATAACCATATCTTATAATTCACACAAAACTATTTTATATAAGACAGCATTTATTACTATATCTTAAATTTTAT
Organism: Delia radicum; assembly: GCA_021234595.1. Lineage (NCBI taxonomy): Eukaryota > Metazoa > Arthropoda > Insecta > Diptera > Anthomyiidae > Delia > Delia radicum. The sequence continues at coordinate 100,533,392 of CM037851.1, forward strand.
AGCTGATTTGTTACTATATATGATTACATATTGTGTTATATATGAGAATGTATTATTATATATGACAATAGAGCTTACATATCTTATTACGTACATCATATGTATAAGCTTAATATCTTATTTTATAAAGATTAATATTTAGCAATATATCATTATATATGTTACCACATAAGAAGTATAATAATATATGGATATGCATGACACCATATATAGTTACATATTATAATATATTTTAAGATGAAAAAACATTAGACCATATATATTTTTATATTTTGTTTTTAATTTTTTTTTATAAAGTCTGTAATCCTTTGTAAATTCATAAATACCAAATTGTGTCAAAAATCAATTAAAACCCCCTTTTTGCAGAAAAATACATCCTTTAATATTAATTAATTTTTCAACAATTTCAAATCTCATAATCTCATTAAAACTTAATTCACTTAAATAAAGCAAAAAAAAAAAAAAAAAAACCAGAGACAACAACCAATCCCTACAGATGAAGTCAAAATTAACCCATACTCAAATATACAAAACAAACATCTGGGAATGTGTTTTTCGTCGCTGTTGATGTTGCTTCTACAAAAAGAAAAACAGAAAAGTGTTCTTTTGAAACAACTCGACAATATACTAAATAAGCTTAAATACACAAAAACACTTTTATACAAACACACATACCTACAAACATTAGCACACATACTGTCAGGATTCTCTGCTCAGTGGTATGTTGTCATTTGCATTTACTTTTTTCCAGTGGCCCATTGTTGGCGCCCTCTTGGGAAACATTTGTCAAGTATACAGTAAATACAATTTTAACTTATGAGGCGCGTAACACCAGTCTAGTGTAAACTTTCATGTGTGTGTGTTAACCCTCAAACTGGCAAGCCCACCTAAAGGCGCGATATATTAAATTAACCACAAATGATCCAAATAAAGATTTTATTATAAGAAATTAAGTTATTTCGATAGGAAACCAAATATACGAAATTTTTTGTTAGGCATTTTTCGTGTGCATTACACGGTTTGGAAGCAAGAAAGTGTTAAGATTAAAATTTCGTATTATTAGCAATGCGTTAAATTATGAGCGATGTATATTAAAGTTAATGTAAGTTTTCGCTCAATTTCACTTTTTTCGAAAAAAGAAAATGTTATTATCTTCTTAAATAAATGCACAAAAATGTTAAGTTGTGGTTATATCTTAGTAAGAATAATAACTCAGGCCTACAAAGTTTTTTAACCAAGATTCAGACTATGCTTTCCAGAAGGTTTTTGGACGTGCTGAATCCGAATCTGACCTCAGAATAGCCGTATCACGTCAGGTTATTTTATTCGAACCTAAAAGTGCAAAATACGTTTTTTGGGTACATTTGAGGTCCTGTAAATTCCAGAAATTTTTCAAAAAAATCGTTAGAGACTCTAAAAGTGCTACTTCTCCCCTACATAATCCATTTTGAATTTTTAAAAAATCTTCATTTGTCACTCAGAAGTCGTCTGTTGAACTTAGTGAGTTAGCACCCTTAACCCATTGCATGCGCAAGACGTGTACACCGCAAATAATGAAGTGTTAAGAACTATGTATTACTGCTTCTCAGTGACAAATAAAGATTTTTAAAAATTCAAAACGGATTTTGAAGGGGAGGAGTAGCACTTTTAGAAACCCTAACGATCTATTTGAATTTCTGGAACTCACAGGACCCCAAATGTACTCAAAAAACGTATTTCTTGCACTTTTACATTATAATATATCGAAAACCTGACGTGATAGTGCTATTCAGAGGTCAGATTCGGATTTAGCTCGTCTAAAACCTTTGGAAAAGTATAGTCTAGTTCTTGGTTATAATATTTTATCCAGTTTTGTCGGCCTGTGTAATTTATGTTTTAACTTACTTGTCTTTCTGTGTTACTTTTCGAGATTGCCTCTAAACCTTTTTTGGACTATATCGCCTAAAGTAGGCAACGAAAAACAGTGTTGTGGAACAAATATTTGTTTATTTTTCATGCTTATAAATTTTATTGCAAAAAAAGTTTAGGCCGGTTTTAGGGTTAAGTTGTAATAGGGTGACATGTATTTGTAGTGTTTAAAATTTATGGAAAAGATCAAAAGTTTAATTTCAATTACATTATCAGATCCTTAACCTAATTCGATACAAAAATTGGTTTTCAAAATTTACATTAAAAATTTTAATTTTATAAACCAAAAGATCTGAGCATAAATAAATTGCTATATTTGAGGAAAAGATCATTTGTACACAGAAAAATCTAAAATCGAGTATCAATTTATCCCTATTAAGGAAGTTGTAATATCAATTAAAATAATTTGTAACTATTTAATTGATTTTATTTTAAGATTTTAATCATATCTATTAAAAACTTAAAAAACTGATTAAAGCTAAAAAAAATCATCAAAAATTTTAATAAAAATTCTCAAAATTGCCGACATTGAAACAAAATCAATCAAATATCGCCAAAAATTGGAAAAAGTGTTAACATTTTAAAATATTGCTGAAATTTAAAAAATTTGCAAAACTAAGAAAATTGGTAATGTATGAAAAATTCGCCAAAAAAAATCGCCAAAATTTAAAGAAAACAAATCGACAAGATTGAAAAGACGCCAATATTTAAAAAATCGCCGAAATAAAGCATAAAAACGTCAAAATTAAAAATCATACGAAAACATGTTTACATTTCTGCCATTTTTTCTCCGACTAGTAAACCGACTTTTTTAAATTTTCATAATTTTTTAATTTAATAGATTTTTTTTAATATTTAAGTTTTGTTCAATTTTTAAGTTTTTTTTTTAATTTTTAAAATTTTTTCATTTTATTGCCTTTATGTGTTATAAAATCCGGAAATTTTGTGTGAAATTAATGATTTTTCAATTAAACATTTAATAGATATTATTAATCTTTTAATCAAAAATGAGTTTGAAATCAAGCAAAAGTTTAATACAAATTGTGTTAAAATATATTTTTCAGTAAATACTCTAGATTCATACACTCGCAATATTTTTTCCGTAAAGACTGCTGAATATACATATTAAATTAATGGAAAATCAGTTAAAAACAGGACTACTTACTTTTCGTTTAAAACAATAGATTTTTTAGTTTATTTTCAACTGTTATAAAATTAATTGAGAACATTGGTAGAAACATTAGATATTTTCTTGTGAAAGGCATGTAGAGAAGAATGAGTGTATTTTCTAAAAATCTGGTATTGAAGAATCGTCAGTGACCCTGTTTTTTAAATTTTTTGAACAATGTAGTATTTGTTATGTTTTTATTTGTGCGATTGCGTCTATATGAAATTTTCTGTGCAATCCCTGACCGTGGTATAGATAAACTGATTTCTAATGCCACATGCACTCGCACTACACGTTAGACAGAGCGCTTTAGCCCTCTGAGCTATCGTCAGGTCGAGATTTGTTGTGATTAAAACTAGTTTTATTCAATACACGGTGTTTTTGTTCTTGCATACATAATCTCAGAAATACAACAACACAACAGTTCTATTTTTAGAAACTTACCTCACTCTAATGTCCACTGTTTTCCCATATGTTGTAAGTGATGCCATATCTATGATATATTCTTTGTATATTCGATAGATGGCGCTTACGTAGTTAGGGGAGAATTGCCAGAGAGCAAAGTTTGATTTTTGTTTGAGTTTGAATTTTAACGTCCTTTTCAGACAATTGCAATTAATACTATAATTAATATGCAATTTTATTTAATTTAATTGTGAAAGGCGTGGTAGAGAAGAATGAGTGTATTTTCTAAAAATCATAACTTCATTGCAAATTTTCAATTTTTTCTGAATCATACTGCGCATTTTTGAATTTTTTGAATAATGTATTATTTTTTATGTTTTTATTTGTTCGATTGCGTCTATATGAAATTTTCTGTGCAATCACTGACCGTGGTATAGATAAACTGATTTCTAATGCCACTTGCACTCGCTTTAGCCCTCTGAGCTATCGTCAGGTCGAGTTTTGTTGTGATTAAAACTAGTTTTATTCAATACACTGTGTTTTTGTTCTTGCATAAATAATCTCAGAAGTACAACTCCAACAACACAACAGTTCTATTTTCTTTCATTTATTTCAATATTTAATATAACAACGTTTTTAATTAAATATACAATTTTAACTTAACTTAAAATACTATAGAATTTTTATGGAAAAGTTCTTGTGAGTGTATAATTTGTCGTTAGTTCCTCAAGTGTTTAGTTTGTCTGATTTTCTCGAGTTTTTGTAAAACCTTGCCTCCCTATTATGCATGGTATGTCTGAATTTGTTGTGGTTTTTCTTGTTGCTATTTTTACAAGTAACATACTTCCGTGCTAGGATTTGTGTAAATATTTGCTAACAAATTCTTTTTTTTTTTTTTTGGTGAATTTTATTTTATTTACTGCATTACATTGCTTATAATGACCAACAACATATGTTTTTTATATACATTCGCATGTGCGTAAATGTTTAAGAAGAGATTTAACATATGTACTTGTAAGTTTTTGTAATCATAAAACGGTTATTTAGTACATGATTCAGTTTTTTATTTCGACACATTAAATATTCTTTTTGGCGATTTTAAATAAAAACTGTATTAAAAAAAATTTGAATACCAGTATATTATGACCCTGAATATATGCAACATATTTTATGAATTCGACAGCCTTAAAGTATGCAATATTTTGTTATGGCTTAAAAACATTAAACTAATTTGCCACAGTTTTAGGATAACATTTTTTTTCAGGCCAAAAATGAACTAAATTTGGTGGTAATCACTATATGAACTCTCAAACCGGCCTAAGCATTTTTGCGAAGATATATATGCCACGTGTTCGGCTTCAAAAATAACCACCATTCGTTGCCTACTTTAGGCGATGTGGTCCAAAATAGGTTTCGAGCGGGTCTCAAAAAGTAATCCATAAATATAAATAAGTTTCGACATAAGTTTTGCCTTTTTCCAAGATATACACTCACAAAAACTTTTCCATAAAAAATCAACAGTTATTTAAAAGTTTAATCGGTAAAGTTGCTTTAATAGAATATCCAGTTAACTTATCGAAGAAATGTATTTTTTAACGTTCTGTCTGTTATTCAAAAAAAAAAAAAAAAAAAATAAACAAAAAAACAAAAAAACGGACTTTCCGTAATAGTTAAAATATTCTATTCAAAACAAAAAGTTGTTATATCATATTGAGTATTGAAATAAACGAAAACAACCTATTGTTTTTACCGATTATGTCAATTAATATTCAACAGTTGAAAATAAACTTAAAAAATACAATTGTTTTAAACGAAAAGTAACTAGTCCTGTTTTTAACTAATTATCAGTTAATTCAATGTGTATATTCAGTAGTCTTTACGGAAAAAATATTGTGAGTGTATAACTATATAAACTACGAGGGTCAACTTAAAACGCGTGTAACTAACTATTGGTACTTTCGAAATTGTGTTTTTTTTTTTTTTTTTTTTTTTTTTGTGATAATTTGTTCATAATCAACTACTACGTATTATAACTTGAATTTTTTTCAATTTCGGGACACTACCCAGCGGGAAATAGACCAGTCCTTGATATGGTCACGTGACTAGAACTTTTTGTGCATGAACCTGTCATAGTTTCGGTCCTGTTATATGAAAGTAACCGGTACTTTTAACATGGGCTTGTCATAGAAGGTGACAATTTCCATCTTTTGAGCTAATTGAGATATATCGGAGAACTTGTCGAATATAACTTATCATCGAACTGGCTTAAGTGAATCCGCAACAGAACGAGTTGAATGTATCTAGTATGCAACTAGTCTAATATTAGGCATTATTTGATATGTAGGAGTACCAGTTCGAAATGAGTTTAAGCGTACAAATCACAGTACTCAAGAAAACTATTTAGTAAAACACTAGTTAAGAATTAATCGCAATGCTTTATGTTACGGACTTGTACAAAATTAATAATTTCGTGACATATCATTAAACTGCGATAAGCGAACAAGTTACAGGACAAAATAAAAGTAATTGGTATGTCACCTGCTACTTTTTATTCCGCATGTGTCATATTATGTACGGGTTACAAAAATAATCTGAACGGATCCAATCACTGAACTTTCATAAAAAATTATGTCACATTAACTGTTTTTATAATATTGCGCAAGTCCCAAAAAAAATATTTTTTATTAAATAACAGAAACATGAATGTTTCCAAATGCTGTTTTTGAGCCGAACTCTTTGGTCGGACTTAATAATTTTATAATTTCGCAGACTCTACCCTGTGGGAAATTAAGACAGACAATAACTTTATATGGAACGGACCTGTCACTTTAACAAGGCACTGTCATGGAAGAGGAAAATTGATACCATGTAACATGTCACTGACCTAACGTGGGACATGTTCCCGAACGCTGTCTTTTAGAATAGTTGTGTGACATGGACTTTTGTTAAAATTATTTCTATATTGATTTTCAAATAATATTTCCGCCAGTCGCACATGCAATTATGATATGTGATCTTTTTGTATCATTTCATTATTAGGTCCGATGTGTAACAGTCAATGGATTTGTTGTTTCTGCACCGTTTGCCATTTTTTTATACACACCTAATTATTTTGCACCAGTTCAGAGTTACTTCACAATTTCTACTGTTACGGCCCTAGTTACTTTGGTCCGCTTTAGTGTTATGTTAGTTTTTTTCGAGTTACATGATATATCATGAATAAACCAGCCAAAGTCTTGCCACCATTTAAATAATCACATGGTTGGATATTTTGCTGAAATTGACACTCTTTGAAACACCGAAGTCTTCGCTTATACCAGTTTTGCGACGTGTCTCCTTTTCACGTATCACAGATTTGTCACTTCCGATGAATCGACCCTTCATTTCCCGTTGGGTATATTCTACATATTGGCTGGCTAACAGCAAAGTTATATTTATTGCGTGTGTGTTGGAACACAAAAGAAAATTTAAGTTGGCGATGTTGATATACATACATATATCGGTAAAAAAGTGTAAAATATTGGCCCATGTATGAGAAAAATCACGCACAGAGCAACACCTTGAAATTTTCCAACTGAAATTCTATCATTATAACTGAAATTGGTTGGAACAACTAAATATTGGTTGTCACAACGAAATTCGGTTAATGCAACCGAATTTTAGTTGCAACACCTAAAATATATAGAAATTAAATACACTTAAATTCGTTTGGCAAACAGATGAATATTGATTTTTTCCCTTATTTTCAAAGATTTAAAGGCAAACAAATATGTACTTACTAGAATTGTTTCGAAGATCTTTCCAAAAAAGGGGTTTGCCAACGAGCTACTTTTGAGACAAGTTAAATATTTTCTATTTTTAATCTATAACGAAATTTCAGCCTCCATATATTTACAAAAATAAAGCAAATCCAACATATTAGCTAGGTTGATACTAGTATTTTGACTGGCTAAAGATCTCATCAGAACCCGAAGTTTTAAAAAATCTAGAGCCTCCAGAATAGGCAGAGCTTTAACCAAAAAAAAAAAAAATTAGGCGTGTTACTTACACAGAAAGGGATTCACTAGTTACTAGGATATTTACTTTACTTTACTTGCTTAGAAAAAAGTGAAAATAATGAGTTCTCTGATTGGTTACTGGCTACTCATGGTGAAAGAATAAGTGGTCACTTTTATAAAAAGAATAAGTAGTTATTCACAATGATAGAATAATTGGGTACCAAGGAGTTGCCATGTTTGAAGCCCTTCATCTTTCACCACCTTTCATCTCTCCACTATCCCCTTTCCAAAGCAAGCAACACATTAATTGACTGTTGCTTCTCTTTTAAAAAAAAAAAAAAGTACACTCATAGAAAAAAGTTAGTAGAAAAATTAGTAAAGGAGCATATAGACGACATGTATTTGTCATCTGACATGTCAAATTTCCCACTGCAAAATACATACATGTCGTGTGTGACCTTTTTAACTTTGCTTCTGTAAAAGTCAGACGCAAAGTCATCTGACAAAATTTCAATTAGAGCGTGCTCTATTTTCTTCTGACAAACCATCTGACATCAGCTGTTTTAAATATGAAACAAAAAGTTGTCATAAATCCATGCCGTGAGAAAACAAACAGCGGCGGTCCCCTATTGACGGAATCATTAGCCGGCTAAAGTTAACATTTTACAATACCAATAAATGTATATACATTTTCCCATTTAATGAAATTATGTACATGTATATGTTTATAAAAAGTTTCATAATTATATCCCAAATTGGTATGTCCGCATTTAAAGAAAAATTATTTAAGATGGCTGAACTATTTTGCGGCGCAAAAAAAATTTTTGCTGCGGCAGCATGCCATGTTGAAACCCAGATCGACTTTGGTGTTTGCTAAAACTATAGCAAATTTGCTTGATTCTGATTCCTCTTTTCTTTTTTTTTTTATTTCGATTTCATTGCAGTTATAATTGAAATTACACTGCAATTGCATTATCCTTTGATTCCATTTGACTATCACTTAAAAAAAAATTATTTTAATAAAATTTTCGCACTGATCAGCTGTTGAAGAAAAAAAACAGAGACTGTGTCAGAACCAAAAAACATGTACGTTTGTGACCAAATATTATAAACCTTATGTAAAACAGCAATTTTAACAGACATGCACAATTACATGTGACTTCAAAATTTGACATGTCAGATGACAAATACATGTCGTCTATATGCTCCTTAAAGCCGTTAGTAATCCAACTTTACAAATTTTAAACTAAATTTTAGTCGAATTGAGATTTTAGTTAAATTTGACTTGATGAAATAATAAATTTTTAGCCAGTTTTTGTTTGCTGTATTTGTTACAGTCTGAAAATATTATTTTGATAATCAAAACCAGCAGAGGTCGCTGTAATGCGATTTTTGCGATTCTGTATTTGTATATTTTTTTGTATTTTGTCAGTATAAAATACTCAAGTGGAGTGAACACTCCGTATTAGAAAAATACTAAGAAACATTTATGCAAAGATTTTTTTTCTGAATTGAAGGGCTTATAAAAAATAAGTGGGCTAAAAAAAATTAATAAAATAGTTTAAAAAATATTTTTCTTTTAACATTGAATAGATATTGAAAGCTTTGGAAAAATCAGTGCTTATTTCATTAAAGTCTTACTTATTTTTCTATTATTTTCCCTTTTTGAGATTACTCTGCAGTCTTTGTGACATATGTCATTCCTATGTACATTACAAAAAAATGGAAATAATAGAAGACAAATTACAGATAGATACAACTCTGTATTTTATTTGTCTTATAAATACAAAACTGTATTTTAGTTGTCTTATTATTTATAATAAAACTTTTCACGAAAAGATGGCGCTTAGTTTTCATGCATTAAGTTTTAGCAAAAACATTCTGCTAATTTTACTGTTATTTTTACAGACTTATTTGTATGAGCGTAGTTCTATAACCCATTATTAGTAAGTCATTATTATGCATTTTAAAGTAGTGCAATAGGTAATGACTTATCACTATTTGGTAATCTATTCGCCAGCCATTACCATGTTTTTGCTGGAATATTTCGAAAACATTTTTAATTTTTTCCATTTTTTTTTTAAATATATTTTTCAATTTTTTTTTTTTTTTTTTTTTAATTTTAAAGATTTTTTTAGGTGTTTCTTTTTATTTTAGATTTTTTTAAATGGGATTTTCCTTCATTTTGACGATGTTTTTTCCAAATATTACTGCTTTTTTTCAATGGAATAATTAGCTTCCATTTTTTTTTTTAAATTTGGTGAGTTTTTTTTTTTTTAATTGTTATAAAAACTGAATGTTTTGATTATAAAAACAGAAAATTTTGTCAACACTAATTTTATTTTCAATTAAACATTTAATATATACTATTAAACTTTTCATTGAAAGTAAAATTGAAATCAAACAAAAATTTAGTTAACATTTTATTGGCAATAATTTATCTGTTTATTAAAAAAAAAAATATAATTAAAAATTTTTTTTTTGTGTTTTCAAAATTCGTTTAAAAATTTAAAGTAATGAAAAGGGAAATAGAAGCCCACTTTAGATATTTCTAAAAATCTTAACGAAAATTATTCAAGTTCGAGGCCATACTCTATATTTCTTTATTAGGATATTGCCCTAACAAATAATCTATAGAGTTTTTGTTTTCAAATTTATTATTTGAGCCTTTCAGGAATGTGTTAATAGATCTATTTCGGAAATTTTCTAGGTTCCCATCATCAGAACTCGTTTTGAAAGAGGTAACAATCCCATGCCAAACATCAAACATGCATATAAACTAGTTTACTCACTACATGAGAACTAATATGTGAGCTTGAAGTTAAAGATTATCACCAATGATCAAAAAATAAATTGAAAACTTGTTTGTTATGTGCAAGGTCCACCTTTGGTGGATATTCAATACACGTTTTTGTTTTTTTTTCCTCCTTTTTCTTTTTTTGTTTTGTCTATAAACAAAAACAGGGGGAGTAAACTAGACTGTACTTTGTCTTTTATACAAGTTTGATATAATTTTTATTAAAAAAAAAAATTTTTTTTTTTTTTTAAATAATAAAAAATTTTTTATGTATTTTTTTTAATGTTTTAAAAAATTGTTTATTAAAATTTTTTAGTCACTTTTTTTAACATAAAATATCTTAATTTTCCTCTTGAAACATTTGCAACCAAAAGTTATAGTTTTCAAAATTATGTCCCAGAACATATTCAATATTTTCATTGAATCGGGCGTAACATTGTGGATAGGGTTGAGCCCTTTCATCGGAAAGTTTTCTGAAATAAATTAAAAATTTTATAACTAGTAGTATTCAATAAAAATTTCCCCAAACTTATTACCCATGTTTTATAAAGTCATACATAAAGTTGGTATACATTTTAATAACTTTTAATTCCCTCTCCGTAGTATGCGGTTTACCAGACCAGTTGAATAGATATTGCAAATCATTAACATGTTCACAGCGAGCTAAGATGAATTAAAAAAAAATAAAATATGTATTTCTTTATTTTTAATTATATTCTTCCTTCATATATAATTTACCTTTTTTATCCGGAAATTTATCATCTTTTTGCAAAGGATTTACTACAAATTGAAATTCATAAAAATATACCAAACCTCCATTTTTAGTAACAATATCGGCTATGTGATGAGAACCAAATCTAATCAAACTATCCGAAAATAGATCACATAAATTATCAACATCTTTTGCCGTTAACTGTTTGGATCCATTCAAATACTTTTGTTTTAAACTTTCAGTTACATTATCCTTATTTTGAATTCTTTCATACATAAAACATCTGGGAGCTAAATTTTTGAATTCCTTGTCAAATTTTTGCTTTCGTTCGATATTTTCTAAAATCTCTTTAGAAGAATCCCCAAATTCACCATTTGCATAACCAATTAGTAAAGGAATTTGCAAGTCTTTCTTTTCCTTAAGGCTGGTATAAAAATCTTCAGTTAAAAATCGTTCTTGCCCAAAGTCTTTTTCAATAATGGGTAACCACAAATAAATTGGATTATCTTTACCAAAATCAAACATTTGTCTTAATGTTTGAGCTATTTCCGCACCAGTATACCCATTTAAACATTCTATAATATCAGCTTCTTTAATCTCCTTATAATCAAAGAATTTATTTTCTCCTCCGTAAGGTAGTTCTTCATTTACTTCTTGAAATTTAGAACAGTTTAAACGCTTTAGTTGTCTAATAGCCAAATATTTTTGTTCACTCTGCGGCAATTTTGTTTGTGGTGGTAATGACCCACTCATTATTATTGCCTTTTGAAAAAGATCTTTACTCATGGGAGATACCAAATGTAGGCAAACACTTAAAGCACCAGCACTATAACCCATTAGGGTTATATCTTTTGGATTACCACCAAAATATGAGATACATTTTTGTACCCATCTCAAGGCATATACCTGATCTTTTAGCCCTGCATTGCCGGGTATATCATTAGTGCCTAAATTTAAAAATCCCAAAGTGCCCAGACGATAATTAAATGTTACTAATACTATAGCTTTGGTCATCATATAAGAAGGATTCATAAAATGACTGGCGGCACTGCCCAAATAGAAGCCTCCTGGATGTATTAGAACTACAACTGGTAGTGGTTTAACTGGAGTTAACTGAAAATAGTTTTTTGAAAGAAACGTTAACAATTTGTTAGAAATTCACTAAATTCTCACTTCTTTTGTAGTAAAGACATTTAAGTTTAAGCAATCTTCGGAGGCCTTACGCGCTGTTATCGAACAACATTCATAACCCTCTTGTGTGGCATTAAAATTTCCTTCAAATTTATCCAGTTTTTGGGGATCCTGCAATAAAAGAAGAGTTTATAATTCGTGAAGTAATTTAAAAGTTATAAAATCTTGAATAAAATTGTTGTTAAAAACTTAAATTAAGCTGAACATTTTAAAAAGCTACGGTGTTTAAATAAACTATTGAAAAATGTAAGCTTTTTTGTAATGAAGGATTTGGAACAGTTATTTCGATCACTGTAGATGCAGTGTTATGAATACTGTGAGATGTTTTTAGCTTAGTTTTGAGCTTTTAGGTAGCTTAACTTTTGTTAGAAGCTTTAGACAAAAAAACTATATTTTTAAAAATGTAAAATAAATAAATGAAAAGTTTTTGTAAAAACTAATTATTTACGATTTATCAAAAGCTTTTTGTTGATATTTTTTAAATTTGTACGGTAAAAAAGTTTAAAAGCTTTTACGAAAGCGAACAAACTTTTTTATTTTATACAGATTATTTACATCTCGCTGTATCACATTTAAACTTTCGCTAAAGTCAGAGGAAGACAAATTGGATAGTTTCAGTCAAATTGAAATTGAATTTCGTCTTTAACTTTTTATTTGAAAATCAAACATTTTTAAATAAAATTATTTTTTTTTAAATAGATTTTTTTTTTTGTACAAAACATACTTTTTTGTTTATTCTCCCTTATTGGAAGAAAATATCGAAAATTTCAAGCGGATCACATTGTTTGAAAATTTTTATCACTTTAAATTATATTGAACCTTAAATTTTCTGTGGTGACCTCAAATTTTGTTCAATACTTATTACATTTTTTTCTTTTCGGTAATAAAAGATAATGAAGAAATATTCATCATAAAAATAAATTGTGCCATCAAAATGCTATTTTAATCTACTTTTCATAAAGATTTTATGAAGAACTAAAGACTTTTCTTTCTGCTATATGCTATAAAGCTTTTTCTATATACGAAAAGGCTTTTTATATATACGATAAAGCTTTTTCTGTCAATAAAATATAAAATTTTCTGAAAAGCTTTATTATATTATCTTAAAAGCTTTATTGTTATGAAAGTTTGTTTGTGCTAATAAGTCTTAAGTTTGTCATTATAAATCTGAGTTTTATCTGTAAAGTCTAAGCTTAGTTTGGTGAGTTGAAATAATTGACATTCGTTAATATAAAAATGTTTATGTTCATCAAAGTTTGTTTGTACTAATAAGTCTTAAGTTTGTTGAGTTGAAATCATTGACATTCGTTAATATAAAAAAGCTTTATTGTCATAAAAGTTTGTTTGTACTACTAAGTCTTAAGTTTGTCATTATAAATCTGAGTTTTGTCTGTAAAGTCTAAGCTCAGTTTGGTGAGTTGAAATCATTGACATTCGTTAATATAAAAGAGCTTTATTGTCATCAAAGTTTGTTTGTACTAATAAGTCTTAAGTTTGTCATTATAAATCTGAGTTTTGTCTGTAAATTCTAAGCTCAATTTGGTGAGTTGAAATCATTGACATTCGTTAATATAACATCCTATTCATAAAGCTTTTTCTACACATAATTAAGCTTTTACTGTTAGTTTTACTAAATTTATTTGAGAATCTATTTTTAGACACCTAATACGTTACATGGTGCCAATTGACACTCGCCTATGACAACAATATACTAAATTCACCAGTCCCTGTTATATAAAAAGACCGGTCCCTTTCTCTGTAGGGTATTAGTAGACCGTTTAGCTTGTAAGCAGAACATTCTGTGTTCGCCTAATAGATTTTGTTTTTAATTCTTAGATTTGTTTATTTTATTTAAAAATCTATTTTTTAGACATAGAACCTAACACGTCGCAAAGTGTCTGAAATGTGTCAATTGACCACCTCCTAACACGATATTAAATTAACCGGTAAATGTGACCTTGGTATCTATCCTGCGTGCCACCATGGACTGGTCTCTTAGCCCGTATGGATGATACAAAATTTGATTACACAAATTGGTCGGTTTGAGGGCTTACTAACAGACGTATAATTTCGAATATATAAGGACAGTTTTGTAGTGAGGTTCCTCAAACTTTTTTTTTTTAAATTGAATTAGCTTTTCACTTACCTTAAATCTCAAATCCCCTATCGGTGGCTTAGCGTATGGTATTCCCAAAAACGCCAAAAATTTTGAATTTGCCTCCTGCTTTTCTACTCCAAAGATAAAACCTTTAAATTCATCATTGTCGATATAAACTTTTGGTGACGAGTCCATAACACGCAAATAATTTTGAAAAGTAACCAACAGAAATATTGATAAATTTGGCTAAAACTTTAAAAGTCAAATCCACAATCCGTTTTAGTTGTTTTTGTGTTTAAACACAAAATGAGACTGATCAAAAAACCGGCTAGAAATAACAACAAAACATAGAATTGTGAGTGGAAGTTTTAAACAAGAGATAAGCTCAGTGCTGCCAGGTGTGAAGATTTATCACTATTTTGACGATTTTTGTAGTGAAATATGATAAAATGACGATTTTACAAAATTTATTTGATAGAACACAACGATTTTTAAAATTTTTGATATTTTTAAAATATTTTTGTTAAATCAATTTAATTTAATTTAACACAACGATAATTGACGAGATTTCTCATAGGAGAAGTCCAAAAATGTTAATGTTTGAGCGATTTTATGTCTTTTAGCTTCGCAGTTATTGATAAGAATGATTTGCAATGTTTTTCATTCCTGCTAAATAAACGTTTTTCTTAAACGCCATTTTTATAAGCCCAGATTTTGTAAAGCCGCCTAATATAAACCAAACAATTTACAAGAATCGATATTTCTTCATTGAATTTCGCAATTTGCAAATAGGTAAAAGATATTAAAATTTCTATCCTGCTCAATGTGGTTTGCCAGTTATGCGCTTAAACAGGAGCGCTAGTAAAGAAGCAGTAACAGTGGCGGATCCTGCCAAAGCTTTTGGAGGTGGATGATTTTTGAATATCTTCGAACATTTTATTGTAAGCGTTTAAAGCAAGATTGGCAACCAAATCGAATAACGGGTTTAAAAAATATTTATTGTTCGTTTCGTCTTTGGTAACGGTTGCAGTATTTTATTTAGAATCAGTATTACCGAAACATCGATATTAAATAAATTTACAAAAACAATTAGAATATTCTTATATTAAACGAGCTTAAGATCATTTATTTATTAATTATAATTATTTACTTCCAATATTTCGTCTCCACTTTGGGTTACTTCTTCAGGTAACAAAATTTTTCAATCAAAGTATAATAATTGTCCCCTGAAGAAGTCACCCAATGTGGAGACGAAATATTGGAAGTAAATAATTATAATTAATAAATAATGATCTTAAGCTCGTTTAAAATAAGATATATATTTATTTTACATTTATTTATAATTATCAAAGAACAAGAGCAGAAATATAAAAATTTTATGATTAATAAAAAAAGCTGAAAAAAATTATCAAAGATATTTATAAGTTAGTGTTTTCAAAAACCCGACTTTTGAAAAAATTCTCAAAGATATTTTATGTCATAAATTTTTGGTTTTTGCATTTACCAGTTTTCCAATTATTTTGAATAATTCCATTATTTTGGATCCTTGCCATAATAAGCCCATTTTTTCTAGACTTTTCGTTAAATTTTTTTTAAAAATATAGATGAAACCCAACCCAAGGAGTGTCTAATTTTGTCCATCTGTGCAAATTTGCGGATTTATATATTGAATAAATATGGGCAGAATTGTATTCGCATTCAAAAAAACATAAAAACTAAAATTTTTTTTTTGTCTGCTAATATTTAGCAATTTTCTTACTTTCAATTAACTAAACTTTAGCTCAAGTATAACTAAATATTTGTAGATTCAACAGATTTAATTTTTGCCTTTCCTAACCTAATTATTATTTAGCAATAAAAAAAAACTATTAAACTTAGCAGATATTTTTGCAACATCAATTTTAACTAATTTTTAGTAGTTTTAGCAAACATTTTTAAATTTTTTTTCTATCAGTGTAAAAGAGCTAATAAAGGGAAACATATGGTGAAATAACTACAAATAAAGTTATTAATAAGTTATATTTCAGTAAACTTTTGCCTTTTTTATTGAACTATAAGTTGTTTTTTAAATGACGATTTTCTGACGATTTTTCATTCTCAAAGTGACGCATTTAAAGATTTTTTTTTTACAAAAATTTACGATTTTTTAACAAAATGGGTTGGTAGCACTGTTTAAATGAGCATTTTAAAATTTATGTTTAAGCTGAGATTTTTCAGCAACAGATTTGTATTGCAATGAACAGGCTTGGAAAATGAAATATCTACAAGTACCTCAAGTTTTTTTTTTTTTGTTTCATCAAGATATCTTTATTAATGTAGTAAACAAATCTTAAAAATTTAAACCTTTTGATTACACAGAGAGAATTTAGTAAACGAAAAATAATAAAAATTTTCAATAAACTAAAACTGTGCGAAGATTTTATTAAAATTAATGAAAAGCTTTATACTTTTTATGAAACTACGCTCATACAAAAATATTAGTAAAAATTTAGCTAAAACTACTAAAAATTAGTTAAAAATTGCGATGCAGAAAAAACTGCTAATATAAGCAAATTTTTGTTTTTTTTTTTGCTAAGTATTAGCAATATAAGAATATCAAAAATAAATTTTTTGAATTTACACATATTTAGTTACATTTGAGCTAAGTTTTTGTTGATAAAGTGAAAAAAAAAAAAATATTTTTTTATTTCCATACTTATAGAAATAAACGTGTACAAACAGCAAACAATTCTACTAAAACTTAGTTAAAAATGACCTTGCAGAAAAAACTGCTAAAATTAGCACATTTTTTTACTAAATATTAGTAATATAAGAATATCAATAATAAATCTATTAAATTTACACATATAAAGTAAATTGGAGCTAAATTTTAGTTAGCTGAAAGTAACAAGTTAATCTGCTAAATTCAGCAAAAAATATTTTAAATATAGGTAGACAAATAAAATCATAAAAAAAATTTAAATTTTTAAAATTTTTTTTTAATGCGAAGAAATCAGCAATCTTCGTCGCACTGACGAAACTCCTCAACTTCTTCCATCCTATGCACATAAGATCCCATAATGTGGATATTGGGTCACTGGATAGTATTTCGACGCAGATCCCGGCAAATGCCGGGCATTCACAGAGATAGTGTTCCAAGGTCTCTTCGTCCTCCCCACAGGCCCTGCACACTTTCGAGTCCGCCCTACCAATACGGTGGAGTGTCGAGTGTCCCGTGAGGATTTCCATCAAAAGACTCAGTTCCTTCCTACTGAGATTCAGAATTTCCCTCGTCTTGTCCGTGTCCGGGTTACCCCAGAGAATACTCGTAGTCCTGCCAACACTCGCATTCTCCCAGATGGTCCTATGCATTGTGTCAGCCCAGTCCACCAGCTCCGCATTGAGAGCTCTAAAAGGTTTAGCGTTCCCTAAAGTGACTAACTCCAGGGAAGATCCTCCCCTAGCCAAATCATTAGCCACTTCGTTTCCCGCTATACCACAGTGTCCCGGCACGCATATAATCTCAATGCGTCCCCATGCAGAGAAATCGTTAATTTCCCCTTTACACCTGAGTATCGTCATTGATCCCACAGAGTCCATAGATAAAGCCGGGATAGCCGCTTGGCTATCCGTGAAAATCATAATATCACCGGTCAAGTCCATGATATTCACCTGCTTAATGCACTCCGTAATCGCGGTGACCTCCGCCTGTAGTACGGTATTATGGTCAGGAAGACGGAAGCATTTGCGTACATTGAAGTCAGCGTCACAGAAGCCCACCCCCGTTTTCCCGTCCAGTTTCGATCCATCCGTGTAAAAGTGGATCCCCGGGTGGTTCCCCAAGAAGGTCCCATATAACCATGGTTCCCTGTCGTTGATTTACGTGTCACAGAGCGTCGTGACCGACCTCTCTGAAATCCTGTCGCAGTCCCATTCTGGGACGCAATACCCTGGCAACTGGTCCAAAATAGTACGGTGCCCGGTAATATGGCCATTACTGTCCCATTCCCCGGTAGCCCTCAGCCGCATCATAGTCAATGCGGCCTCGTACTTCACCTGTACCACAATTGGGCGAATTGCTACAATAGTCTCGACAGATGCGGTTCTCATTGCGCCACTAATGCCCAAACAGCATAGGCGCTGTACCTTCGGCAATAGTGGTTGGTTGATATACATATATACCTGATCAAACCGTTAGTTTTTTGTCTGTGGTGGATTAGAATGAGGCTGAAGATGGCCTAGTCGCATAGGTCGAAAGTGCGACACTCCCTCTAGCGCTGATCCGCACAAGAGTTTTTTTAATCTTCTCTTACATTTATTAACAATTAATGTTTTCTATTTGTAATAGTATCATTCTAATTATGATCTCAAACCTGACAATTTAAAATGACTTGCATTAATTTAATGAAAAGTTTCAATGGACGAGTTTCGGCGCAAATTCATTGCTTCTATGCAAATACCATGCACAGAATTCTTTCAGTGTAGTGTCTGTGTTAAATGTAGATTAAGTTTTGCTTTTTAGGTGCCAATTTGTTATTAAACACGTTAAATTGCAAATTTTTATTATGCTTAATGGAATTTTTATTATATACTTTCTTTAATTTTATTTACAAAGAACAACAAAAAAAAAAAAAACAGAAAATGTTTAAACAATTAAATTCTCATAAAAGTTTCAACACTCCTTAATCATTAAGATCTGCATGTTTTTATTCATTTTATACAGTACAACTCTACAGTTAAAATCTGTACTCGAATGCGCGGTATATAGTAAAATTGTTTACACGATATAGCCAACCACAAAATGTGTTCTCAATATGGGCCGTTTAAAAATGT
This sequence comes from Delia radicum, assembly GCA_021234595.1. NCBI lineage: Eukaryota > Metazoa > Arthropoda > Insecta > Diptera > Anthomyiidae > Delia > Delia radicum. Next base: position 100,552,481 of record CM037851.1, read on the forward strand.
ACACTCTAAATAAAGTAACTGTATTTTCATACAAATCCTTTTTAGTTTCGGTAGATTTAAAAATTTTTATTTAAATATTTTTAGTTATAATTGATTTTGTGTTAGGCCGTTTATCCCAATTATATTTTTAAGTGTATTTTTTTTATTTCTTTAAACAACACAGTGTGAAATCGTAATATTTGTGTGTGTGTGTGTTTTTTTTTCAACAAATGACTTAATTGAAATCTGCATTTAATAAATAGTACGCGTTTATTTACAAACAAACAAACAAATACAATAATAAAATAAACATTTAAAATTCTTATTTTGAATAAAATTGAAAATTTTTAATGAACATTTAAACAAAAAAATTTTTTTTTCTGATTTACTTACAAACTCTTGCAACTAACCTAGGCGAAAAATATATTAACCCAGTAAACAATTTTAATTTAAAATCCCTGCGTAAAATGGACCAATCACAGGTATGGTCACTAGAACTTTGCGTGTATGAATCTGTCCTAGTTTCGGTTCTGTTATATGAAAGTGACCAGTACTTTTAACTTGGGCTTGATAATTGCTACCTTTGGAGTACTTTGTCACCTAGTGAATAACTTGACGAAATGAATAACATACGGGACAAGTTAAAAGTAGGCAGTGTTTAAGTAGGACCATTTTAGGATTTATGTGATATGTAACAGGGACATTGGGAAAAAAATGATCACGTGACTGGTGTAGATGTACACACAGAGAATAAATTGGTTGGAATTGCATTGTAACCAACAAAATTTAATCATTATTCAATAATTTTAATTGTAAGTACTTAAAATTCATCACCAGAATAATTAAACTACAGAGAAATCTCCCGTGGGCGGACACCGACCGTCACAGTAGTTTTGTCCGTTAACGGGAGGTGTCCGCCCACGGGATAGTTGAGTTCAAATGGTCAGGATTTATCTGCTATTAAATACCCTATTATCACTGTATGTATTTTTAAAAAAGAACTGGCGAATTGTAGTCTGCTTATAGTTCGTTTGTCTATATTTTTGTACATTTCCTCAAAATTGTTTTCCAAATTATATAATTTTTCGTATGCCACAAAATCATTTATCGATTTCTTCCTCTTCTGAATCACTTGATATTATTTCTGGAGGATTTGTATTATCGAAGTTTATTTCAATATCGTCATTTTCAGTGTATGCAATGTTATCGATATTTAAAAATTCTTCAAAAGTTTCTGAATCAACACGCTGATATTCTTTGACAGATCTGATACTGATTTGGCTGTGCTCATTTTTGAGACTACGTTATTCAAAATCAAGCTTAGTAGTTAACTTTAAAACTTTGAATTATGCCTTGGTCCAGAGGTTGACAAAGCGAAGTTGTATTTGCTGGCAAAAAAGTTACTTTAATATTGGTTAGTGACAGGTCCTTAGTATGAGATGCAGGATTGTCTAAAAATAAAATAATTTCTCTATTGCAAGATCTCATTTTTATCCAATTGATGCAACCACTCGCTCATTATCTCTCTTGTCATCCATGCCTTTTTATTGGATTTCCAATCAACAGGTAATTCGGTAATTAAACTGCGGTACATCTTCAGGAGGAACATCCGCTGCCTCTCATGATATGCACTTGAAAGCAACACTGTGTCGCTTGCGCTATTTTTGTAGCCACGCATTTGATGCAGAAAAATCTTGATAACCTATTTTCTCAGCTATTTCTTTGGCCTTTGCCGTTATAATTGGTCCTGAGATAGGCAAATTCCTGCTTCTGGCAATCGCAAACCAATTAAAACAAACCTTGTCGAGTGCGGAACCTTTTGTAGAAAGGCAGTTTTTTTATAATTAATATTAATTCCAGATTGCCATCTAGCTTTAAGATATTCTTTATTTTTTAGAATGCTCACAGACTGAGTTTTACCAATATTAAATTTTAAAAAACTTACATAATTACTAACTTTTTTCCAAATTGGTTTGTTTCTTTACCTTTTTGCAATTTCACACACTTAAAGATTTTCTTGTTCATACACATTTATTATTTTAATTTTTTCTTTAAGTGTAAGAGAATTTCGCCCACTCATATTTCAAAAAAATTCTTCGATAAATTATTTTAACACCTTACTCAATCAACACGCTTAAAAAAGATAAAATAAAACTATGAAACACACAATCAATGATATAAAAAAAGGGGAATCCCACAATTTAATTTTTGTAACGCTCTTGTGGATTATTGTTGTAAACATAAATTTGTTTTTTGCAAGTTTATTTTTGTGTTTCGTTAAAAATTTTGTCCGTCTACTGGAGGTGTTTTACACAAAAAATGTGTCCGCGTCCGGCCATGGGAGTGTCCGTCTAGCAGAGTGTAATTTGTTCTAAAAACACTTGCAAAACAAAGGGACCAAGAAAAATGTCCGTTTAGCAGAGGTGACCGCCTGCGGGAGGTGTCCGTTAGTAGAAGTTTCACTGTATATTGTAAACACAGTCACATCATTCAAACTATTTCGCACACCTACCCAGCAAAACTTTGGTAAAGGGTGCGATAAAGTAATGCATTACCTTGTAATGTGTAGTCCTTACCTGTATCATTATTTTTCAACACGAAGTAATGGGTTACCGATAATTGAACACTCATGGATTACCTTGTAATGATACCTCATTACATTTTACATTACTTCAAAACATAAAATAATGACTTACCGATCATCAATTACATAATGCATGAATTATAAACGTAAAGTCATTATTAATATATATTTTTGAAAATCTGTTTATAGACACATTACTTTGTGATTTTTTGTAAGCAAGAGGGTAAGGTGTATATTTTTGATATCACGAACGAAAACTCGAAGCACAACAACTCATTTACATTTTAAGCAATAAAATATTATATGTATCGATAGCTCAGTTGGTTAGAGTTCCCGCCTAACTAATTGATAAATACCAGAGACCCCAGGTTCGAATCCCAGCATGGCCACGTTATTTATTTAATAAAAAAAAAAGTTATTTATTTAATAAAAAAAAAAATATCTGTAAAAAAAATTTTCATTCATTTTTTATGAAAACACATTACTTTTCCCACCATGTAACCATATAAGTAACCAGTTACTTTACCTCCTACAAGGTAATGAGTCCACCCATTACTTTTAGGCTCATCGCCTGTAAAATTCATCAGTGAAGTAAGTAGTAATGTAATGCGTGAAGCCCTATGGCGATACATTACTTTACCCATTATTTGGTAATGTGTATTTTTGCTGGGTAGTTCAAAAGTGACTCATCTCAAAATTTTTCATTTTTCAGAAATCGAAAAAAATATTTGCATCTTTATACCAATTGAAACATAAAGAAAGACATAACTGTTTTTTTTAGCAACAGTTAACAACAACAAAATACACTGATATTTTTTTTATAGATACACAAGTGTATTGTGCATAGTTTAAGCATATAAACCCGAAAAATTAAAATTTTGAGTTGAGTCACTTTTGAACTGAGTGTGCGATTTTTTTTCCTTATCAATATTGAAAAATATGATCTTCTATATTGCCTTTACTACCAACCACTTTTCGGAGATTTTATACTTTGATTAAAATATTTGCAGTTTACATCGAATATTAGTTTCGCCTGCAAAAATCAATCACTCTGAACTAAAATTTAAGTTTTCGTTACCAATTTTAAAATAATATAAATTTTTTTAGTAGTTTTGATAACTCTAATAAAATATTAGGATTAGCAGCCCAATTTCTGTTGTACATACAAATCTATTTTTAGACATTAATTTTTTACAGTTGAAAGAAAAAGTATTCAAGGTTGAAATTTTAAAATACAAATTTTAATTGGGTTTATGCTGGATGTAAAGCAATTGCCTGACAAGCAGAAGGTCACCGGTTCGTGTACAGTTCGCGGCATAAGAATTATTTTTAATACAATAATTTTAAAATAATATATTAATTTTTTTATAGTTGCCGAATTTCTGTTGTACATAAAAATCTATTTTTAGACATACATATGTAAATTTGAAACAAAAAAACATTCAAGGTTAAAATTGGAAATTACAATTTCGAATTGGGTTCAGGCTAGAGGTAAAGAAATTGCCTGACAAGCTGAAGGTCGCCGGTTCGAGCCCAATTCGTGAAGAATAATTTTTTATTAATAAAATAAGTTTAAAATAATATAAATTTTTTTTCATAGTTTTGGTAACTGTAATAAAATATTGAGATTAGCAACTGAATTTCTATTGAACATACAAATCTATTTTTAGATAAATATTTAAATTTGAAACTAGAAAATATTCAAGGTTGAAATTAAAAAAAAAAAACATATTTAAATTGGGTTTAGGCTAGAGGCGAAGTAGAAAGATCGTCGGTTCGAGCCCAGTTCGAGTTTGTTACAAAAAAAAAAAAAATCGAAATATGGAAATAATTGTCTGTTGTTACAATAGTTTTAAAATTTAATAATAGTGATACTACGTGGAACATCAACAATTCGGTTACCAAAAAAATCGGTTTGCAACTACAAAATTGTTTTCTGTGTGTACGTATCGTAGAACTGGAGAAAATTTTTTGAAGAAAAACTATTCACATATAAAGCGCAATGTGTTTTGTTTTAGGAGTAGTTTCAGCGGAATAGTTTTGCGATGTACCACTGCCACTGGTCTTAGGGATTCATGTCGCCGGGCATGCGAGAAGTAATTAGCAAGTAACCTATCACTTTTTATTCATCGTGTGTTATGTTATGTGGCTGGTTTCCGTCCGGAACCAGTCACTGAACGTGTACAATGTGTCAACAAAGATCAGTTTTAAACTAAGTTTATTTTTTCTATATCCAACAAAAAACTATAACATTAAATTCATTATAACAATTTTTTTTTTTTTTTTTTATTAATTAATAATGATATAATTACAAATTATATATTATTACCCTAACCGAGCACTAGCTACTATGGCCTTCGGCGCATTGTGGCGAAAACAGACCAGTGCCTCTGGTGGGAATCGAAACCACGACCCCCTCACTGATAAGCCAGCACGCTACCAACTAGCCTACCGGGGCGCACAATAACAATTTAAATTTGAAAAAGTAAATAAACTATAAATAAAAACTAGAAAAAAAGGCCGGCTGTTCAAAAAGTTGCGAACAAATCAATAAATGGAAAAAATAGTGATTTTTTTGACCACTGAATTTATAGTAAAAAAAAAAAATACTGGCAATACGCTTTTGGAAATGCTCGTAAAGCGTCTCAAAAAAGTGTTCTGCCAGTAATTTATTTGCTTAATTTTTACTACCACTGGCAGTTTCTGACTGGTTGGTTTTACACTTGAAAAAAATGTATGAGCTTTAAAATGACAATGTAGCTATTTTTCACCTGCGTTTATTTTGTTTACGAGTTAAGAATGAAGTTAGAAAAATTGACGTTTTTGAAGATTAATTTTTACAAATCTTAGATGGTTGTGAAAAATAGATTTTTTTGCAAGTTTTGCTAACATTTTTATTATCAAACAATTTCTATGATTTTTTTCTTGTTCCAACACTTCTAAAAAGGACTTCCTGGCCATTTTAATTTTGTATGCTGCATTATAATTCTAGTTCACAATACACAGAAAAAAGTATCAACGTCAAAAATATCTAATTTAAGATTTGATTTGAATTAAATTTGTTTCTAAACAAATATTTAATTGAATCAATTAATATTTTAATTGATTTTTAAATATATAAATACAAACAAGCGCACACACAAATATACAAACAGACACAGCATAAAAAAAAAAACACAGATACAATTGTATCGTTCACACTTTTTTTGTGAGTATCATATTGTTTTTTGTAGAAGTTATTTAAAACTTGTTTTCCTTTTTAATTTTCAATAAACGTTTTAATTGATATTATCATTGCCGTGATAGGTGCAAAATCAATTCAAATATTAATTGATTCAATAATTTTTTTTTTAGTTTTTTTTGTGTAGAAAGAGCTGAAACAAAACAGCACAAATTTAATGTATAACTTATAAAGCAAAGTAATCAAATCTATACTCAATTTCAATACGCAAAGAAATTCTTACAAATCGCAAATTACTTACACATAAAAAATTTATAGCAAAAAACTTGGAAAATATCTTAACAATTTATTTCAAAACCAATATTCGAACATTTTGCGATTTTAAATTGTATTCTTGTAAAATGTTTCAAGTTTTTGAATAAGTTGTGCAAAGCATCATATTCTGATGATATGTTTCTAGTTTTTTGATAGTGATATTTTATGTGTAAAATCGCCATTCACTCGCCCATAGTCATTTCAAAAATTAACTCGCGAAACGAGTATAAAAATCGCCACGTTTGGCGAGAAATATCTGAGAATCCTGGTCACCGCCTAAACAGTTTCGTATTCAGTTCTTTTGAACCGGTGCAATGTTACGTCTTCATTTCTACTGTCGCAAAGTCGTTACAGATAAAATTCCTTCAGTGTTATGTCCGCTTTATATCCTTCCAGGGACTGAATCTTTTGGCAATAATTGCCAACTTTAACGGGTATGCGCCAGTTCAATGACCAGTAACAACTTCAACTGCAACGGCCCTAGTTGCTTCACTAAACTTTGATGTTATGTTACTTTTTCGCCAGTTACATGATATATCTGGTACCAACCAGTGAATGTTTTGTCACCGTAATTGGTAGTCACGTGATTGGTCATTTCACCAAATTAACACTTTTTGATACACCACAATGTTGGTATCACCAGTTTTGTGACGTGCCCCTAATCATATATCACAGAACTGTCACTTTGGATCAATCGACCCTTGATTTCCCGCAGTGATATTACTAATCACTTGGACAAGGAATTTCATGCAAAGGTCTGTTTGTAGTTTACAAACAATACGCTTCATTAACCCTTTCGTGCACGATTTCATTTACAGCAAATATTTTTTGTTTGTTTTATCACATCACAGCGCCCCTTGTAAATAAGAGCTCACCGATTTTAAAAAATTAAAAATCTTTTTGTTCTTAATTAAAAAAAACTATCAGCTGTTTATTTTCTTTCCCAAATGTTCACAAAAAAATTTTTCACCAAAATTTTGTTTCAGCGAAATATTTTTTCGTTAAATTTTTTTTTTAAATCTCACTGAATGAATACACAATTTGACACGTCTGATTATAATACTTGAACTTGTTTTTAACACGCTTATCGGCAATAAAGCTTTTAGTTATCATAAATAAAAAAATTTAAATCAGTTAAAGAATTTCCGAAATATTTTATTGTTTATGACTACTGAATTTTTGTTAGGGCAACCCCCATTCTCTTGTACAATTCAAAGTGCCTACTGTTGTGATTTTTAAGTATAACGCCAACAAAATTGTGGCTACCATTTTGTTTACTGGGTTTTCTTCTAATTATTTTTGCAAACATCACAAGTTTATATGCTCATTTTCATTTTGGCCGGCTCGGCTGGTAGGGAATTTATGAAACATTCATATATTTTACATTGTGTTACATATTCTTACACACACCCATGCTAATAGTTAGTATGGATGTTGGTACGTAAATTCATTGCACATGAAAAATAATTTAATATTTGAAATTATGTTTGACAGTTTGAGCTAATTATAATTTCATTTTAATTTTTCTTTCTGTTAGAATTGTTACAATTTGTGTTTTATATATTTTTTTTTGTATAGGGTAGAAGGGGGAGCATTCGACACCAACAATTTTTTTTGAAAAAATTCTTTTTTAACTCAAATTTTACACATCTTAACTTTAATTTGTATGTTTAAAATATAAATTATCTTTAAAAAAAAGTAACTCAAATCGGCTAAATTGCCCCAAATATTCGGGTAAATTCGACAAGTTGATGTTGCACATTTGTCAGCTATAATTACTAGGGAGGAAAATTTATATTTTATATTAAATAATCATAAAAACAGAAAAAACTATAGCTGTAGTTTCAACAAAAAAAAAATTATAAAAGTATGTATATTTTATTTGAACTTGTTAAACTACGTCTGACCCATGCAACACATATAACTATGTAACAAATTAATTTGACACAATGTTCGACCCAGTACTTTTAGACGGCTATATTTTTTTATTTGAAAAAAGATAATTAAGTGATTTAAAAACTTTTAAATTATTCAACAACTTGAATTCAATAGTAAACAAAAAAATTTAAATAATTTGTATCCAGAGTTGCCAAATAATTACTTGACCTGTTTTGATGGAAAGTTTTCAAAAATTATTTAAAAATTATATATAAAAAACCTAATTTTTTATATTTTTGATGGTTATGTTGATGAAAAAATAGGAAAATATATTTCTCTGCTTAGTTATACTAAAGGGTGTCCCAAGAAGAGCGCAATTTTTAAATTTTAAATAAAACACAGATATTTAAAAAAAAATCGTGAAACTTTATTATATCGTAAAGTAGACAGAATAAGGTTATGTATGGAACAATATATCGTGCAGATGGCCGCCGGGGCTTTGCTGGCATGCACGCGATCTTTTAATGAAATTTTCAATGACCGTTTTGCATGAATGCTGCGGTATTTCATTAATGCAGCGTCCAATTTCCTCTTTTAAGGCTTGAGTCGTCGTTTGCTTATTCGCGTAAACCATCGACTTCAAAAAACCCCAAAGAAAAAAATCTAATGGTGTTAAATCGCACGATCTAGGCGGCCAATTCTGATCTCCAAAACGCGAAATAACACGACCGGGAAATGACTGATGCAGCAATTGAATTGTTTCTCTGGCTGTATGACATGTGGCGCCCTCTTGTTGGAACCACATGCCCTCCACATTCATTTCTTCAATTCTAGGCTAGAAAAAACTGGTTATCATTTCACGATACCGAACACCATTGACTGTTTGCGCTTGACCTGCCTCATTTTCATAAAAAAAGGTCCAATGATTCCTCCAGCCCAAAAACCACACCACACAGTGACACGTTGAGGATGCATTTGCTTCTCGTGAATCACTCGAGGATTTTCCTCACCCCAAATGCGACAATTCTGCCTATTGACGAAGCCATCAAGATGGAAATGGGCCTCGTCACTGAAGATGATTTTATCGGCAAAATTAGCATTTTCATGTTGTCTCTCCAATACCCAATTAACGAACTCCCTTCGCTGTCCATGGTCAGCTGGCTTCAGTTCCTGAGTCAATTGAACTTTGTATGCATGAAGATGCAAATCTTTCGTCAAAATTCGCTGCAAGGTGGATTTGGAGACACCAATTTGCTGAGCTCGGTGTCGAATTGAGGTGGATGGATTTTGAGCGACATCATCACGTACAGCTGCGACATTTTCGGTCGATCGACCTGGTCGATGGCGCGTTGTTGTCTTTACATCACTAACAGACCCAGTTTCGGCAAATTTATCCATTAATCTCTTTACAGTTAACTCTTTTGGAGCATTATTGTGACACCAAATTGATCGCAATTTGCGAACTGTAGCCGCAAAACTTTCACCATTTTGGTAAAACAATTTCACAATGAGAATGCGTTGATCATTCGTGTAGCGCTCCATTTTTACTAACCTCGTACCTTCTACTAGCAAACAATAACAATTGTTCAAATATCAAACAATGACACTTCGAATGTTGCCAGATTTAAAAATTGCGTTCTTCTTGGGACACCCTTTATATACTAAGATATATAATTTTTAAAAATCTGACCGGTCTAATGATGACTTTTGAAATACACAAAGTCTAAAATGTTCCAAAATTTATTCCGTTTTCACTTAAAACATAAATAACGAATTGTTTTTATTCAAATACTACTAAACGTATTAACATTATATCGTAATACAAGTTTAATATAATTTTTATTAAACATAAAATTTATGTTTTTTTTTTCTCGACCTTTAATTGTGCAATGAAAATGAGAATTATTCAAGTTTTTTCAGTGCACAATTAAAGTTCGTAAAAAAAACATAATTTTTATTTTTAATAAAAATTATATCAAACTTGTGTAAAAGACAAAGTACAGTCTAGTTTATTCACCCTGTTTTTGTTTATGAACAAAACAAAAAAATAAAAAGGAGGAAAAAACAAAAAACGTGTATTGAATGGTGGACCTTGCACATAACAAACAAGTTTTCAATTTATTTGTTGATCAATGGTGATAATCTTTAACTTCGAGCTCATATATTAGTTCTCATGTAGTGAGTAAACTAGATTATATGAATGTTTGATGTTAGGCATGGGATTGTTACCTCTTTCAAAACGTGGTCTGATGATGGGAACCTAGAAAATTCCCAAAATAGATCTATCTACACATTCATAAAAGAGTCAAATAATAAATTTTAAAACAAAAAGACTCTAGATTATTTGTTAGGACAATATCCTACTAAAGAAATATAGAGTATGGCCTCGAACTTGAATAATTTTCATTTTCATTATATCGTAATATTCATTGCCACATGGCAATTTTAAAAATGGCAAAAAAACACGATATTCTTCAAACAAACTTTTCAAATCGGTTAACTTCAAAAAAAAAAAAAAAATTATTTTTATATATTTTTGAATGAAGATTTGTTCACAAAATAATACCAAATTAAAATTTGAAAATATCTTTAACAGTCAAGAATTTATATGCTGTCAAAGTTTCAACTTTGGATGCCAATATTTTTATTAAAGGGCGCTTTGAGCAAAAAACAGAAATACAATACATTCTTAATGAATCAACGCTCTATCTATATATGAAACGTCCAGCGGATCTATGAACAAACGTTAATAAGTGAATGTGCTACCAATTTTTGCTGACGAAACTACCCCAATTGTGGTGCGGGATATGTGCCCCATGATCAGCCGCTTACATAGATTAGATTATAGTGGCACTATGCACCGCGACCAGAAATTGGTATTTTGTGCTGCCAGCGAATACACCCTATAGGTTCAGGCTCCCTACGAAGCCAATTATCCTACCAGGTGAACAGTTCCAAACGTCCGATGGCGTCACTATTCGATCACCAAAATAACGCACCCTCCTGTCGGAGAGCCTCGGACATTTGCAGAGAACATGCTCAGAGGTCTCGGGGTCCAATTCACAAAACCTGCACGTATCCGTAGAGGATCGTCCCATCTTGTACAATTGATACCTAAGGCCACAGTGTCCTGTGAGGTAACCCGTTACGGTCCTTAGTTCGCCCCTCGTCATAGACAAGAGTTTCCGCGACCTCTCCCCAGAGGGAGATATAAACAGCCTCTTACATAATTTTGTACCGTTAAAATCGTTTTAAAATTATAAATTAATATAAACGATTCGACATTTTAAAGGGTATTTTTGTTTTAATACACGAAATTAAAAACTTATTCCAAATATACTAACTCTATATTAGGCGGTACAAGCCTCTCCAGAGAAAAGGTTGTCCACGTTCCTTAATTGTGGTAAACGCTTTGTCTCCCCTTCGGACATTATGAAGATTTTGCCTAATAGGATTATTAGCTTTATAGGTAGCTTGAAGCTTTAGGGTAACTTTAGGCAGCACAAAAGACCTAAGTTGGTCGCGGTGCATAGTGCCATATAATCTAATCTAAACTCTATATTATTTTTTTTTACAACACAAAATAAAAACATGTCTATCCTCGACCAGGTGTGAAGTACAAGTGTACAATTTGGTGACGTGAAAAATGATCAATAACTGCATAAATTATAGAAAGGAACATTTTATTACCTCTGTTTTTTTTTTTTTTTTTTTTTTTTTTTGTGAATTTATTAGGTTTTTATTCGTTTGAAGTAAAAAATTCATTATAATTTTGTTGCCTCTGCGCCTTAAAGGCATTGTAGAGGCGAGTTGGCAATACAAATAATACAAATATAATATACAGCGAAAATTGGGAGTGGCATAAGTGCCCCAATGGCGAAACCTCCCCCTTCTACCCTATATAATCATTTCATATATTAGTGGAAATTTTGAGGATTCAGGAGTGGGTGGTGATAAAACTGCATAAAGGCCACGTATAAAATGTTTACATAAAATATAATCACACGTTCCATACAAAAAAAAAAATAATCATGGATGTGTCGTACATTAAAAGAACAGGGTTAAGAATTAAATTGAAAAGATAAAAATTAATTATTAGATTAATTTTTTTTGCGCGAAAATTATGACATTTTTTTTAGCACAGTTTTTTTACCTCCAGTTTTAGGCGCTACGAAATAACCCCCAATGAAATAACCCCCAACGGCCAAAAATGAAATAACCCCCAAAAAAATTGTGTAAAATTGTTTGGGGGTTTTTTCATTTTTTTTGGGGATTATTTCATCTTACGGTTTGGAGATTATTTCATTATGAAGCAACCCCCAATGAAATAAAGCCCAAAATTTAAATTCTTTGGAGATTATTTCATATGCAATTATTTTGGGGGTTATTTCATATTTTTTGGGGGATATTTCATTTTTCTAAAAGTGAAATTTTTTTAATATTTGTTAGTTTTTCTGCGTGGCTCTTAGGGGTTTTCTCCTCCATGGGACGCGGCAGGTGGCTTCGCTGAATAAAGTTTCCCTGCGCGCGTCACACTAGGGAAGATAATGAGACACGCGCAGGAAAACTGTATTCAGCGAAGCCACCTGCCGCGTCCTATGGAGGAGAAAACCCCTAAGATCGGCCGCAGGCCGCCACGCAGAAAAACTGAACAGTGTAACAAAAGAATCAAAAATATGAAAACAAAAAATAAAAAAAATTTTTGACATATTTCATTTCTTTGGAGCTTATTTCATTGGGGGTTATTTCATTTCTTCCTTTTTGAGTTATTTCATTACGAAACAACCCCCAAATTTTGGGTGTTATTTCATTTTCACCTTTGGGGAATATTTCATTTCTTTTGGGTATTATTTCATTTTTTTTTGTTGGGACTTATTTCATTTTTTTTGGGATTTATTTTATTGGGGGTTATTTCATTTTGTCGTTTGGGTGTTATTTCATTGGGGGTTATTTCGTAGCGCCCAAGTTTTATTACAAATGGTTTCAAATGAAAGAATTCGACTTTTTTAGAAAACTTTCTCACGCAAAAAAGCACTGCTTGCTTGGACGCAGTTTCGTCAAGGAAAGTGAACAGCTAAGCGCTTGCAATATTTGTGATATAAGGCATGATCTTTTTTTGAGATAGCTCGCCTGAAAGCACTTGTTTTGATATCCAAAATGTGCTTATTTCACAGCTCTAAATAAAGGCATGCGTTCACTGATTTTAACAACTGAATTTTGTTAGCATCACCATTCTTTCGTGTTTTCGCGAAGCGATAAAGTGTGGTAAACAAACCGCTATTGCTTCTTTTGATGCACTACTGCATGTTATTAATCTTAGGAAGCAGTAGAAGAAGCTGAAAAGGAGTAAACTAGATACGTTTAACAATTTTATCGCTTAAAAATTTCTGCTGGGTTAGCTCGTACATAATTTTGGCTGAAAATTACCCATTTAAAAAAAAATTTATTTTTATTAAATATTAAATATTAACAAAAAAAAGGCTGCAATTTGAGTATGCTTTACAGTACAGTAAAACCTTTAACATGGATTTTCTTCTTTTGCATAACTTATTTACAACAATCAAGGATATTGAAGAATCTAATTTTTAAAAGAACTTTTTTAAAAAGTTGTGGTCCTGAAATATTACGACTAATAATTTCAGATTATTATGTTTTATCTGCTGTACATATTGGCATCATTGAATGAGTACACATATTTAACCCTCTAACTGGCAAACGATGTTTTGCAACGAAATTCATACCACTCAAAAAACAAATTAGTTCTTTAACAAAATTGTTTATCATTGCTTAATTTAGGCGATATGAGCCAACATATTTTAGGGTGCATTTTTGAAACTAAAGCATATGAAAGAGAAGTTTTGAAGAATAATTATTTCTCTTACCAAGATATAACCACACTCGAAAAACTATTTTTTCTGCTCCTATTTAAGAAGATATCGCGGTTTTCGCTTTTTGGAAAAGCTAAATTAGGCGAAAAAGTATCTAAACTTCAATTTATATTGCTCAACTTTCAACGCTTTGCTATTAATACTTAATGTCTTTTTTCTGCAAAATTTTATAAAAATCTGTCTATTAGTTTATAAGTTAAGACGATGTCCTTTAAAATCCTGTGAGTCCCTGGTCTTAAGTAAGTACTTATTATTTAAGATAAAGCTTCAATGTTCATTATATTTTATTTTAAAGAGTTTTTAGTCAACTTAAATTGTTTTTTTGAATATTTGAAAACTATTTTTTTTAAATAATTAGTTTTTAAAATTTTACCAAATTTTGAATTTGTGGACGGCACACAAAAAATTTCTTCGCAAAATATTTAGCAAATTTAGTTTTCTGTCGGAATATATTAATTTCTAAGCATAAAACGCTCATTTGACGCATTTGTGATACATTTTATGAAGACTGCCCTGAGGCAGAATTTCCCGTTAGAGGGTTAAATAATTTCTTTAAAAATTTAATTTTAAACGTCATTTGCAAAGTCCATAGGATGTGATACGGAAAATCTGAGTACGCAGTTTAATTGCATGTTGGCTAAGGTTTAACATACATATCCATTTTCCCATGCGTGGAAAAAAATATTGAAATTTGTCATAGGGTACTGGGTGAATATATTAAATTTTATATTAAATATCAAAGGCACTTTCGGAAAAATTCGGTTTATTTTTAAACCTCTCTGATTCTCAACTTGAAATTTTTATGTGTTGTGAACGATACTTTAAGCTAATTGCAAAATAGATTTCATGAAAATTAGTTATGGAGTTTTTGAAATACACTCGAATTAAGGACATGTTTTCAATTTCGTTATCTTTTTCGTGAACAAAATTAATTTTTGTGCAACACCGTTTAAAGAGGGTTTGATGTTTAAAATAACACAACATTTTTAATGTTCAAAATTATAATAATTCAAACATTGTATATATCTTTATAAGCAAATTTTATCGGCTAACCTCACACTGAATCATCATGTTCAGTGTGAGTCAAACCGATAAAATTTGATTATAAACGTTTAATACCAGATTTTGTAGTGTTCAAAACTTTAAAGCGTTTTTTCCCACAACTCACGTTTTCAAAGTCGGTGCCCCTCATAATTTCGAAACTACTGCACCGATCCTTTTGAAATTTTGAACACTTTTTCTGTCATTAATTTACGAGGTAACGCTGGATAGTTTTTTCAAATTTGTTTATAATTTTTATTTTACAATAACAATTTTTTTTACTAAAAATTGCGTTTTTCATTTTAAAGTGTTCCAAAAAAGTGAAAAATTTAAATTTCGAAATACCCTCCCAGCGTTACCTGGGGAAAACTATTATCTAACGAATGAACTTTGATTTTTTGATTTCATATGACCCAGCACCAAGTTATGAGGGCACCGCGATTTTACTTTTTTTTTAAACACGTCCGAATTATTGCTGCCATTGCCGTGTTTTTAAATATTTCTTTGTGAAAATTTTATACAACATTCTTCAAATGTCATGCTTTAATGTCCTATTAGTTTTAATAAAACAGATTTTAACTGTGTCGTCACAAAAAATTCACAAAAAAATGCCTTTTTTCTTACGAATTAACCTTAAGATCTGCATGATGAGATTTGTATTGTAAATTTTTTTTTTATTTCTGAAGGCAATCTAATCGATTTGATCTGATTTTATTAATTTGAAATGAAAAATCTTTGAAGTTTCTATTTATTGTTAAAACAGAGTTGCAGATTTTGGAGAGCTACCATTTATTCCTAACTGATGGCACATATTTGTTTCAGCATGTAGCAGTTATTCCAATGTTTGTGTATATAATTACAGGCCAATTACTTTTTATTGTCTAATTACATGTAATTGGTGGTAATTGAGGCATTGTCCTGTAATCAAATACCCAGATGTTGTTACTAATCCCCATGTTTGGTATCACAAATTTTCCAAGGAAGCGTTTGAGCTTGTGAGCGTATGTCTGATATTATTAATCATATAGCAAAATTACAAAAGTGAGTGATTGTGAAATATAATTCTCTTCGCCGAAGTCTATTTTTTTTTTAATTTGTGTCGTTTTTTTCTGTTGTTAATTTTCTCAATTTTTTTTTTTTCAATTTTTTCGTTTTTTAGTTTTAGAATTTTTTGTAAATTTTGGCCGATTTTTTAAATTTTGTAAAATTTGTCAAATATTAGCAATTTAAATATTTTTTTTTTTTATTTTTCGTGATTTTTTTTCAAATTTAGTATTTTTTTTAATTTGTTGTCATTATGGGTTATAGAAACTGAAAATTGTGTGCTCGCTAAATTAATTTTTAATTCGAAGTTCAATACATATTAGTAAACTTTTAAGTGAAGGGCTTATTATTAAAACTTTATAAGTCACCTTTTATTTTTAGTTTGTTTTTGCCTTTTAAAGGTTAATAAAATGCAAAAAATATGACTTCTGCAGGACGTTTCTACTCTAGGTACTTGCAATAATTATTTAAGCAAGACTTCTATTAAATATCAATCAATGGATGTCTAGAAAACAGCAAAAATCCTTAAAACAATAAATGTGACTTATCAAGTTCTTACAATAAGCCCTTCAATTGAAAATACGTTTGAAATCAAACAAAAGTTTCATTGAAATTTTACTGACAATAATTTGTTCGGTGTAAGACAGCATTTCATTGTTTAAAAAATGAAATGTCAAGAAAATCTATAACAAATTTATTCTCTCCCTTTTGTTATCAAAAAGAAAACCTTCAAAATCATATTATACGATTCTTAAACATTGTATTAAAAGTATTTATTGATTCTTATTTTGTGGTTTAGTTGGTTGATTATCTTTTAAAAGAAATCGTATAAATACATGTAAGGAACTAAAATGTAATTGATACAACAATGTATGGTCTAACAATAATGATAGGATAGAAAAAAATGTTTTTGTAGGAAAAACTTAATACGAAAAACCGTTAATACAATATCCTAACAAATACAAATAGTTTTGGTTTGCAACAAAAATACAAAAAAAAAACAACCAACCAAACTCCTACATGGTTAAATTTTCAATTTTTTCGATAAAATTTCAAAATAAAACAGTAAAGAACAATATAAGGCACTTGAAAAATATTTGTAAATTTAATGCTTTTTCAAATTTCAAAGAAAATAATTGTTGGAATGTATTTTTGAAACAAAATTGTCTTTATACAAAAAATAAATATTTTCAACATTCCAGTTAGAACTTAAAAACAAATATTTCTTAAATTCCTCCGTTTAAAAATTTAGTTGAAAAACAAAATCATAGTCAATTAATTCTGTAATTCATTCAATCAACAAAATTATTCACCCCTATCGTGAATATTTTTTCTCTCGAATTGTTTTTCCTTTTAACTCAATTCCAATCGTGAATAAAAGTTCCCTCGAAATTTATTCCCTTTGTCTAATCATTCACTCGTGAATAGCATAATACAATTTCAGGGGAAATTCACGATACCGATTTTCACTTGAGGGGGAATGAAAATAACATGGGAACAAACATTTCCCTTTTTATTCACGATAGGAGTGATTATTAACACAATCTTTGACTATTACAAGGGAAAGTTATAGTATTGACAATTTTTTATTGTATCAATTACATAATTAATTGACTATGACTTTGGGGTAAAAATAAATGATGATTTTTCAAAAGTCGGTATTTTATTGAAAAAATAAATTTTTCGGTTATGGATAGTTAAAAAAATAAAACAATTTGAATAAGGCGATATTGCCAATTATATTTTTTTAAATTGCATTCGAAATTTGTATTTTTCAGTCGATTTATTATTTGAATTTCGCATTGATGATTAAAACTAAATGCATTTGTAAAATATATGCTTAATTTTGATTTGTAACTTACCACGCAAAAATTGATCGATTTATTTCAAATGTTCGAAAAATTTTCTAACTTCTTAATCGAATTTTGAATTTTTTTTTATAGAACTTTTCTTATTTAGTGCTCTACCATTATTAAAAAAATATTTTGTTAGATCGGCTACAGTAAAATGTTAATGCGATTTCTCTGTGACCGCATTTTTTCTAATGCTTTGCTTTCTATAATCTAAGAATACACTGCGTTGCAAAACTATAATTACATATTTATTTCACTAAATTTCGTAAGTTAAAAAAAAGAAAAGAACAGTTTAACCGGCATAAATGTAAAACCAATGGAAAATTAATAATATTTAACAAAAAAAATAATTCATTTATTTTTTATTTTACTATTTAAAAAGGAATGAATAACAAAATCAAACTCATATATCAAAATTTATGAAAAAATGTTTTAAAGCAGCAGTTTTAATATTGCATAAGGCCTCCTTTTTTTGAATCAACTCGAAAATTCGATCAGACTGTCTATCAGATTTATTCGAAGTTCTATTATAGATGTTTACGCATCAATTAACTGCTTCTTTTAAACGAAAAGCGCTTTCATATTGGCGGTTTTCTGCGTAAACTCGACGGGTTAATACTTCCCAAATATTCTCAATGAGGTTTTGATCCCGAGAACATGCGGTCTATTTCAACACTGATAGCCATTCCGCCGTCTGACTACTAAAAATAATCATATACATATATATATATATATATTTGCTGCCAGCATATCTTTGTTTTTCGGTAGACATTTTTCACTTAATTTATATTTTGACAGGCAAACATAATTATGTTTGCAAGCAAACATGTTATATTAGAAACATCGGAAACGGAAATGTTTTCCAATCAAAAGTATATTACCAGCATTTATTATGAATTCTTCTACGTTGCAATTATCAATAAGTGGCACCAATTTCTCTTTTAATAAAAATTTCGCATGCTTAACCTAGAAATTATCCTCCAACAGTCATATAAAAGTGCGAGAAATTAGCAACCCAGCAAAACCATACATTACCAAATAATGGGTAAAGTAATGTATCGCCATATGGTTCCACGCATTACACCGTACTTCACTGATGAATTTTAGAGGCGATGAGCCCAAAAAGTAATGGGTGGGCTGATTACCTAGTAATGGGTAAAGTAACTGGTTGCTTATATGGTTACCCTGTTGTGAAAAGTAGTGTGTCTATAAATAGATTTTCATAAAAAAAAATATTACAAATCTTTTTTTTTAATTAATAAAAAATAACGTGGACACGCTGAGATTCGAACCTGTGGTCTCTGGTTGTTATTCGAGCACTCTATCAACTGAGCCATCGTCACATATAATAATAGGTTACTTAAAATGTAAATGAATTATTGTGTTTCGAGTTTTCGTTTGTGATGTTAAAAATATATACTTACCCTCATGCTTACATAAAATCACAAAGTAATGTGTCTTAATATAGATTTTCAAAAAAAATGTTTAATAGTACTTAACTTTTATATTTCATGCAGTATGTAATGGATGATCGGTAAGTCATTACTTTATGCTTTGAAATAATGTAAAACGTAATGATGTATTATTGGTAAGTTTTTACTTTAGGTTTTGAAGTAATGATGATGGTATGTAGTATTCTTTACAATGTAATGTAGTATATAACCAACTATTGGTAAATCATTACTCTATATATCGAAATAATGCTGAATATGGGGGATATTCATTACAAATGAATGCATTATATACCCCATTATATAACTCATTACTGTTGGAAAATAATGATACAGGTAAGCAGTATACATTACAGGGTAATGCATTACATTATCGCACCCATTACCAAAGTTTTAAAGGAATACAAAGTTTTTATGATTAAATCTATAGAAATATGGGCAACAACTATTGTGAAATTAGCACACAACCACACAATTTTATTCATTTGTGCGTTATTATTCATTACTTTAGTGTAAAAACCCAGCAAAAAGTAACCTGGATTTGGTATGCTTCCAAAATAGCGCTTCATCGCCTTGCATACTATAAAGCAATTAACGAAGGCATTCTGTAGTGCTTCCCAAAATGCTTTCTTTGAAGCTGTGAATAATGATTGTAAGCATTATTCAATAAAGAATGCATACCATGAAGCAGTAATGTTGTCAACATACAAAAAAAAGCGCTTCTTATTGCCTAAGAAGGCATAAATTTATTGCTTCTAAGAGCAAATGAAGGAAGCGCTTTTCACCTGCTTAGAAGAGACATACCAAGTGGGACATCACGAACAAAAATCATGCCTTCTGGATTTGCCTTTGAAGGGCTTCGTAATTAAATAATGCCTTCCGGAAGCGCTTCTGGGTAAGCACTATTTTTTTGCGGGGAAGTGATATTAGAGAAATCGTGGTCGCATAAAAATCTTTATAAATTTTTACTATAATGATAGATCGATCACAAAATAAGAAAAGTTTAATACAATTTTTTTTCAACATCTTGAAAAATTTTCGAATAAATCGCAAAGTTTTCGTACAGTTTTATATTAACGTCATATAGACAGTCGCCATTAATTTTTAATTAATATGCATTTGACAAATTTAATTTAGAAATGTTGAGGTTAAGAAGAAAAATAAACGTTTTTCTCTAAAAATTATAAACACTATTAATTTTTAAATCAGACTAGACTAGTTTCTGCCTTTTTATTTACAGGCGTCATCAGTGATTTTCCATTTCAATTGTATTATTATTTGTGTATTTATAATTGTCAGATTATCTCTATATGATAAATTTTTCAACAACCTGCTGTAACGAAAATCGCCTCTGACCCGTAGAAATGCTCGACCGTGCTCATGGTAAAATGGGGGGAATCTTGGTCAGGTCGTTACACATTTTAAAGAGAAAAGTAGAAATGAAAATTTAAAAAGAAGGAGGAAAAATGTATGAAGTCAAAGTCAGTTCGTCCTGAATTGTGTCATTATCTATTCCCTAAGTTTCGTCAACTAAAGAAAAAAATCTAGCAAGTCGTAATAGAATTCATGGTTTATTAAAGAAGAATGGTTTATACAAGAAAAATTTCTGAATTTAAACTAAAGTAAAGGTAATAAATTTATATATCTAATTGTCAATAGTATGTTAATATAAAATTAAGATAAATGATAAATTAATAAACTTACCCAGATTCTTCCATGGCTGTGATCACGGCGACGAAGTTGACCTGGTGTTTTTATATAAAAAAATTTGGACTAATGCTAGTGAGATATTTAGATATATAAATAAATTTTACAAAATATTTAATAGGTATTAATAATTAGCGATTAGAAATTAAATTATGATAAAATTTATCGCGAAATAAAAAAAAATAAGTTAAGATTTACGTTAAAAAAAATGAGAATAAAAGAAATTAAAGCAAATTTAAATTAATAAAATAATAAGGAAAAGTTGGAGTTAAATATAACAACCCGTTTAGTAAAAATTATCTAAATTAAATGATCACGTCCAAAATTCTTTCAATGAACTCTGGATGTGATAAAAATGATTGTAATACCGGTATTTAAATTATGTCCAAATAATTAAATAAAAAAAAATCGATAAATATTGCGACTCTATTTAGTGATTATATTCAATAATGATTTAGAATGTTGCTGCCGATCCGATCAAATTCAAAATATGCTCTCTCAGAACGATGTAAATTTGATGAGTTAATAGTTGAGATGTAAAACCAATCTGGATAATTATAGCTCCACCAACCCAGAACGATGTAAATTTGATAAATAAAATAGTTGAGATGGAAAACCAATCTTGATATAACCGTTAAAATGTAACACCAATCGTTCTTAAATTGCTGTATTATAGCTTCCACCAAGATGATTTGATGATGAGTTTGACTTGAATTGTAGCTTACACTCCAAATTGATGATGTGGCTATTGCCCTTAAGGGATGGATAATGACGTTTATAAAGAAACACAGGATGTAGTTTCGATCAGGATTTCAATAATTAAGCTTTCCAATTGGTAAACCCCAATCTTCTATAAATTGGAAGTATTTGCAAGCAGGATGTTGAATATTTATTTTCCTTAACGATGTTCGAGAATATTGTTCGATTTGTACGAACAATTCAAAATCCAATTTTATAATGAAAATTATTTTGAAACTTTTAAATTTGTAAAAGAAAATTTTTGAAAATTCAAAATGAAATAATTTTCAAAGTAACAATTTCCGATAAGCCTAAAGTGAATATAGTTGAATTCTTAACCCTTTTAATACCTTTGAATATTTGAATAACGAACAAAATCCCTCACAAATTACACTGCGGCTGTAAGAATCAAACCTGCGCTCATCTTACATTACAAACGTAACAATACCAAGTTATGACCGTTTAGCGATCACACCCAAGTATGGCATCGAATCTAATGCAATTAAATTGCAGTTTTCTTTCCAATTAGCTTTTTCTGTTATTTTATATTATACTCAGAAGTGACAACACTAACAACACAAATATTCTATTTTTAGATTTTTTTTCGTTTGTTAAATTACAAATCAAAATTCAGGATATAATCTTACTAATGGCTTTAGTTCCAATCATCTATGCGAAATTTCAGACAGATCGGTTATACAGATCGCCTGGAAAATTTCAAATGCAACTTAACCAATGTAATTAATTGGCAATATCTTTTGCTACAATTAAAATTTTGCAAACTGTTGTAATTGATTTTATTTTTTTAACTATTCTTAAGCGAAAAATTATATTTTTTCGAAAAAGTCTCGCCTTTCGACACTTTGTTATCAAACAAAATTTTGAATAAAAGGAATAGAAGAAATATTTGTTGTTGTGTGGCTTTCCCATTTCTGATATATTTTTTTTTTTTTTTGTTTAAAAAAAAGTTCATATTTATTTATTTATTTTCATTTCAATTTTTTTTTATATTTTAGAAAAAACATTGAGAACTTTACTTTATTTGGGATTTTTTTTTTTTTAAGTCCACACCACACACAATCTCATTTTACCAAAAAATTCTATAAACATTTCCTAGACAAATAATATTGTTGAAACACATACATACGTAGACACACACGTAACTTTGTTGGTTTTTAAATAGTATCTAGTTCGTTTCCTATTTTTTTTTTAAGGCTAATAGCTTTAGTAGATTTTCAACAAAAGATTACACCACAACTCCTACAACACAACTACACAAAAACCCAATTTTTGTTTTCTACCAAAATATTTTATTACACAATAAACCTTTGTACAAGGATGACAAGGAAAAAATCCTCAAAATAGATACAAAAACCTTTAAGTTTGTTTAGAAAATAAACAAAAATTTGGTATGAATTTTTTATTACGAACTTATAATAATTCTATGATATGCCACTAAATAGGACAATTTGCAAGTCATAGAATTTGTGAATTATATAATTTGCACTGACAAACTCTTAACTCTCTACTGTACTAATTTTTATTAGCGATTAGATTTAAACTTGGCGCTCACGGAATTATGTTGGTAAAATCAACTGCAAATGTCAGTCAATATAATTACATTTGCATTTAAATCAACTGCATTGAAATTAAGTGTAACTGTAAAACAACAACTGACAAATGTACACTAAGAAAAAAAAATCTGTAATTGCTACTGAAAACTTTACTGTTATTATGGGAAATTTAACTATTTTGAGCTTTGCGGTACTGCAGTAAAATGAAATTAATATAAAAAATCAGTAGCCGCTACAAAATTTTAGTCAAATTTCAGTAAACTGCAATTTAAAATTAATTTTCTAAAATCAGCAAAAAAAAAAATCCTAAATTTTAGCACATCCAATGGAATAAAAAATGAAAATAAAACGAACTTGTTGTTAATTCCTTTACACTTTTTTGCTAATAGATGAACACTATTGTAATTTTAACTCTTTAATAAAAAATGTTATTTGTTTATAATATATATTTTTTTGTGATCAGCAAAATTTTCCCTAAATTTAGCAACTAGTTTTCAAAAATTAGTGAAACATTTTGCTAAAATCAGCAACAAAATTTAGTACAAAATGCAGTAATTTGTAAAATGAGATTTGCAAACAATATTACTAAAATAAAAAGTTATACTCAAAATTCCTACAAAAATAGTAAAGAGTGATTGAAATTTTTTTCTCCTAACTTTTTTTTCCGAGTGTAGTAAAAACAAGCAGGTAGCATTAAATTTGGTTTTACCAAATTTTTTTTATACCCTCCACAGTGTAGATGACACAAATGAAGCAAACAAAATTATGAAAAAAAATATTTTAATGGTGACCAAAATTTTGTTGAGGTGAAAAACTTTGTTGGGTGAGACAGAAATATTTTTGTGGTGAAAAAACATTTTTGAGGTGAAAACTGTGAACAAATAATTTGGGATGAAAAAAATTTTTGAAGGTGAAACAAAAATTTGAGGTGAATTTCAAATATTATTCACCTTTTAGCGTCTGGTGGGAAAATATGACATTATATTTTATACACCAGACGCTAACATGAAATTGCACTAATATACAACTTGCTGCTAAAATGTTTACTTTTCTTTCTTCGCTTTTCGAATTTACTAATTAAAATGTTTAATATGAGTTATTAAATTTAATATAAAAATGTAAAACATTTACGTTTAGCGTTTTTTTTTTCTACCTTTTTTACTAAAGACACAGTGAGTTGTGAATTATTCAATCTCACTCCTTACAACCAAAAACAAATACCGTTGAAATTTTTCAACAAAAGCTAGAGATTTCCAAAACTACCAATTTTTGGGTGTAATATAAATGAAGTATTAAACAAATATTTAATATTTTGCGTTTTTTGACCACTTCCCTCAAAAATTTTGAACTCTTTATAGAATGTTTTGAATTTTTCTCTGAGTTAGAATGAGAGCATTAATATCTGCATTTAAAACTTTTTCAAATGTTTTCTCTTCCACAGCACACAGTGGGTTATATCACAAAATTTTTGGAAATAATTCAGCCATTTTTTACTTAGTGGTCCGATTGCAATAAAATTTAGACGACGCATAAGTGACGTAATATCGAGCTTAAGTTTTGATTTTGAGCCTTCAACAGAAACAAGAAAATGGCGATTTCTCAGCGACCGTAATCATTATGAGTTTTATAATAAAAATTACACAATAATGATTATGTTATGAGTTTTAATGATTTTCTTCAATGGTAATGATTATTTTTGAGTAATAATAAAAAAAATCAGCAATAATCAATATTTTTGAGCAAAAAAAATAAAACTTAAAAATAATCATTATTTATGATTTTTATTTTTTTCGCTCAAAATAAAACTCACTTTCATGTAGGTGTAAATATATATATATATTAGGGTGGGGCGATTAGTATGGAAGGAAAAAAATCTTAATGGGCGCTTCGCGTTTCTGATTCTTGGGATTGTACTGAGTAAAAAAGTCCACTAAAACATACGTCTTCCAAATTTTAACTTTACGGAAAAAAAGCCCTAATTAACCCCTTAAACCCCACCCACAAATATGATTGATGCATTAATGTGCTAGAGAATCTTCCAAAGAAGAGATTGATACCATAATCTTGGATAAGTTCCTCTTCCTTCCTGAGATATGTCCATCCCACACATTGTTACTTTCACAAAATACGGCAAAAAAAAGCCCTATTTTGAAATTTAAAATTAACCCTTTAAACCTCACCCACAAATATGATTGATGCATTTATCTGCTAGAGAATCTTCCAAAGAAGAGACTGATACCATAATCTTAGATGAGCTCCTCCTACTTCCTGAGATATGTCAATCCCACACATTGAAACTGAGTTTTATTTTGAGCGAAAAAAATAAAAATCATAAATAATGATTATTTTTGACTTTTATTTTCTTTTCTCAAAAATAATGATTATGGCTGAATTTTTTTATTATTACTCAAAAATAATCATTACCATTGAAGAAAACTTTAAAAATCAAAAATTTAAAAATCATGACGGATATGCAAAGATTGTCAAAAAATAATAATAATGGTGCAATAAATTTTTTTTATGTCTGTTCTAAGTGATTGATTTTTTGATTAAAAAAAACGAGCAATAATCATTATTTACGGTCCCTGCGATTTCTTTTTATATGCAAGAAAATTTTATATGCAAAAAGTTCCCTATTTTGGGTGGTTATATTGTCGCCCCGGGGGGTCTGAAAGCTTCAAAATCAAAACTTAAGCTCAATATTACGTCACTTGTGCTGTTCCAAATTTCATTGCAATCGGACTTCTAAGTGAGAAATGACAGAATTATTTAAAAAAAAAATGTTGTGATATGTCCCACTGTGCAGCAGTGCATTCCAATTTTGACACTTTTTTATTTCCCGGGATCCCGCAACAAAGTTCCCTGGAAATCAGGAAATTAAAATAACTAAAATTCCCGTGACGGGAAATCACGGGCAAAAATGCTACTCATGCTCCATCACTAAAAATTTCAAAACGAGACCATTCATTTAACGAATCAACTGCTAACAACAATAAAAAATTTTATTAATTTTATTATTTATATTAATTTTATAAACATATTAATTAATTTTATAAACTGCATATCATATCACAAAAATAAAAATTACTGTCAATACAATTTCAAATAAAATTTTGTTTGATTTCGCTCACTTTCAATTAAAACTTTTATAACCCATAATGGCAGCAATTTGAAAAAAAATGTAAAAATTTTAAAAAATCGCCAGAATTTAAAAAAAAAAAAAACATCAATTGAATGAAAAAAAAATTGGTAATATTTGAAAAAATAAGCAAAAATAAAAAAACGACAAAATTTAATAAAAAATCGCCAAAAATTAAAAAAAATCTAAACTTAGAAAAAGTTTTAAAAGGACGACGTTACGAAATAAACGTTTTTCAACAAAAAATTATACACAACATAAAAACCGCTTTAATTAAAAAAAATTTGCCAAAAATAAATGCAAAAAAATTTAAAAAATCGTCAAAATTAAATAAATATCTAAAATCTATAGTAGTCAACAAAATTTATAAAATCCCAAAAATTTTAAAAATTTTAAAAATCTCTAAAATAAAAAAATGTTTTTGTGTTTATTTTTGTTTTAATTTTGGTGTTTTTTTAAAAATTTTGTTATTGTTAAAATTTTTTGGAGATTTTTTTCTCAATCTTTGTGCTTTTAGAGCTTTAATTCAAATTTTTATAGCTTCTACTAAAAATTTGATTGAACTAATAATAATAATATTCAATTAAATTGTTAATAGATATGTTCAATAGTAGTTATTGAAAATAAATAGTTACCAATTATTTTAATTGATACTAAAATTTCCTTGACAGGACCGTTTTCAATTGAACTTTGAAATTAATCAACAAATTCTTTAATTGAAAAAAAATTTAGTTTTTTTTTTATTTTGTTATCATATAATTGTCTACAGCTCAAAAACTTAGCAAAATAGAGGAAATAGACAAAAGAACTCAAAAAATATGTGTCTTATTTTTTGATCCTCTTCAACATATCCAAAGTTTTTTTTTTTAAATGAATGAAGAGTATACAAAATTCCTATGATTTCACTCACTCAGGGGAAAAACTCAAAATTTTTTCTCCATAATTTCCTTGCCAAATTTGTTCCCCAAAAATTTGATTCCAAAATTTTTTTTAACAACATTTTTTTATTTTTCGCCCTTGTTTTACGAAACATTTTTTTTCAATTTTCTTTTTTTCGAGAAATACTTGGTCGCTTGGCGCTTGAATATTTTTTTTAATAACAATGTTTTTTCATCTCAATGAGTGAAATGTATACAAAATTTCGCAAAAATTTTCGCTAAAGTTTATTTTAAGATTATATTTTTGTGAAATATTTTTTTTTTTAAATTTTTTTTTTTACTTTTATTCATGTGAATTTTTTTTCCCAAAATATTTTCTGCAAAATATCCTAAAAAAACATTTATACAGCGCAATTTTTATAGTATTTATAACAGGATATCCCTTAAAAACGATTTGATTATTTGCGAGCATTACAAATCTTGAAAATAGTCCATTTTGAAAAGCGTGTATATATATTAAAAACTCCCAAAATTCGAATTTTTTAAAAACTAAATTTTCAAAATTTTGAATTTTGTAAATTTTTATTAAAAATACACTTTTTAAAAAATGTAGTATTTCTGGCCGAAATTTTGCACCGGTTAACATTTTTCTAAAATTATTCCATTTCGAAGCATTTGCAATAATTGTTAGTGGTGTAATGAACAAAAGTAGTTTTTTAAGGGACATTCTAATGAGTAGGTACCCATGCAGAAAATTGCAATCGGTACAGTGTTGGCACAGCGTCGGCGACGGTCGGTTATGCGTTGGCAGAACGTGGGATTAACAATCTGGACAGTATTGTCCTGTTACCCCGATTGATAACAGTGTCAGCCGTTGGTTTAAGCGAACCTAACGACATAACGTTGGCAATTCAAAAAAATTTTATACTTTTAAAATTGCTTGAATTAAATTAATTTTGAGAAATATGTAAAATAAAACGCATTTAAAAAGCAGCACTACAGTTCGGTCTTAGCCTTATACGCCATATTTAAATGTATGAAAAATATAATAAAATATTTAAAAAAACTGCTTCTAATTGGTTGTAATATTGGCAAAAACAATACTGTCAAAGAATTTTGCGCGTGGTACTGGCAAAACACATACTTTCCAAACGAAATAGTGTTTTCCTAGTACAATATTCCTAGTACAATATTGGTCATTTTTAGCACTGTGGGTTTTACAAAAATATCAGTGGTTTGCCAGTACTATTTTTTAGTACAGTTGCCAATTTCTACCTGGGTAATGACCAGAGAAGCCAAATGCTTTTTTTGTTTTGTTTTAATGTTTGGGCTTAAAAACTGCGGTTTTGAGATTTTTGAAATTTTTGAGCTTTAAAGTGCTTTTTTCAGATATTTCGCTATTTTTTTTTTTTGCTTTTTCAATATTTTTTGTTATAATCTCAATGGATTTTGCCATTTTTAAAAGTCTTCTCTGGTAATTTACCATTTTAAAAAACCCTAAAAATATATCGATTAAAAAGAACGCTAAATAGTTTTTTGGCAAAACTTTTTCAAGAAATTTTTATTTCACGATTTTTTCCGGCAATTTTTTTTTTACTCGGAAAACTATTTTCCTTAATATTTTTTGTCTGCGAATATTTTTAACATTTGTGTTTTGTTTTCATAATCCCCATGTTTGCTGTACAGGACAGTGAGAATCTTAGAATAGCCCGACATTCATTATTTAGTTCACATATGTGTTCTATAACTTTGGCAACCCTAGACAAATAGTAAAATACTCAGAAGATGTCAACGTACATGTTTTTGTCACTGATCATTTTGCAAAGTGGTTGATAGATTATGCACTAGAAAATACTATAATTTCACTCTTAATTTGAAAATCTTCTAAAACATTTAAAAAAAGAGGGTGTTTTTGAAGAGGGTGTCTAATCTAAAACACAACAGCATATATTTCTCTCAAATAGAAAATTTTTTTTTGCTATTTTTATGAAAACTGAGGGAGAATATGTATACAAAATTCGTACATACTTTGTTTTCTGTTATATTTATTTAGTTTTAGTTTTTTGGTAATGACTTTGATAATAGTGTTTTCATGTTAACAAAAAAACAACCACAATTTATGTCCATTTGTCAGTTGACGGTCAACGAGGTAAATAATACGCGCACTCGGAACTAAGCGCTAAAAATTTTTATATACAAAACTGACGTAAATAAAAAAAAAAAAAAAAAATATTTTTAAACAAATTTTAAAACGATTACTTTTACAAAACTATGGATATAACAAAAATAACAGGATTAAAAAAAGCTGATATACAGGAAACTATTAAATTATACCAAGATTTAGGTAAGTAAATGTAAATATGGCTAAGAAGCAATACAAGTTTGTTAAAGATATAACAAATTTCAGATGAAGATACCAAAGAACTATTAAGAGCTGCCAATAAAGTCCGACTGTATGCCTATGCACCCTATAGTAATTTTAAAGTTGGATCAGCTTTTCGTTCAAAATGTGGTCGCATCTTTACGGGCTGCAATGTTGAAAATGCTGCTTTTACTCCCTCTTCCTGTGCTGAACGTACTGCCATTTGTAAGGCTGTCAGTGAAGGTGTTCGTGAATTCGTTGCTGCCGCTGTGGTAGCCTATCAAGAGGATGCCTTTACAACACCCTGTGGTGTTTGTCGACAATTTATTATGGAATTTGCCCACGGTGATATACCGCTGTATGTTACCAAAGCTGTGGACATGGAAATAGAAAATATTGAAAATATCATAGATTTAAAAAATTTGGAAAACAAACCATCAGATAATATTTTGTGTACTTCAATATATAATCTATTACCAAATGGTTTTCGTAATTATAAGTAAGTGGGGTAACAAGAAAATTTTTAAGAAACAGCACAATTTTTTTTTTTTTTTAAATTTCAAATTAATATTTTTTTGTTTAATTTTTTGTGTTTAGTTGATACAAATTTAGAACAAACAAAAAAAAAAAAAAACAAACTAATAAATATTATACAAAAAATATAGATTAATTTTCTATTGAGTGAAAAAGTGTTAAAAGGTGTTTTATTTAATACGTCTAAATCTGATAAGAATTAAATCTAATTAAAACCTAAAAACTGATAATATTCAGTATAAATTTTAAAGCTATATATAAATACATTGAGAAAAATGAGAGGGTAAAAAAAAATAAATCAAATCTATTATAAACCACATCAAATTATATAGAACTCCCAGTGCACAGAGATAATATGTGGCCAAAACTAAAAATAGTGCCAAAAATACACCCGGAATGAATCTATAATATAAATTGCGATTTTTGGACGAAACATTTCTTTATGCCAGTAGATCTTCAAAATAAAAATTCATCAAAATCGGTCTATGTACACAGAAAAAAATATTTCCTTACTTTTTTTAATTAAATCGGGTTGTTAACAAATTTTAAAAGATGTCAAATAAAAATTGATTGAATCAATTAAATATTTGCTCAAATTCGGAACTTGCGTGTAATTTTTTTATATTATCGCTCAAAAGCAAACATCAACACGTTGTTGTTGTTGTTGTTTTTTATAAATGTTTATGTTTAATGGCATTAGTAATAAATATTTTAAATTCATTTCAATTCAATTAGATATTAATTCTTATTAGGTTTATTACTTTATTAAGTTCAATAATTTAGTTTCATTTGTTTAAAACTGAATATTTATTTTTTCTAATAAAGGGTCCATCTCTAAGGCCATCTAACGTTTTTTTTTTCAACTAGTGCTTATTTCGTGAATGGTAACACTTAGCTCATGTCTGATTTGACAGATAATTAGTTTTATCCTTCCCCTGAACGAATATGGTTGTGTATACGCTTGAACAACGCAGGGAAATATTGCGACATTACTTTGAAAATCATGGTAATGTTGTAATGTAATGGTAAGGTAATGTTGCCAAAAAAATCATCTTTTCAGATGAAGCTCATTTTGATCTTGGCGGGTATGTAAACAAGCAAAATTGTCGCATTTGGAGCACAGAAAACCCGCACGCATACATTGAAAAGCCGATACACCCAAAACGAGTCACTGTTTGGTGCGGATTTTGGTCCAGAGGCATAATTGGGCCATTTTTCTTCGCAAACGAGCAATGAGTGCCGTTACAGTCAATGGCGATCGTTATCGGGCCATGTTGAACGAATTTTTGTTCACAAAAATTGAAGAGGAGAATATTGACAACATTTGGTTTCAACAGGACGGCGCTACGTGCCACACAGCCGAAGCTACACTCGATGTTTTACGCCCTGTTTTTGAAGATCGCATTATCAGCCGCAGAGCTGATGTCGTTTGGCCACCTCGGAGCTGCGATTTGACACCGTTGGACTATTATTTGTAGGGTGCCGTCAAAGATAAGTGTTACGCCAACAAGCCAGAGACAATTGACGCTTTAAAGGACAATATTCGTGAAGCCATTGGTGAAATACAGCTGCACACAATCGATAATGTTCTTAAAAATTGGACCGATCGTGTAGGCTACTGCATGGCCAAACGAGGCAGCCATTTGAATGAAATTATTTTCCATTATTAACCGGAAGGTACTTTCAAATAAAAAAAGAAATTTGAGAAAATATTCAATAGTTTTTTTTTATAGCATTTACAAAAAAAAAAAGTTATTTGGCGGACCCTTTACATTATCATAAAATTGATAATGTACTTTTTAAAATTTAATTTCGTTTAATAAAAACAAATTTTTTTTTTTTAAACAAAAAGAAAAGGCAAAAAATAAATTAAAAATTAAAAACAAAAGAAATAACTATGATCCACTTTAATTGTGATTTATTATTAATCACTATTTAAAAAAAAAATATGGCATTTTGATTCCCAATTAATTTTTACAAAAACTGATTAAAAAAAAACAAATTTAAATCATATCGTTATTAAATATTAGTAGTAAAAAATTTTTCAGTTTTTTTTGCTTTGCTGTTTAATTAAGTGATAACAAATTTTTTAATATATAATAATCAGTTACTTTTACCATGGATGGTAGCCGATTCGATGTGGGTATCGGTAACGATAACGCTTTTTTCTTTTATTGCGGTAACGATAATTTAGGGGTAACTAGATTTGAGTTATTTCGTCTACGGTTTTTTATATTTCGGTATCGGTATTTAAGCGGCAACTGCATTTTAGTTATTTCGGTAACGATATTTTAACGATAACGGTTTTTCAGTTATTTTGGTAATAGTATTAAAACGGAAACGCTATTTTGCATACGAACAAATTTTTTAATTGTTTATATTTATTTTTAATTATTTATCATGTAACGATATGAAACGGGTAGGTAAAGTTAACAAAACCGCTTAAATTAATTGAAAAAATAATGGTATTGCTGTTTTAAAGTAAACGCTTTTTTAGATTATTTCGGTAACGATATTTAAAGGTAACGCGATTTCATGTAAAGATATTTTAGCGGCATTGCCTGACAACCATGAATTTTACTGGTGTTTTATTGTTTGTTTTTCAAAAAACACAGAAAATCACTTTAAAAATTCTGCTTAAAAGCTCTTTGGTGCTGCTTGCCTATTTTCTATGACATTATATTGATAAATTAAAAGGGTTGCCTGATGAAGTTAAAAATAAATAAGTCCGGGGTGGGATATTATTTTTGGCATTAACTATACATACTTTATGTTGCGTTTTTTGCAGCGACACGTCGAAACTTTTGAAAAATAGAGGTACTTTGAATTAAAAGTGATGACAGTTAACAGTTTTGACATATTCATGAATCAGCAGGAAAACCCGAAAAAATTAGGAAACATTCACTAAAGATATTGTTTATAAAAACTTATTTTTATTTGATACATATCATGATACGTATATGTACAATATTTAAAAAATGATTAAAAACAATTGAACTGAAATCTATGTATAAGTGGGATTAGGGAGATAGTATTAGCAAATGCATACTTGGCAACCCTTTTAAAACAAAAAATTATAAACAATACAATGCAATTGAGTAACAAACACTGCACTCAAATAAAAAAGCTACTAGAAAAAAATAGTAAAACGTTTCATATTCCAATTTCCAATTTTTGTACTAATTTTTAGTACTAAATCATTTTTTTAAACGTTTTTTTCTATTCTCTATTTAAAAATTTATAAATTTGTTTACTAATTTTTGTTGCTGATTAAATATAAAAAAAATCCCCAGAAATAATTACTAATTTCTAGTTAAAAGATTTTAGCAAATCGATTTCTATGGCAGATTTTAGCAAATCGATTTATCCAAATGATAGTCCCGATTCACACAAGGCAAATTTACTTGCGCAAGTTTTCTTCAATTCTCCTTTGAACTTGCTTTTGTGTTCACACAGGAAAAGTTTGTTTCAGCAATTTTCGTGTTCTTTAGTTCGTGTTGAAAATTGCGGAAGACAAAACAAAATGGAATTCGAGTACGGGCAAGTCTGTACCCCCTTCCATTCTCTTTTCTCCCCCTCTTGTATAAACTCAAGACTTGCGTAAGTGAAATTGCCGTGTGTGAACCGGGACTTACTTAATTTTAGTTTACTTTACTTAAAATTACAGCCAATTTCGCTAAAATTAACTACACCGCCTGCAGTCCTAAAAGTTATAAATTTTTCTGTAAATTAACAGATTTTACTGTAACTTTTACAGAATTTTTTATTTGAGTGTACGAATTTGAATTTGTAAATAAGTCCATGTTCGTTATCATTTGCAACTGCATGGTGCTATTGCGAAACACGATTATTTCTATACAAGGAGTGAGATCGAAAAAACCCGACACACATGTTCACTTACAACTGCTTTTGTGTACGACACAGAGGTTTTTTTTCTTGTGCAATTGCCTTTAAGAATGTTGTCAGATTATGTGGCAAAACATTAAAGCCAACGGGGTCATTATTTCGCTTACAAATTGAATCTGAAAAAAGTGCGCAATGGAGTTTGTATTTTGGCTTCTTTAGTGCTCTAATCATAGGAGCAGGCCATTTCCAAAAAAAAAAATTAACAATGTTGGGAACTTGTTTTGTAGCTTTTATTAGTAATTTAAAAATAATAATAATATAAATTTCTTGTTCTCAGTTCTGGACAATTAAACAACTTTTTTTGTAAGAAATTCATGTTTTTTTTTTGTAAAAACTCTACTTTTTTGGACTCATTTTTTCTTCAAAGTCCATTTGTAAACAATCTAATAATCCAATTTCACAAACAATTTTGTGGACAGATGTAGTTCGCTGAAATACTTCATAATCATTCAACCCTTCTTCAATATTTTACAGAGCAAGCCAAAAATGCACGAAAGCAAAGACATACATATAAGATTCGAACTTTATTTATATAACCGCTAATTTTTATCGTAGAAGTCCAAAATTTTGTGTAGGCATGTCGTTCAGCCAAATGAATAATAATCATCAATAACCCGGATTTTGTAAACTTTGTTAGTTACGACCTTTTGCATTTTAGGTGACGATATGGTAAACATTAACAGAAAAATCCATCAATTTTATATATAATTATCAGAAAAAATCAAAAAAAAAAAAAAAACAAAATATATTGTAAAAAAAGTAAAAGTAAAAAAATTGGGAAAGCTACACTTAAAAACAAATCTTCAAAGTTCAAAGAACAAATAATAATTATAATAAAATTAAAAAAAAAAATAAAAACCAAAAGATCTTAAGAAAAAGCTATTTTAATGCTCAAAATCGGAAATCCAAATAAGGCAAAAACAAAAAAAAACATCTAAATCAATGGTTATAATCTTTAACTTCGAACTCATATGTTAGTTCTCATATAGTGAGTAAACTAGCTTATATGAATGTTTGATGTTTGGCATGGGATTGTTTCCTCTTTCAAAACGTGTTCTGCTGATGGAAACCTAGAAAATTCCCGAAATAGATCTATTAACACATTCCTGAAAGGGTCAAATAATAAATTTGAAAACAAAAAACTATAGATTATTTGTTAGGACAATATCCTAATAAAGAAATATAGAGTATGGCCTCGAACTTGAATAATTTTCAGTTTCATTTTACAATGAAAGGTAAAAAAAAAAAAAACCCAGGGAATCTCATGAGATAAGCTTATGTATGCCATTTTGCGGATCAGCTATAATGTGATAATGAATTATATATCGCTAATTTACTTCAATAACGTCATAACTCAAAAATTTTGATTGTGTAGAAAACGAGTTTAAAGTTTTCAATTTACTCCCACCTTGAATAACAAAATAACGAAATAATTTCTCTCAAGAGGTGAGTATGTATACAAGATATCAATACGACTTTTTTACACAATATAATACGTGATATAACGAATAATTCTGCGTCAGTAACTCAAAAATCATGCGCATGCTGGCCTCAAGAAAAATGGAGAAATATTCTCTGGTCGGATAAGACAAAAATTAATTCATTTAATTCGGATAGGGGTCTTCATACTGTAAGAAGACCAATTAATACGGAATACAACCAAAAATACACTATTAAGAGGGTAAAGCACGGCGGTGGTAACATTATTGTTTGGGGGTCATTTTCCTACTATGGTGTTGGGCCACTGTATCGTATACAGGGCATTATGAAAGCAACAGATTATGTAGACATTCTACAAAATTGTATGCATCCTTATGCCGAAGAAAATATGCCACTGCGATGGGTGTTCCAACAGGACAATGACCCCAAACATACGGCAAAGTGCACCAAACGTGGTTTGTGAATAATAAGATCAATTTATTAGAATGGCCTGCTCAGTCTTCCGATCTAAATCCAATCGAGAATTTGTGGAACATAGTGAAAACTTCAATTAGAGGAAAGTGCCCCATGAATTGCGATCAGCTATGGGAATTAATTCAGACTGCGTGCAAATATATACCGATTTCAGTCTGTCAAAACCTTGTTGACTCTATGCCCCGACGATGCCAAGCAGTTTTAAAAAACAACGGCGCCTCAACAAAATATTAACCACTGAAAAACAGTATTAATTGTGGATCTCTTCTTTTTTTTAATGTAATATAATTTTTTAGGCAAAAACACGAAGCGTCCTTATTTTTTTCACAGGGTGAATTTGTATTTTAAGTTAAATTAATTAAAAAAATTTTAAATAAAAACAACAATTTTAAAAAAACATAATGGAACTCGTTTTTGTAATATATTACCTAAAAATGTGTACAGTTATTTTTAGCAATTCTCTCATTTTACTTATTTTCTGGTCAAATATTATTGCGGGACATTTGTGTCCTTATTATTTTCACATCACTGTATATTGCTATATATGTATAATTTTATATACATATATCGAAACTTTTTTCATTGAATATAGACAAATTTGGTATCAAATGGGTTTGTCACTAGAATAAAAATTATTCGCTTAATCAAACGAACAAAACGAAAATTCGAACTGACACTTTAAAAAACATAATTTTCGAATAAAGAATAAAGAATAATTCGAAGGAAAACATTTTGAAAAGCAACAAATAAAATATAATATGATAATATCATATTAGATTTCGACTTGAGGTAGAACAATATTCGAATTTAATATAGGAAAATATAGAATGTACACTTAGAATACAAATGTAGTTAAAAACAAATGAAATTTCATTTAAAGAACTTACATTCATTAAATTCAACTAACATTGTCATATGTTTTTAATGTTCAAAAAATTACTAACAATTGTAGTAAAAATAAACCACATGATAGTAAAAAATAAACAAAAAATAACTGTAAAAAATGAATGTAAAATCATAAAACAGTCATTTGATGTGGTTCGTTTTTTTAAATGAACTACAAGGTTAGTAAAACTTTTTATTTATTTTTTTTTAAGAGAAGCAACACTCAGTAAATTCTTCCTATTACTTAATGTTTGTTCTACAAATGACTGACATTTACATTAAAAATAAAGAAACTGTATTACAACCCAAACAACTATATATTTTTTAAGCAGAAGTTCCCTGAGTGTATGTGAATGTTTTTAAAACAAAAATTAAAACATTTTTTAATATTTTTTTTTTTTTAATTTCGGCTTGGCAATTTTTTTTCTAAATTGTGTCATCTTCAATTTTGGCGAAAACTAAAATAAAAAATTTAATTTTTAAACTATTTTACAATTTTGTAAACTTATTTAATATGAATTTAAGTGTAATAACTAAAAAAAAAAAGTATCGTTTTTTAATATTTCCCTTACAATTTATACTAATTTCTTTTTTTTCATTCTTTCTATTTACAGGTAAATTAAATTGAAATAAAAATTATCTGGATTATGGTTGATTTTTAGTACCCCCACCCCCTTTAAATGTATAAATTCATCTAATTCAACAAAACAGGTGTTTGCATAATATTTTCATAAATACAATATACAATATAAATTTCCATATTTTATTTCTAAATTACACTATTGGACAAAATAAAGTGCAACTACATTACTGTTGTTACTGTATGTACTGGTCTTTCGTGAAGAAAAAATTATATAAAATATTTTGTTGAATATTAAAAATTTGACTAAATTTATTTATTTTATACACAATACGATACAAAAAACTACAAATCACACATATTTGACTTAGGATTTTTCTACATGCCAACCAAAAATGAAGAAGGTACAGAATTTTGTTGGACAAAATGAAGTGCAAATTTTATAAATTGTATTTAAAAACTTAAAATAAGTTAATAGAAAATACTGTTGTAGTTTTTAATAATATATTTTGTGTTAAATATGGCATCTACAAGTATTTTTTGAACATATAAAATAAATTTGTTTAAAAAACATTTGTGGCTATTGCCTTTTGTTTGGAGGCCATTATTACATTGAGAGCGTTTTTTGATCCTTCGCTTACATTATTTCAAAATTTTCAAAATAGTTTTACTCATTATTATTATTATTAACCCTTTCGCGGACACGTCGGCATGAGCCGACACTACGAATGGCTTAAAATGGACACGTCGGTATATGACGACAAAGAAAAAAAATCGTATATAAACACGTAGGACATAGGCGACGTCAACTGCATTGGTTTTATATGTAGTAGCATATTGTGTGCCACTGCAGAAGCAATCAGATTTAAGTTAGTGCCCCAATTCGATTTTTTTTTTATTTTTTTTTGTTTAACTATAACGGAAATTTTCGTGAGTGAAAATCCAAACTCAATTATCTGTTTTATAAGCCAAATAAATGCATATGTCATTCTGCTAACATTTCCTAATTTTCGTGTGTCCACGAAAGGGTTAAATAAGTGTTTTGAGCTAAAAAATTCAGTTAAAAAGTTAGTTTTACCCTTGAAATAGTTATTTCCATGAGGATGCAGCCAGTACCCTGCTGGAGGTTTAGATCACTAGAGCAAATTTTTCAACCCAATTTGAATATTTTCTTTGTTAAATATTTTTAAAATAATAATTTATTATTTTTAAGTAGTTTTCAATTCAAATTCCACCAAACGATAATGGCACCCGAACTATGTTATTTTCTGCATAGCAATTATAAGCACATCTGACCTTAGAGCAATCCATTCATAATGGAACTTATCTGACAATGTTTTTATTTTATTTAAATCGGTTGTGGTATTTTGAAACAAATTCTAACTATTAAAAGTAGAAAATATGATTTTTTTCGAAATTAAATCTTTATATAATGGAAATGCGAAATCTTTAGCAATACTATTATTCACATAGCAATAAGTTATATGTCTTGGGGGTCATTTTCGTCCGCAGAAGGGGTTTGTCCGGAGAGAGTCGAGCCGAAAATGATTATAAATCCTTGAAAATAATTATAAATCCTTTTAAAACAATTTCGTAATTAAAGTTTGACAATTTCGATGAGAAATTGAGCTAAGTTGTCTTAAATCTCCAACTGACCGCAACCTCGCGAGAAACGCTCTAAACTATTTGAAGCGTAAAATATAACTGTTAACTGGATTTCTCAGGTCAGAGCTCTTACTAAGAATTCATATAAATTTTTTTTCTCATATTTGATATTAATAATTAGACGAAAAGGGGGCAAAGTTGCTAAAATTATTTAGAACATTTTTTTTTTTTTTTTTATTAATTAATAATCATATAATTACAAATTATATACTATTACCCTAACCGAGCACTAGCTACGATGGCCTTCGGCGCGTTGTAGCGAAAACAGACCAGTGCCTCTGCTGGGAATCGAACCCACGACCCCCGCACGCTACCAAGTAGCCTACGAGAACAATTTATGTCAAGTTAAAGCAATAACCAACAAAATCACAAAAAAAAATATTCTATATGTTCCAAAAATACTTCTAGAAGTCATGTTTAATACATAATATGTGACAAAAAACCATAATAGTATTTATTTTATCCTATTTTAGGATTTTAAATACAATTTAAAAAATTTGCACTTTATTTTGTCCAACAAAATGTTGTACCTTCTTCATTTTTGGTGTGCATGTTGAAAAATCTGAAGTCAAATACGTATGATTTGTAGGTTTTTGTATAGTATTGTGTATCAAATAAATAAACTTAGTCATATTTTTAATATTCAATACTATTTTCAATAATTTTTCCTTTACGAAACACAACAATAATATAATTGCACTTTATTTTGTCCAATAGTGTATATTTATTTTTTTTTTTTCTTTTCATACATTTTGTCATAGAATTTTTTGTAATTTTTTCATAATTTTCAAATTGTGAATGATATTAGATTTTGTTGATACAAAATACTGGATATCCAACGGAAATTAAAAATGGCTTAACATCATTTTGCATGTATTTTAAGTGGGTTTTTGTGTGTATATTTTGTTTGTATATTTTGTTTGTGGCAAAGACAATTTGAAAATATCATAGATTTTATGTTACTAAAAACCAAAAAACATTCATTTCCGTTTTAAAAAGTCATCCTACATTTTAGTACTA
The DNA here is from genome assembly GCA_021234595.1 of Delia radicum. Taxonomy (NCBI): domain Eukaryota; kingdom Metazoa; phylum Arthropoda; class Insecta; order Diptera; family Anthomyiidae; genus Delia; species Delia radicum. The sequence continues at coordinate 100,592,597 of CM037851.1, forward strand.
AAACATTTTGCAGACTTCCTATACCTCCAACGAAATTATGTTAATTTTATGTAAATATTCAATAGGGACAATAAATAATGAGGGAGGAAAATTGTAGGTTGGACATCAAACGAAATACTAACTTAATAAGTTTATAAAAGTATTTTAAACAAATAGAAAAAAACAAATTAATAACTGTTTATAAAGTATCGACAAATAAAAACCTTTAATTAAAAATATTAAGTAAATTGAAAGTGATTACGGTTGGAAAGCAGTCAAAGTACTTGAAAACAAAATGTGAAAATATACTTAAAAAGCAACAACCTAGTATGCGCAGAAAAAGTTATTGTCAATAAAATTTCAATTAAACTTTTGTTTGATATTAAATTCACTTTCAATTAAAAGTTTAATAACCCGATGGAAAAAGTTCCGATGTAGGTATTGGTAACTTAATAAAATTTTAAATAATAATTTAAATATAATTCAATGGATTGTAAAATTAGACGTGATTTCAATTTGACTAATATGTGATGCCATATACAATTATATGTAAAAGTTATTTTTTTCTGTTTCTACCATATACGAGGGCGGATCAATAAGTCCGTGACTTTTTAATTGAAACAAAGTTTTTTTTTGCAAAAAAATATTTTTCAACATAATCTTTTTTTAGCTCCCTTCCAAAAAATATGATTTTTCGAGGTCCATAAAATAGGCATTTGTTTGATCAATAATTTCATCGTTGGAGCTAAATCTCTTTCCACGAGCCATTTCTTTAGGTCTGGAAATAGGAAATAGTCCCTGGGGCTAAAACCGGAGAATATGGCGGATGAGGTACCAATTCGTAGCCCAATTCATGGAATTTTGCCATTGAGACTGCACACGTGTGCACTCGTGCATTATCTTGATGAAAAATAACTTTTTTCTTGGCCATATGTAGTCGTGTTTTTTTTTTTTAATCCAGTCCAAAAAGTTGGCATAATATTCGCCGTTTATTGTTTTTCCCTTTTGAAGGTAATCGATGTTTACTTTCCAGCGTGCATCCCAAAAAGCCGTTGCCATCACCTTATTGGCAGACAAACTTACCTTGTCCTTTTTCGGAGCCGGTTCACCCGGAGAAACCCATTGTTTAGACTACTGCTTGGTCTCCGGAGTGTTGTAATGGATCCATGTTTCATCCACAGCTACAAAACGCCGCAAAAACTCATTCGAATTGCGGTTAAACAACTCCAAACAATCCTTTGAAGTTGTCACACGATTACGTTTATGGTCAATTGAGAGCAAACGCGGCACCCATCTTGCAGACAGCTTTCTTAAGCACAATTGATCATTTAAAATCGAAACCCCACTGCCATATGAAATGACTATGGCATCAACAATCTCAATCTTTTACTCTTCGATCGGCCAACACCATATCGTGGATTTTTTCGACATTTTTGGGTGTATTGATCTCAATTGGCCGTCCAGAACATTCAGCGTCATTTGTACTTGTGCGACCACAACGAAAGTCAGTAAACCACCTTTTACCATTCAAATCGTGCAGAGTCCCGTCCCCATATTATTTATCAAGCTTTTCCTTGGTTTGATTGACGGTTTTTTTTTTCGCAAATAATAATTTTTAATGAGCAATCGATATTCACTTTTTTCCATTTTTAAAAAAATCTACGAGGTTATATGTTTTGAACAGCTGTTAAACGCAAAGTAAACGACGGAACTTGCTCAAAATGTGACAGTAGTCTATTAACAGTCTATTAACAGAAAAGTCACGGACTTATTGATCCGGCCTCTAACGATCACAGTTGTTAAGTTTTTTGCTTTATTTGGATTTTCCGAATTTGAGCATTAAAATAGGTTTTTCTTAACATTTTTGTCTTTTCAGTGTTTTTTAAGATTTTCTAACTTAAACTGAAACTCTTGAAATATTATTTATTCCAGTAACTTTAAACTTTTGTTTTTAAGTGTAGCCTTTCCAAAGTTTTTACTTTTACTTTTTTTACAATCATGTTTTTTTTTTACTTAAATACATTGAATTTAGTTTTTTGTCTTTTCTGATAATTATATATAAAATTGATAGATTTTTTTGTTTTTTTGTTTTTTTACCATAAATGTTTATATATGATAATATATAAGTGATAGTTTTTCATTTTAGTGTTGTCTTTTTTGACTTTTTTAATTTAAATTCAATAAATAAATTTTTTAGCTTGAGGTCTTTTTTTAAATCTAGTTTTTCTTTTTAATTTTAATACATGTGTATATATAATGATATATATATATGTGATGCCATGTATTATTATATACAAAAGTGTTAAAATTTGTTTTTTTTTTATTGTATAATATATATTTATATATATTTATATATTTATATATGGAAGTATATATGATCTCATATTTAGCTATATCAAGTATATATGCTGAGATAAAAAGATCAACTTATAACATGAGATTTAACGATATATGATAATATAAAGCTCTGTATTAAAAATTTTCATAAAAATAAATATGAGATGTAAATATTTATCGTTACATACGGTGACATATGTAAATATATATGTTTATATCAAGCTATATATGACTATATATAAACTTTTTTCGTCGGGAGTATCTATTAAATGTTTAATTAAAAATTAGCATAACGACAACAAATCGAAAAAATTACTAAACTTTAAAAAACACCAAAATTGCGGATAACCGCCATAATTTAAAAAAAAATTAAAAAAAATCAAAAAATTAAAAAAACGCAGAAAAAAACTCGAAATAAAACAAAATATAAATACAGTCAAAGCTCGATATAACGAATGATATATTGTCAGGCCCATTCGTTATATCGAAATATTCGTTATATCCCAACAACTTTTTGTACTAAATCGACTGCACATTTTAAAATTTCTCAAAATGACAAGTTTATTGAAAATGAAAAATAAAACTGTTATTGTGCAAACAATTTGCTCGTTATCCCGTTTTCGTTATTCCGAATATTAGTTATTCCGGGCTTTGACTGTATCGCTAAAATTGAACAAAAATAATCTCCAACAATAAAAAAATCGCCAAAATTTAAAAACTTAACAAAATTAAAAAATCGCCAATATTGAGAATAAAATGGCAAACATTTTTTTTAAATTTTTGTCGATTTTTCTCAATAATTTTTTCAACAATATTAAAAAAAATCGCCATTAAAAAAAGCTAAAATTGAAAAAACCATTTAAATAATTCATATTTCGAAAACAATTTCTTATTTTTTTTATTTTTGTGAACTTCCCAGGAAAACTTGCTATTACCATAGAATTAATTATGATATATTATGAATCTTTATAAATTTACCTTACAAAAAAGTAGTTACTTATTACCTTACAAGTACCTTATTTCTTTGGCCCTTCCTAATAAGCAGGTATATAACACAATATTAGTAAGACATAATTGTTTAGCTTCCAAAATAAGTAGTGATGTATGTTCATATCAGTAAGGTATTATTTCAGACCTTCAAAATAACAACAAATGTAATGGATAGTCATTACTACGAAAGGTCTGAAATAAGTGATAATAAGTAACTTATTATTTTTGCTATTCCAAATAAGCAGATATTTAACACAATATTAGTAAGGCGTTGTTTTTAATCTTACAAATAAGCAGTTACATATATTCATATTAGTAAGGTATTATTTCGGACCTTCAAATAACAAAAACTGGAATGGATAGTCATTACTTTGGAAGGTCTGAAATAAGTCCTACCCATTACCAAAGTTTTGCTGGGTTTTTAAATTTTGGCGATTTTTTATAACTTTAGCGATTTTTTTTTTATTTGATCGATTTTTTCAATTTTGGAGTTTGTTAACTCTTTTTACATTTCATTCGTTTTTATATACTATTTTATATATAATTTTTTTTTTCAATTTTGGCGTTTTTTTTCATCAAATTTTGAGGATTTTTTTTACATTATTTGCACTATTTGTACTCCAATTTATTTATATTTATTACACATTTAATAGATATTATTAAATTAAACTTTTATTTGAAAGTGAGTTTGAAATCAGAAAAACCAAAGTGTAAAAATTAACCCTATATGGATCAAGTTACATAAAATAATTGTTTTTGTCAAGTTGAGATTTTTTTTTATCAATTTAAATGCTTTACAATGTTGTAGTCACAATTAAAATTATGTTTCAATTGTCTTTATTTGTCCCCAGGCCATTAATGGTTAACGATTTTTTAAATAAAAGTAAAGATAATTATAGTCTTAATAAATTTAATGATATTTTTCCAAAAACTATGCAAACTTTGATGAAAACCTTAAAATTTTGTTAAATTTTTGACTAAATAAGCTATTTTCATAAAATGTCCTGGAAAGGAGTCGCTCCAAATACAAACTCGAATTATAAGTTTTCCAAATTATTTTTCGAAATTTCAAAGGAATACCCTAATGCATATATTAAAGCTCAACTTATCACTATTTCAAAGCCTTTTCAAAATTTAAAATCACTTACAATTTGAGTAACTTTTTAATTTTTTAATCTATGAAGTATTCAAAAATAGTTTATTTAAGAATAATTTGAAATTTTAACTTTGAGATTCAAATATCTAAAAATGGATTTACTCAACCTACTCCAGGTCTCTTTTTAAGAATATAATTTATTTCAAGAGGACAAAATGAAAAAAAAAATTATGTTTCATAACATAGTTTTTTGGATAAAATCCATTTTATCGGATCCGTAAACCTCTTAGAAAAATTTAAAAAAAATTTCATAAGTCCTTTAAAGCCATAAGCATTAAGTTATTAAACAAACTTATAAAAAAAAAATAATATTAAAGTTTTTAACTATATTCTAAATTTTTAATTATTTTGTGATCCGACATTTTGGCTAATTTTTATTTTTTGCTAATAAAGTCGTTGTAAATGAAACTTTTTTAATATGCCGAAATAAATGATTTTGCATTTACTATCCAAATATGTTACTTTTGTTAAGGTCTGAAGTTTCATGCAGTTAACGGTTATACAAAAGTTTTGAAGTTTGAAGTTTCAAAAATTGTGAAGTTTGAGCTTCTTATATAATTATGTCTTTATGACACCCTCTATACCATTGAAGGATATTTATCAGTTAACTCATCAGGAAAAAAAATCTCTTCTTGATCAGAATGGATATCAAAGTCGATATAGCGATGTTCGTCTATCTGCTGAAATGCAAAATAATCCGCCGATATAATAGAGGAATTGCTAGTTTCAAGTCAAATTGTTTGATGATATTATGAGCAGCTTGGTATTGAAAATGATTAAAATTGATTGACTCATTCAAAAGTTATGAGTGAAATATAAAGTCACTTCAAAAGTTTGTATACAAATTGCTACTAAGGCGAGAAATAAATATAATTTAGGATTATAACTTTAAAACAAACAACTTAGGTTTTAAGTTTTTAATATTTTTATTAACAAACATTTAATACAAACGTTTTAATTTACAAAGCTTTCAGATTTCTAAGTTATTTTGAATACAATTTTTTACTTTTCTGAAATGACTTCCATTAAGATTTTTACTGAATCTTTCGTGTCCTTTTTTGTAGAACACAAAAAATCGTTTGCCGGGAAACACCAGCTTGCCTAGTAATTATTTTGTACACACGACACTGAAACTCATTGAATATTATAATAAAAAATTCACTCAATTTTTCTAGATTACCGATTGCAAAAAAAAAAAACTAATCAGACGATTGACATCCAATTAGGCACATTATTATTTACGGAAATGGCAAACGTTATAAAAATGTCAAGTGTAAAAATAATGACAAGTATTTAAATTTATAAGCCTAAAAGTATTTTACATATATTTCTCGCGCGCTCCTTAATTTAAATTATCACGTCATTGTATAAGTAATGAATACTGCAAGGAATTTTACGCACAAAATTCAGATACAAATGAAAAATATGCACTTTAAACATAAAATATACGGTTAAAAGGAGACTTATTGCACAAATCATAAAGAAAATAAAAAAATATAAAATTACGTAGTGGATTTTCTGATAGAAATAGCATTATTCTCTTTTATCGGATCAGCAAGATTTTTAAAATTAAAATTAAAATAAAAAAATTTTTATTAATTTTTTTTGGTTATTAAAATTCGAAATGAAAAAAATGCAGAAATAGTACAACGTATGCATTAAAATACGAAATATGCAAAACCATAGATTTTTGCCAAAATATGTAACTACAAATTGATGTAATTTTATTGCAATTAGACGATAAGAACATCTGGATTGGCATGGAATATCATGCCCTAGTGTTGACAATTTATCATTTAAATAAAATCCCTGAAAATATATATCAATTAAAAAACGCAAAATAAGTTATCCGCAAATATTTTTTTTCCAAATCTTTTTTAAAATTCTTACGCCCACGAAATGTTGTGTACTTAAACTTTTATAGCAAAGTTTTTCTTCGAAATTTTTCACAAAATTTTGTCCATACATTTTTTTTTCAAAAAAAAAAAATTTTATGTCAAAGGATTAAGGGTATACCAAATTTGGTACAGCCGAATTTTGTATGCATTGTTCACTTAATCTATTCACATGTTTGGTGAGAACAAGGTAGTTGCTCTAGATATTTCCAAGGCGTTCGATCGTGTGTGGCACGGCGCACTGTTATCAAAACTAATTGCCTTTGGTGTAGGTAATGATTTCTCTCGAGTTTTCTCAGAGATCGTACTATACGTGTTGTTATAGATGGGGTCTCATCCGACGAGTTTCAGTTATGTTCAGGGGTACCACAGGGCTCTGTTCTTTCTCCATCTCTTTTTCTCATCTTTCTTAATGACCTCCTTGGTCGAACTATCAATCCTATTTACTCCTTTGCAGATGACAGCAACATTTGTCATTCTTTTTCCTTCGATCGTAGGCCAAGCCTTGTGGAGGTCGGGGGCAAAAGACAGATTATTAATGACACACTCAATCATGACCTTTCGACAATCTCAGAGTGGGGTCGTGCGAACAGGGTCGATTTTAATGCTCGTAAGACTCATTGTTGTATGTTGACCCATAGGTCTGTGGACTCAACCACGTCATCTGTGTATATGGATGGGATCGTTATTGAGGATTCAGATACTCTTGATGTTCTGGGCATGAGAATACAGTGTGATGTCCGTTGGACAGATCACATTATTCAAGTATCGAAAGAAGCTTTCAAGTGTCTTGGTTTTCTAAACCGGTGTAAGAAATACTTCACCCCATCCGGCCGAAGATGGAATATATATGGGCAGGTGCTTCAAAATCTATTTTGGGGCTTCTGGATCGTGTGCAACGGAGAGCGTTGATGCTTATCAACGACAGTAGGGCTTCGAACTCTATTGACTCGTTGGAGCATCGTCGGAATGTGGGTTGTGTGACTTTGTTCTATAGATATTACCATGGGAAGTGTTCTGCTGAGATAAGCCGACTCATCCCGAGGGACCGGGTCTCTGTTCGTACTACCCGCTTGTCAAGTAGATCTCATCCGTTTGTTGTCTATAGCCAGGCAAATCGCACAACGCATTACAGAGAAAACTCGTTTTTCAGTCGCACTAGCCGTATGTGGAATTGTCTCCCTGCGGAAGTCTTTCCTGCAAATTACAATTTAGAAAAATTCAAGTCAAATGTCCACAAACACTACTCCCTCTTTCCTCCTCCCCATAACCTATTTTCCTGATATCAACACAATGCAATGCATTAGTAGGGACATCCCCTGAGTGTTGGTTCAACATAAAAAAAAAAAAAAAAAATAATCTTCTTTTAGCGCGATACACTTTTCCCAGCGATATTCAATAGCTTCGATACCCTCTTTAAAGTAAGAACTGTATAGCTCCTTAAATAGCCATCAACCGCAGATTCCACCTCATGATTGTTGGCTAATCTTTTACTACCGAGTAATTTTTTTCAAGATTGTAAATAGAAAATAATCCGAGGGAGCTAAATGTGGCAAATAAGCAATGCAATTCGAACATTAATTCATTGAATTTGGCTATCATCTTCACAACATCGTCACGACGCTGTTTTTGTTCTATTGTGAGCAAATGCGGCACTGATCTTTCGCACCTCTTTCTTAACACCAAATTTTCGGTCAATATGCGATGTATAGCACTTTTTGTAATGCCTATCATTTTAGACAGCTCACGCACCTTACCTTCAACCGGCGAACATCCATCACCATTCTTTGAATTTTCTTAACCGTATCGTGCTTGGACACTCCACTGCGGTGCTCGTCTAGGCAGGTCGCACGGCCTCGCTTAAACTCTGCTACCCAATATTTTATAGTCGTAACCGAAAGAGCAGTCTCCCACAAAGTAGAATCTGGCTCGGCTTTAATATTGGTTAGACTGAGACCTTTCAAATGAGAATATTGAATTACATAACGGTTACTATTGTTTTCCATATATACAAATTCACTGAGACCCTTTATTTTTGATGGCTCAAAAAAAAAAAAATTACTAAACAACGTGGCGCCTTAAAACTTAAAACATATTTTTTATAAGTATTTTCTTTCAAACTGCTGCCGTCATCTATACGTCAGGTCGTTTAATTTGGGACCGCCCTCGTTCAATATATATATAAAATCAATATAATATTTAAACAATTTATATAAATATACAATTAATAAATTTTATTATAACCACACAGCATGTGTTTAAAAACAAATTAATATATTTCCATAAATATACTGTGGCTTTATTTGAGTTTATTTTCCATTCTATATAAAAAAAAACCTCAAAATGTGAAATAATTATTTATTTACTGTATAAAAAAACTATAATTAAATTTTAATAATAAACAATTTAACACTGTCCTTTTTTAATTATGCTTGCAATCATAAATATTTTATGTGTATTGTTTAAATTTTTTCTCTTGCAAATTTCTATAATTTTATTGTTATTGTCTAAAAACTTTAATTAATAATTAACCAGAAAAAAAATTAATATATATAAATAATAAAATAGTTAAAAATATGTGTTAGTATCTCATTATATAAAAAATAACATCAAGTTTGTTTCATTATATCCTTTTATTACATATAATAATATACAGTGAAGTGCAAAATAATAAGGTAATTGAAATAAGTGGAATTTTTTCTCAATTAATACATAGAGCTTTAAACCTCTAAAACTCTTAATTTAATTCGTACCACAAAAAGCTTCATTAATCTTTGGCCAATGAAACTTTTTATCAAACACAGAAAAAACTAAAATCAAGTTTTAATTAAAATATTTGTTGATTTTATTAAAAGATTTATTGAATTTGGTCTAATTATGGAAATTGTAGTATCAATATATTGGGCATACAAGTTAATAATGTCGATTTTTTTTGCTTGAAAATGCATTTATTATAATAATAAAGTGAATTGATACATTATTCCAAGTATTTGTCCATCGTTAGCCACTACTTTTTTCCCATCTTTGTGGTAGCAATATGGATTCCGCGGCAAAAGAACTGCTGCGGTTTTGAGGTGAAGAATGAATCAAGCCAATTTCTGATACCCTGTTCTGAAGTGAAGCGTATTCCAGTAAGGGCGTTCTGCATCGATCGAAACAAATGGTAGTCAGAAGGGGCAAGGTCTGGGCTATAGAGCGGGTGAGCCAAAACTTCCCTTCCACTGTTTCCAAATAGTTTTTGGCCGGTCTGGCAACATGTGGCCGAGCGTTGTCATGATGGAAGATTATGGTCTCGTGTCTGGTGGAATATTCTGGTCGTTGATTGCTCTCTTCAAACGAATCAATTGTGTTCGGTACAGGTCCCCTGTGATCGTCTGACCAGATTTCAACAGCTCATAATACAAAACACCCTTCTGATCCCACCAAATACAGAGCATTACCTTGGCGCCATGGATATTCGACTTCGGCGTTGTTTTGACTGGTTGGCCGGGCTTTACATATGACTTTTTGCGCTTGGGGTTATCGTAATGTATCCACACACAGAGAAAACTTTAATTATTTGCTAACTGAAGTTCGGTTACTAGGACTCAAATTCCGTTATTACTTGTTTCAGATGGTTGGCACAACTTAACACTAATTTTAGCAACGAATTTTGGTTAATTCCAATGAATTTTACAACACCCACAATATTCAGAAATCTAATAACAACTTATAACTGAATTTATAAGTTGTTACCATTAATATACACTTTTCAATTCAGTTGGCACTTTATTTCTCTGTGTGCATTTTTCATCACCAGTAATAATACAATGCAAAAATTACTTCTTTTTGTAGCGTTCAAGCAGCTTTTCCTTTCAACGCCTCTCGGCCTCAATTCATATATGGTACCCAATTTCCTTGCTTTTGAATGAATCCCAATGCTTTTAAACGTAGGGAAATGGCTTGTTGTTTGCTAGTGTTGGGATTAATAGCTCATTTTGGTGACTCGGTCATTATCGTTCAATTCGAATCAGTGAACTAGTTCGTTCAAATTGTTCAATCGTTCTTTTTTGATTTGACTTGTGACTGATCTGCGTGTGGTGAACTGTGTCGTTCGTTTGACAATTATTATGCCCTATTCATTATTTTATGAGTTTTTTTCACAAATTTTACTGTACATATTATAAAATTGCAACTTTTCTAACAAAAATTTATTTATTTTGTGTAAAAAACATTTTATTTCTATGACTATAATTGTTTTTCCTAATTTGAAACAATATTATTACTATTTTCTAAAAAAAAATGATTGCTCTTGCAATTTGATTGAATAGAGATGCAATTGTTCTATGAATAAAAAGAACGAAATGAACGATTGAACGACAAGATCGAATAGATCGATTCACATCGTTCAATTCAGTGAGTCGTTCAATTGAACTAGTTCGTTCATGAACGACACAACTCTACTTCTTGCGTTTGACAACAATCTTCGTGCAGTAATGCTTCCAATTCCTCATCTTCAACTTTTTCGGCTGATCAGGCATCTCCTTGTCTTCTGCGTCGAAATCACCACTTTTGAATCGCGCAACCCATCGTTCACAAGTTTTTTGAGTTGGTGCAAGCTTCTACCAACAATCGATAACTTTCAGCAGCCGTTTGCTTCAAATGAAAGAAGGTTATCAGACTTCCCTGCAAAACATCTTCTTTAGGCACAAAATTCGACATTATTATAGCGATTGAAAAAAAATGTGTGTTTACACTTTGGCGTCTATCGAATACTGAGTTATAATGACAGATGTTTACCCTCCAAAATACCACATTTGTTATTATTGACACAAACCATATGTGATAGTTATGCCATATGTTGTCCAAATCGACATTATTAACTTTTATACCCAATAATTGTAATTATTTAATTGATTTTAGTTTCAATTTAGATGTTAATCATATCTATTAAAAATTTAATTGAATGTTGTTTTTAATTTTAGAAAACTTTTAAAAGATACTATTAAAACTAAAACTTAAAAATTATTTTGTTATTTCGGGGATGTTTAGTGATTTTTTTTTTAAATTTTGATGGTTTATTTATTTTTTTTTTTTTAATTTTAGCTATTTATTCAAATTTTGATGATTTTTTAAATTATTGGCGTTTTTTTTAATTTTGGTAACATTTTTTGAGGTTTTTTAAATTTTGGTGTTTTTTCAAATTCAATTTTTTATAAACAATTTTTTCAACTTAATTGATTGTATTTTTAAATATTTAAATTTTTTTTAATTTTAGTAATTTTTTGCGTAATGAATTTAAATCGACAAATCGTTTTTAAAAGAAGAAGAATGTCGTTAAATTTCTTTTTGTAAGAAAAATTTCAATAATTAAGGAACTTTTCTTATTATTTTGATCCGCACTGTATATATATTATTTGTAATTCGTATTCTGTAGTTTTATAGTGATTGGTGATCATATATTACACTATTTTCAATTTCACTTTACACTTTTATTGTAAATTTTTTTTTTTTAGAAATCTCCGTTAACAACAAGTCAAATGTTTTGGCTTGATAAATTTTTAAGAAGACTAATGGCTATAGTCTAATTGTAGAAAATTTTAAATTTTAATATAAAAAATATGGACTGTCTTTATAGTTTTTGAATTTGTTACCATAATATTTTTAAAAATTTTATTTTATTTAAAACTAAATTTGTAAATGGTGTAATTTGTTTCTGTAAATAATTTTATATATAAATTTTTAAAAACATATCCTTGTTAGTATAGCTTTCATATAATATATCTAGTTTGTTGTTTTTATTGTTGACCATATACATATATTAAATCATTAATTAATAAATTAAACTATTATAAACTTTAGTAAATGCAATATTGTAATAAAATATTATTGTAAATTTATTTTTACAAATTAATGGTAGTTAGCTGTAATATATAATGCCTTTTTTATTATAAAAATATTTCACAAATTTTAAATACATAAATATTGAAATTATATTATTACATTGTTATTTAAAATTTATGACACCGAAAGTGATACTGGTCATTTTGTTTGCTAATTAAGTTTTGTAATATTGATGTAGGCCCAAATCCCTTTAAAACGAACGAAATAAAAGTAAAATCAAGGACGATGTACAGGGTGGTGGGCCAACTTCGACTGACTGATTTTAAATGCTTTTAACTTTTTTATTTTTTATTTTATTATTTTTTTTAAAATATAAATATAACTTATAACATTATTTGACAAAATGACATCCATCCATGGCGTCCATTTTTCTGTTGTCATTTAATGGTTTTTTTCAAGACGTTTTGCATTACGTTGCGCAACGTTTCTGGCTCCAATTCTGCAATTTCTGTCCAACATTCTGCTTAAGTATCTGAATGTTTGTGGTTTGTTGGCGTAAACCCGTCCCTACAAAAAACCCCACAAAAAAATCAGGGGCCGTCAAAAATGGGGAACGAGGTGGCCACGCAAAGTCTGCATTTTTTTAAATTATTCGGCCATCAAAAAATCTCGCGGTATGAGCTGTAGCTCCATCACCATATGTCAGGATTGTTGAGAACGACCGGACGTCAAAAATTTTCCAACATGGTCCAATATACCGCCCCGGAGACGGTTTCAGGTTGCCCAGATTAATTTTCGAAAAACTATATTCACTCAGGGAACTTCTGCTATAAGTATTTGTAGTTGTTTCAGTTGTAATGCAGTATCTTTATTTTTAACTGAAAAAAAAAAACAATCATTTGTAGAAGAAATTTAATTTTTGACTACAATTTTAGTTCATTAAAAAAAACAAACCACATCAAATTACAGTATTATGTTTTTTTTATTTAAAAAAATAAAACATAAATGTTTGTTATTGTTTACTACGTGTATGGTTAATTTTTACTGCAATTGGGGTTAATTTTTTGAACAGTTAAAAACAGATGACGATGTTAGTTGAATTTACTGAAATGTAAGTCGTCCTCATTATTTCATATTCGGCTGATCATTGAAAATTTGACCGAAGAAGAACTTCGAAGTGAGTTCGGTCGGACACTAGAACTTTTCTTAATTTTCAATTGCAAACCACAATATAATTTGTAATGTTTAACATGCCCAAAGAGAAATTTAACTTTCAATTTAAAATTGTCAATTCAATGTGAAACTAAATTTTTATATGATACCATATATTATTATACGTAACATTGCCATATAAAATAATATATGAAATCATGCTAATTAATAAATACCATATAACTGTTATACTACTGTTATATACTGTATTATACTGCTGTTATATCAATCGATATATATTATGATATGAATATGTCTGAGACCATATCAAAAATTTTCGAAAAACCAAATCCATGATAACGTTATTTATGATCATATGCGCCATCACCTATATTACTCTATATTAAACTATTTGTTTTCATATAATGTTATTTTAAATAGTATATGATTGTATATGAACGTTTTTACTCGGGACGTTGAATTTAACCATGTCTAGTAAATAAATTGTATACAATTTTTAATAAATAAGATTAAATTTTTCATTAAATTTTATGAAAAACTGCATTAAGTTAATGAAAAGTTTCAATGGACGAGTCTTATTGTACAGCAATTACGGAATTTTTTCCGCGAAATGTTTTTTTCTTGACCCTTTTTTTTTGCAAATTTTTATAATCGGAATTTTTTTTAGACAAAATTAGTTTTCGGTAAATGATTTTTTTCAGATTTTCTTTCTGTTTTTTTTTACGCGAAATGTTTTTTCTCCTTGATTTTTTTTTAACGAAATTTTTTTCGTCGAAATGAGTTTTTCGCAAAAAATTTTTTTGGGGCTTGATATTCCATTTGTGTAAAAACTTAATCTGGAAACTGGAAAAACTTAATCTGGGATTTCTTCTCAGCGAATTTTTTAATTTGAGCAATTTTTTTTTCGCGCAATTTTTTTTCCGTGAAACTTTTTTCAAGAATTTTTTTTATTTTGGATTTCCGTTTGAGATTACTTTTTGGCAAGATCTATTTGTCGAAAAACTTTATCTTTGATTTCTTCTCAGCGAATTTTTTAATTTGAGCAATTTTTTTTTCGCGCAATATTTTTTCCGTGAAACTTTTTTCAAGAATTTTTTTTATTTTGGATTTCCGTTTGAGATTACTTTTTGGCAAGATCTATTTGTCGAAATATTTTTCCGTAAAATTTTCTTTTTTTTTTCAAATTGGTACACCCAGAGAAAAATTTAGCAATTCGCTAACGCATTGTCGGTTACTACGATACAAATTCAGCTATTATGAGTTTTAGATGGTTGACACAGCTTAACATTAGTTTTCAAAACAATGTTCGGTGAATTCAACTTAATTTTAGTTGCAATACCCAAAATATTCAGAAATCTAATGTTAATATCATTTTACTGAGTGAATTAATAAAAACTTTTCAATTCTTTTGGCACTGATTTATTTCTCTGTGTGTGGGAATAAACTTTTTATCGGATTTATACGCCAAATTTGAACTCCCTAGTTCCATCGATTTGTGCTTGGCGATATTGAGTGAGTGAGTCAAAGAGCCATTTGAAAATTTCTAAAGCGCTCGCTTGCCGTTATTTATCTGCACTGATGTTCATTTAAAATTTCCTCAAATAAAAACTTTAATGGCCTTAAAACTGTAACAATTTTTCATGCATTTCATTTCTCATTTTTCACACTCTGTAAATCTTTCTTAACTAACTGTAAAATATTTTCCTTTAAGGTTTCCCAACAGCTGCATATAAGTACTTTTTCTTACTTACACTTACAATTTAAAACATTTTTAAGGTTTCTTTTTTTTTAAGCTGCAATCTAACTTTTCTTTTAAAGGTGTTTAACGCAAACAAAACTTTGTACATGTAATAATAAAATTTCAATATTTATGAAAAGCGAATAAACAAAATGTTTTTTTTTTTAAATATAGTAAACAAGTTAAAGTAGTTTTGAGCAAAAAATATTTAAAATTTTTATATAAACTTAAATTGTTTAAGAAAATTTTCAGAGACAAAACCAAATTTTTTTTTCTTTTTTCTGGTTTTTATTATTACAGGTTTCAGACACCAATAAAAGCATTCGCCTGCCTAACAACACCAAGGTGAGTGTTAAAAGAAAATTTCAGTAAAAATATATAATTTTAAAATGATTTTTTTAGTTCAAACAAATGCACTAATGGAAGAAAAGCTTTATCATTTCTATGAAAAGCTCTTTTAAAGACAAAATTCCTAATGTTTATGAAAAGTTTCAACAAATTTCATATTTATTAAAAATTTTTTGAATATAATGAAAACATTAATTGGGTTATAATTTAAAAAAAAAACTTAATTAGGTTTATAATAAGCTTTTACAAAGTATGTCCAAAGAAAAAAATCATAATATTTACTTCATACTTATGAAATCTGTTTTATATATTATGAAACCATTCATTTTTATTTTTATTTTTTGTTTTATTATAATTACAAATTATATACTATTACCCTAACCGAGCACTAGCTACTATGGCCTTCGGCGCGTTGTAGCGAAAACGGACCAGTGCTTCTGGTGGGAATCGAACCCACTACCCCCGCACAGATAAGCCAGCACGCTCCCAACTAGCGTACCGGGCGCACAAAACCATTCATTTAACGAACATTATATTTACAATTAAAAACAAAAATATATGTTTTTTTTTATTTTAGAAATGTTGAGGTTAAGAACAAGAATAAACGTTTTTCTCTAAAAATTATAAACACTATTAATTTTTAAATCAGAATAGACTAGTTTCTGCCTCTTTTTATGGACAGGCTCAGCAGTGATTTTGCATTTAAATTGTATTATTATTTGTGTCTTATATTTGTCAGATTGTCTCTATATGATAAATTTTTCAACAACCTACGGCTGTAAGAATCAAACCTGCGCTCATCTTACATTACAAACGTAACAATACCAAGTCATGACCGGTTTAGCGAGCACACCCAAGTATGGCCTCGAATCTAATGCAGCTAAATTGCAGTTTTCTTTCCTATTAGCTTATACCGAGAAGTGACAACACTAACAACACAAATTAAATTAAATTTGTTATTTTTCTAATCTCCTGCGTTTCTATTTCAAAATGTTACCAGATTGACGTATGGTTTTTACGTTCAGGGTTGACAACTTTTGCGTTTTAAGATGAGACATCGCCACAGGGCAAATTTTATAATGTATTTTAGTACAGTGTTATATTAACGTCATATAGACAGTCGCAATTAATTTTTAATTAATATGCGTTTGACAAATTTAATTTAGAAATGTTGAGGTTAAGAAGAAGAATAAACGTTTTTCTCTAAAAATTATAAACACTATTAATTTTTAAATCAGACTGGACTAGTTTCTGCCTTTTTATGGACAGGCTCATCAGTGATTTTCCATTTAAATTGTTTATATATATTAAATATTTCAACTTATTTCACAGAAAAAACTAAAATCGAGTTTTAATTAAAATATGTGTAAATATATTATAAAGTTTAATTGAATTCGGTCCCATTAACCACCCGTTGTCACATGCAAGTATAAGTTCTAAAAACTGAATACACTCACTCTTGTTTACCAATACAATTACACTTTTGTCACTTGCGACTCAACTTGCAACGAAATTTTGAAGACAGTGAATGTTTGGCACTTGCCAAAAATGAACAAAGTGCCAAAAATGAAAAAAAACAGTTTTACCTAGTATTACGTTCTTTGCCAATTTACTGGTATTTAGTAAATTTTAGTAAGAAGGAATAATAATATTTATAAAAAAAAAAAATAACAAACACACCGACAATTCTAAATGATAATTTATAATATTAATTTTATGAGTTTTTTAAATAAAAAAATTTTACAACAAAATTTTTCCCTGGATATGTTAGAATTTGCATTACTGAGTTCATATAATTTGAGTAACTTGCAAGCAACAGTGTAGATACCCGAAAATTTTGCATATTTTTTCGATAATTTCATTGATAACACAGTGCAAGACGAAAAAAAATAACCATACACGGACACCACTACGTGATAAAAGACTAGAAATTTATTTATTGAGATCTTAGGTAAATTTTTGTAGTTGATTGTTTCCTTGAATTTTGAACGGTTTGCTACCTATGGACCTGAACACGGGGAAAAAGATAAAAAAAAAAATCGAATTTTTTTAATTTTTTTGCGATTTTGATCTGGAAGGTGAAGTTTTTTTGATTTTATATGTTCGCAATTTTTGTTCTTTATGACAAGAGCTACAACTTTGCCATAGAGAGTAAATCGAAATTCTGAACGGTTTGCAAGATATGAGCCTGAGAAAATGATCACTTTTTTGCGAAAATAATACCGAGACCCCAAATCTTTGGCGGCCCATAAACAAAAAAGGTCATCTCCTTTGGGAAAAATTGGGAGACACGGGTCTTTTTTTTTTAGTCTTTTATCACGTAGTGGTGTCCGTATATGGTTATTTTGCCATGACTTAAAAAATTACACACAGTGTAATACATGTTCTCAACTTTGGACGGTGGCAACTTACCCCCCGTTGCCACATGTAATTAAACCGTTCAAAGTTGAGAATACGTATTTTCAATGAAATTATCGAAAAAATATGCAAAATTATCGGGAAATTGCGCCGAATAAAATAAACTTTTAACTATTTAATTGATTTGGTTTTAATTAAGAGGTTAGTTAATCATATCAATTACAAATTTAATGGAATATTGTTTAAAATTTCAAAAATTTAGAGTAATTTGAGTAACTTGCAAGCAACAGTGTAGACACCCAAAATTTTGCATATTTTTTCGATAATTTCATTGATAATACGTGTTCTCAACTTTGAACGGTGGCAACTTACCCCCCGTTGCCACATGTAATTAAAACGTTCAAAGTTGAGAATACGTATTTTCAATGAAATTATCGAAAATATATGCAAAACTATCGGGAAATTGCGCCGAATTAAATAAATTTTTACTATTTAATTGATTTGGTTTCAATTAAGAGGTTTATCATATCAATTAAAAAATTAATGGAATATTGTTTTAAATTTCAAAAATATATAAACCATTAAAAATATAACAAAACATCCCCAAAACTTGTGAAAAAATTGAAAACAATCGCAAACAGTGGAAAAAAATTGCCAAAATTAAAAAATTCCAAAATTAAAAAAAAAAAAAATTAACAAAATTTAAAAAAATCGCAAAAAATTTAATAAAAATCGTCAAAATTTAAAAAATCGCCAAAATTGAAAAATTACGAAATTCGAAAACAATTGAAAAATTCGAATAAAACGTCAACATTAAAACGAACTCCAATTAGAAGTTTTATTATTTTCGGTCCTATTAAAGAAATTTTAGTATGAATTTAATTTATAACTACTTAATTGATTTAGTTTTAATTAAGATTTTTAAACATTTAATTGAATATTTTTCATAATTCCAAACAAATTTTTAGTATATACTATTAAAATTTTAATTAAAATTGTAACAAATCGAAAAAATTTGGGAAATATTCACCAGAATTTAAAAAATCACCAAAATTTGGTTAGAATATTGTTCTACCTCAAGTCCAAAATAAAATATGATATTGTCATATTAGATTTTATTTGTTGCTCTTCAACTATTTTTTGATTTTATAATTTGGTTTACCAAATCAGTCGGTTTATACACTAAGCCCGAGTTTTTATGATGTAGATTATATTTAAACTCAGATTAACGACCTTTTTAAATGGCATACCTTTTTAAATGGCATACTGAAATCTGATTTATTTTGTTTTATTATGATAGAGACCAAAATTCTAAACAAGATGAAGTGGTTCCGACAAATTTTTGTTAATAAACTTGGCTAATAAATAAATAATATTCGTTCCCGGTGTAACTAAACCAAGTTTAGCTGATATCCCAAAAACTCGGAATAAGTTTGACAAATTATCATAAAGTTAATTTTGTCTGTTGTATGTAATGTCTCGGATTGAGCGAAGCCATTTATCGTTTTCTATTCCGGACAACTGAAGATTTGGGTGATGCCAATGCAATAATTGTGTTGTCTATAAGCAACAAATAAAATCTAACAATATCATATTAGATATTGGACTTGAGGTAGAACAATATTCGAACTAAATATATGAAAATATAGAAAGTTCGAAATAACAATTTTTATATATTTAATACAAAATTTAAAACATTTTTGAATCACAAAAAATTAAAAAAAAAAAACGTCAAAATTGAAAGAATTGCCAAAAATTAAAAAAAAATGGAAATTAATCGTAAAATTGAAGAAAAAAATCATCAAAATTTAAAAAAGTCGCCAAAAAAATTTGGGGAAAAATCGTGAAAACCGCTAATATTTGAAAAACAATCATCAAATAAATTGGAAAAAAAATTTAATTGTCAGAATGAAAATAAAATTGAAGAAAATGCAAAAAATCGGCAAAATTGAAAAAAACGCAAATATTGAAAAACAGCAAAAATATAACAAATCGCAATAATTAGAAAAGCTCTAAAATTTAAAAAAATAACAAAATAACATTTTTAAACCTCCATATCTTGAAAACTTTTTTGTTTTCGCCATTTTTTTTATTTTTAAGATTTTTTTTTTCAAATTTAACCCATATAAATGCCCAATAAGCAGCTATCTAAAAAAAAAAAAATATCTACAGCCAAGTGCATCATTCTAGGCAAGTAGAGAGAGAAACTACTTTTTAAACATTTTTGTGTATAACTGCACATTCTTACTGGGGGGAATTAGCGGTTCAAAAGTCTGCAAGTTTACATAGTAAGAAAAATTGCAGGAAAATTTCTCTGAAAAATTGGTGGAAGTCACAAATCGGAAAACGTGACATGACCATTATAATGCGCATTTTACAGTTTTATGAAATACCCTTGCTTTAAATATCGCTTATTTTCAAGTAAAAATTAAGAGTTTTACGAGGAATATCATTAAAAAAAATATTTTATTCAAAAATCACGGAGAAATTATTTCATATCAGTGGATAATTTATGGGTCCCAAGTATGGGAAATCAAAAAAATATATATATATAAAATAACTTCTAAAACCTTAAGTATTGAATTTGTGAAATTTCATCGATATTGGTAGACTTTTTGTATATTTTGATATATATTTTTTTTAATACTGTCGATTTTGTAAAATTTTAACGATTTTTATGTTCAATTTTGATGTTTCTTATTATTTTGGTGTTTTTTTTTTAGTTTTGGCGATTTTTTATTTTAATTGTACTTTTTTTTTTAATTCAAGCGATTTATTTAAATTTTGTCGATTTTTTATATTTAAGCGATATTTTTTAATTTTTGTTATTTTTTTAATTTTGGCGTTTTTTTAAATTTTTGGCGATTTTTTTTAATATTAGCGACATTTCCAATTTAATAGATATTTTTTCAATCAATGCGATTTTTTATTTCCTTTTGTTTAGTTTTGGTGATTGTATAAAAAATGTTGTAGCTTTTTTCAATTTGTTATTAATATGGGTTTAAAAGTTGAAAATTTTTTTGCACAAAATTAATTGTCATTTAAACATTTAATCGATATTATTATAATTTTAATTGAAAGTGAGTTTGAAATCAAACAAAAATTTAATTGAAATTTTATTGACAATAAGTTTTTCTGTGTTTTCATACTTTTCGTCCTAAAGTTATGCTACATGTTTTTCTTATATTTTTCGCCTGATAATATGTTTCAATATTTTTCAATTAAACATTCTCTATTAAAACCTTTTTGCAATTAAAATCTTTCTAGTTCTATAAAAACAGGTCATCAATATCTTTTCAATTTTCCTTAACTTGAATTTTATTTAAAATATTTGAAAATTTCCTAGATTTATTTCTATCACTTACCGTGTGAACATGTTATTTATAAACGGAAGTTGTTAAAATTACTACCGAACATGCACTTGCATGATATCTTATATTGTTGTTGTTATATATTAGTGCTTTTGCTCCTGCAGTTGCGTGTATATGTTATTGTTTGCCAAACTATAAATTTCCTTTCTTCAAATCAAACTACTAGAGGTCCCCTGATGATGTGGTAACTTAACACAGCTGAGCTTGAAATTACGACACACTGCTCCATGGTGAGGTTTAAAAAGAGAGAATGAAGAGTGTATTGCAAAATATCCCAAAATAAAAGCCAAAAAAATGTTAAGCCAAATAGAAAAAAAAATAACTGTAATAAACCTCAATACAATTGCATAGTGACTGACTGACACACAATTTGTGTTGGTCATAGCCATAAAAAAATCGTATACATATACACCTTTTAAGATACATCCAAACCCATATAAAAAATATTATTCAATACAATTAACAACATAGCCCAACACAAGTTTTATACGAGTATACAAAAAAAAAATAATGCAAACACAAATTTTAATTTACGTTCTGTCCTGATAACAACATTTAACAAAAAAATATAAAAATTTCTTTAAGTAACGTCTACACTAAGGATATTATATAGGTAAAGACGATAGCAGTTGTAATCAAAAACAAATGAAATTTCACTTGAAGAAAGGACAACTAACATTTCATTAAATTCGACTAACATTTGTCATTTGTTTTCACTGGTCAAAAAAATTACTAACAATTGTAGTAAAAATGAACCACATATGTTAGTAAAAAATAAACTAACATTAACTTTTTTGTTTTTTTTTTTTTTTAATAACATCAAACAACTGTAAAAACTTAATGTAAAATCATAAAACAGTTATTTGATGTGGTTTGTTTTTTTAAATTAACTACAAGGTTAGTAAAAAATTTAATTGTTTTACAAATGACTGACATTTACATTAAAAATAAAGAAACTGTATTACAATCCAAACAACTACATGTTTTTAAAGCAGAAGTAAAAAAAATCCATGGATAAATTCCAAAGTTATAGCTAATATTAGCAATAACAATCTCTAAAACTGCACTACTATCCAGTAACTTCTCTTAAGGGTCACCCACATATTACGATAAAAATTTAATGTGTGAGTATTTAAGTAGACAGAACTAGGAAACTAATGGCCCGTTTTATATTTATTGGGATACAAATGGTTAAAAATTTACGGAAATTTTGCCGATTTTTCACTTCCCGGTAATGAAAAAATCTGCCTTTTAAAAGCAGGATAGCCTCGCCAAAAGCGTGGTGGTTGGTTAGGTTACTCTTAATATTATAAGTGATGAAAATATTCACTATCTAGGCATTTAAATCGAAAGAGATATCTCTCAGAATGGCCTAAGGACTAGTTTTTAAGAAATAAAGCAAAGCAAACAAGTTTTGAACAAAAATATTTAAAAAAAAAATCAGTGTTCAAAATATTCCTGAGTTAACAGTGATCCTTATATTTAATTACATATCTCCCTTTTTCCTACACTCAGGAAATTAAGAAGGTAACAGTGTTCCTTATATTTAATTACATATTCCCTTTTTGCTACACTCAGGAAATTAAAAAGGTAGAAATTAGAAAAAATTATAGTTAACATGACTACAAATGTAGTCGAAAAATGCGATGTCTGTATTTGTCATAAAAATTACTAACCATTTTTAACTACATATTAATAAACCAATTACAGTGGTAGTAAAAACGATCATAGAAGCGGTCAAACAAAACTAACCTTAAATGAATGCATAAACCATAAAAACGAAAATAAAACCAAGGAACATAAAACGACTACATAAGTTGTAAACACTACTGTTTTCAACAGTTATTTTTTCAGTATTTTAAAAATATTTTTTTCTTTTAATTACAATAAAAATTTGCATTTCCTACAAAAGGTATTCCAGTTATAACATTTTTATGTAGATGCAATAACATTTTCTAATTAATATTTTCAAACTATGAACATACATTCACAATATTTTTTCCATAAATACTACTGAATATACACATTAGATTAACTGAAAATCAGTTAAAAAAAGACTACTTACTTTTCGTTTAAATCAATTGTATTTTTAAGTTTATTTTCAACTGTTGAAAAATTAATTGACAAAATCGATAAAAACAATTGATTGTTTTCGTTTATTTCAATACTCAATATACTAGTACAACTCAAAATAACACTACGTTTTTTTTTTGTTTATTTTGTTTATTGAATAACAGACAGAAAGTTACAAAATATATTTCTTTGGTAATTTAACTGTATATTCCATTGAAACAACTTTACCGATTATATTTTTAAATAACTGTTGAACTTTTTGAAAAAGTTCTTGTGAGTGTATCAATAATAACAATATAAACTAAATGAGAATTTTTAAAAACTCGACATGTCTTCTATTTTTAAATAACTAACAAAAAATAACTGTTTACTGCAAAATTACTGTTTTGGTAGTTGTTTATTAAAATACTAAAATAAGTGCTCAAAACAACTGTTACAGTATTTGCGGCTAGTTATTTTTTTTGAAATGGCTGTCGTTATTCATTTTCTCATAGAAAAATATAGCAGTTAAAACAACTACTGCAGTTTACTACCCGAATGCCCAACTAGTAGTTACGGTTTTTAAAAATATTTTTTTTTTTTAAGAAAAAGCTGATTTTGCTATCAAAACCTTAACGAATATTTATTTCGAAAATCACGGGAATTCAGGGGAATGTTCGAAAAAATTTTCCGATTCCCGGGAGTAGCAAAAAGACATGAATTTGAAAACCCTAGCAATTGGATGATTCGCGACATATTTTTTCCAAAATTTTCCTTTCACATTATGCAGGCAAAAATATTGTCAGTAAAATTTCAATACAACTTTTTTTTATTTTAAATTCACTTTTATTTAAAAAAAAAACTTAAGAACATCTAATAACTGTTTATTTAAAAATGAATTTGGTGCACACAGAATTTCTAGTTGTTATAACCCATAATAACAACAAATAAAAAAAAAAAAATGCAAAAATTAAAAAAAAAATCGCTAAATTTAGAATTTTTTTTGTGGCAATTTTTTGTTTTTATATTTTGGCTATTTTTCAATGTCTGCAATTTTTAAATTTTGATGATTTTTTTAATTGTTATGATTTTTTAAGTTTTTGGATTTTATTTAATTTTGTCAATTTTTCTTCAATTTAATCAATTTTTTCCAAATTTTTTTTAATTTTGACGATTTTTTAAATTTTGTCTTTTTTTAATTGTAGCGAACTTTTTTTGGCTTTTTAATTTGTACAATTTGTTCCTCAATTTTTGTTTTTCTGTGTTCAGTTTTGGCGAATTTTATTTCGGCGTTTTCTTAAATTTTGACTTTTTTAAAATTGGCGATTTTTTTTTTAATTTTGGTGATATTTTGTAACATAGGCTATTTATCAAATTTTAACGATTTTTTCAATCACGCGATAGGGTCAATATATTATGTATAACAGTTTCTGAAATGCCTATCATTTCAGCCAACTCACCCACCTTCAGACGAGGAACACCCAAAACCTTTTTTTGTGGATTTTCTTAACCGGCGTGGACTCTTGAATTTGACCACTACGGTGTTCGTTCTGCCAGCTCGTACGGCCTCGCTTAAACTCTGCCACCCAATAATTTATAGTCGTAAACGAAGTAGCAGACTCCCCCAGAGTAGAATCTAGCTCTGCTTTAATATTTGTTGGACTGAAGTCTTTCAAATGAAAGTATTGAATTACATAACGGTGACCAATTTTCTTCATTGTTTACAAATTTAGTGAGATTGTTTGTCAAAAAAAAAAAAAAATACTAATCAACGTGGTGCCTTAAAACTTAAAACATATGTTTAATGAGGTTGCGAATTTCACAAAGCATTTTTTTTTTCAAACTACTGCCGCCATTTACACGTCGGGTCGTCTAATTTTGTGACCGTCCTTATATTAGTATACTAATGTTGAACCGTTTATAATCGTAAGCGTCTAAAGATTTTACATGTGCAGGCCATTTTAGTAAACAGCAACTTTTTCTCAGAAGGCGTGTCATTTGAAATAGAATCTATTAATATTTACCACTTTTGGAAATTCAGATTAGAAAATTTTGATCAAATTTGAAAATGATGTCTGAATGAAATCAAACTATTAAAATAGTCTCTTGAACAACGTACAATTTATTTCCACCAGGCCGCACAATTATCAACTAACGGCCCAGTAAAAAACGCTGCTTACCAGCAAGCAGGTTTGTAAGGGAGTAAGCCAAATAGAATCCCTTACAAACCTGCTTACATATGCCATGATTTTTATATGGCGAATTCCCACTTGGAAGCATTACTTTTGGGCAAAATAAGCGCGAGTTTTAGCGCTTACAAAAAGCTGTGATTTCATGGCTTTCAGTAAAATCATATTTAATGTCTACATTATTACGATTAAAAGTAATAATATAAATAATATATAATTTATTTTACATAAAATTCTACAGACATTAATTTTAGACATAATATAATAATATTTTTACCGCACCTCGTGGTAGCTCTTCAGGAACAGTGAAACGACTAATTATTTTTTTAACATACTCGAAAACACCAAACACAATCGGAAAGCACTCGGGAAAACTGGTTAAGATCGTTTGTAATCTACGACATGAAACTTTCTGCATTACAACCTGCATCCTCGTAAGGGATTAACGTAAGCTGCTTACAACCTGCGTCATTGTAAGGGAAAACAGTAAGCTCAACAAAATTTTTTGTTTATTTTTATACGAACAACATAATAGTAAGCACTTACTTCAGCGCATTTGTTTTATCCTGCTTCTAAAAGCACGAAAATTTTTTACTGGGGGGTCTTAAACTTAAGATTAAAATTTCTTGATTTTATCAAAAATTATAATAACGATAAAAGCCTTGAAATAAATTTGGTTATTGACGATTTCGTCGTTTAATTTAAAACTACGAAATTTTTATAATAAGTTCAGTACCCGTTTGATTAAAGACCTAATGGAAACATCATTAGTGTTATGTGAAAGGAAATTTCGTTAGATTGACTTCATCCATACATCATTTTAAGATCTGATTTATAATTCCTAATCCGTACACACAAAAAAATCGTTGCCAAGTAATTAGGAGCTTTTAAACTAATAAAGTTTATTCACATAAGTTATGCGAACACTAGTAACATTTTACCAAGATTTTACTTAATTGTTGAATAACTTATGTGAATGTCAAATGACAATTTTTAACTGTTTTAGTTTGGTTAACATTAGTACATTTTTATAGATAAACACTTTATTTTGTCCGATAGTGTATTTAAATTGTGCTATTTTATATTAAGATTTCACGTTCTCCCAAGCAATCTTCAGTAGAGTTTTAATTTCATTGTTTGGCTAGTTAATAGCAGTTAAATTAAATTTTAACTGCTATTAACTGCTATTACCTAGGCAAAGGCACTCGTCTTTGCCTTTTTTACTTTTTATATGAATGAGATCGGTCATTTTAACTGATTAAGGACACGCCATAGATTCAACCAAACTTTGCGAATAATATAAAACCATGTATTATTAGGAAATTTTTGTAATTTTTTCCTTTAAAGCACCCTCTGGTGGAGTTGTATGCAACCAAAGTTAAAACTTTGACAGCATAGAAATTCGAGATAGTTGAAGACTTTTAAAAAATCTTTAATTTTGTATTATTTTATGGACAAATCTTAATTTTAAAATATAATCAATATACATTTTTTAAGTTAACTGCTTTTTAATGATTTTTGGAAAATTATTAATCAAATTTATACTATTTTTAAAGTTGTCATATGGCCACCCTGACATTATAAATTTTAAAGGTGTAGTTGTATTTCAATAATAACTAGCCATTGGCTGGCTCACAGTAAAGTTATACTTTTTGAGTGTGTATGATTAACGTAAAACGAAAAAAAAATATAGTTATGGTTGAAATATGGGCTCGGTTGATAAAGAATGGCCCAGTTATAATCTAGACGCACAAAAGTAGTTATAACTTTGTAAATAACAGACACATTTTTATAAATTATACACCAAATTAAAGGAAATTTATTCAGCTTTAACGAAAATCATACAAATAAATTAATTTTCTTTGTAACGAATAAAAGAACGGACATGTTTGTTAATGCTCCCCATTAATTTTTGCACATCCTTCGGCTTTACTTTTTTAGCACTCTGGTTCCATTTTTGTAACATTATAACTTCATTTTTTGCTTTTTTATTACTCTTCTTCAATTTATTTTTTACATTTGCCCAATATCTTTCGATTGGTCGAAATTGTTGGCATTTAGGGGATTCATGTGTTTGTTTTTCGAACCACTGAATGTTGGATTTTCTAAGAAAGTGTGCAAAATTTCTTCATGTCTTTTTTGTTCCATGGCGTCTGTACGAAATACTATTCGAATGACAGACTTGAAAATTATGTCAAATAACAGTATATGTCTTGTCAACAACATATGTAAATGGTTTAAAATTCATATACTGGGGGCGCTGTAACAACGTTATGAATGCGTCCATATTATAGCTAGGCCATTCTATAGGTCAGTGTATAGATCCTTTGAGGTCAATTTACCTTTGCAAAACTTTATAAGTAAAATTCTTAACTTTTCTCTAAAAATCTTAAAAATTTCCCAACCTAAAGTTACAACTTTTGCCTGGTTTACGCTGACAACTATAAAACTGTTACGAAAAATAAAAAATCCAGCCATAAAAGCTATTGAATTTTGTTGAAAAATACAGAAAATAAAACCAACTGCAGCGTGACTCAACATTGTGTAACAATTTCAATCGAAAAATACCGTATGAAAAACAAGCAAATACCAAAATTATTTTTTGTTGTAATTTTTTTTTTCCAACAGCTTTTTGGCCAGTGTATATGCGGTCAATTTTTCATAAGGGAATAATAATGTTTGTATCTGTTAAAAGATACACATATTGTCATATTTTTATTTTGTAACAGCCAAAAAGTATGCTATAAAATTCATTAAACTGTATCGCCTGAAAATATGCTTTAAAATTTTATGAATATTTTCATACACAGCTCAATATTAGTCTACAACGCCCTCAAAATATACTTTGGTTAGTTTTTTTTTTTAGTTTTTATAATTTTTAATTTATTGCATGTTATAAAGCTGTATTTTTTACAACTCTACTATTAACACATTTAGCCTGATAAAAATCTTTTTCTAAAAAAAAAAACTATTCATACACTTAATTTAAACTCGTTTATTTTGTGTTTTCACTCAAAATTATTATATTTTAAAACATGTTAAAATAAAAGTGTTTAAAAAGAAATATGTAACTACCATGTTTTTAAAACGGCTTAATAACTAAATAGTATTGTGGCGGCGCACAGTGCTTTGTTGCATAACAGTTGGCATGCTGTTTCTTTTGTCAAAATTAGAAAAATCATAGTTTTTGAGAAAATTAGCGCAAGAATACGCAAGCCTGCCATACATTCTGAATTTTCGACTTTATATAAAAGCTACAATTCTCCTTAAAATGTAGTAAAATTTGGTTATTGTTCTACGAAAAAAGTATGTATTGCTTGCTCCAATTTATCATAAAAACGTCATAAATCCTTTGCAAAACGTCCGATTTTGTTAAAATCGGACAAAATAGTTGCAAGGATATGTACCCTTTACATATATCCAGAACTTTAAAAATTTTGAATAAAAGCTGTAATTCTCCTTACAATGTTTCGAAAATTTGGGTTCTTGGCGCCATTTGAGCCAATTTTCATTTCAATCGCAGCAACGACTCGTATATCTGTCATATAACCTGTTTTCTAAAATGGCTATAAATCTTTTGAAAAACATTCAATTTCCCCATTTTTTTTTTTCATAAAAGGATATTCCAAAATTCCGTATATCCTGAATTTTGTAAATTTATAATAAATGTTTATAACTCTCCTTACAATGTTTCAAAATTGGTTATTATTCTTGAAATATAATCTGTAATGTTTGTGCCAATTTTCATTTTAATTGCAGCAAGGACTCGTACAACTGTCATATATCCTTTTTTCTAAAAAAAAATATAATTCTTTTAAAAATCATCGGTTTGGTAATAGAAAATTAACCAGAATATACTTTCTCATACAGTGTTTAAAACTACAAGAATTAAATTTATATTTTTTTTCAAATTTGTCCATTTGCCCACATTTGAGCCAATTTTCATTTCATCGCAGCAACGACTTGTATATCTGTCATATAAACTTTTTTCTAAATTGCATATAAATCATTTGAAAAATATCCAGTTTCACCAATTTTTTTTTATCAAAATTTATTTTTTTTTTTTTTCATAAAAGGATATTCCAAAATTCCGTATATCCTGAATTTTGTAAATTTATAATAAAAGTTATAACTCTCCTTGCAATGTTTCAAAAATTGGTTATTATTCTTGAAATATAATCTGTAATGTTTGTGCCAATTTTCATTTTAATTGCAGCAAGGACTCGTACAATTGTCATATATCCTTTTTTCTAAAAAAAAATATAATTCTTTTAAAAATCATCGGTTTGGTAATATAAAATTAACCAGAATATACTTTTTCATACAATGTTTAAAACCACAAAAATTAAATTTATATTTTTTTTCAAATTTGTCCATTTGCCCGAATTTGAGCCAATTTTCATTTCAATCGCAGCAAACGACTTGTATATCTGTCATATAAGCTTTTTTCTAAATTGCCTATAAATCATTTGAAAAACATCCAGTTTCACCAATTTTTTTTATCAAAATTTATTTTTTTTTCATAAAAGGATATTCCAAAATTCCGTATATCCTGAATTTTGTAAATTTATAATAAATGTTTATAACTCTCCTTGCAATGTTTCAAAAATTGGTTATTATTCGTGAAATGTAATCAGTAATGCTTGTACCAATTTTCATTTCAATTGCAGCAAGGACTCGTACAGCTGGCATAAATCCTTTTTTCTAAAAAAAACTTTAATTATTTTAAAAAATCATCGGTTTGGTAATAGATAATTTACCAGAATATACGTTTGCATAAAGTGATTAAAACCACAAAAATTAAATTTATATTTTGTTTCAAATTTGTCCACAGAGAATGGTTTTAAAATATTATGTGCCCAGCTAGAAACACCAAATTGTTACAGTTAAGTTTTTTTTTTTTAAGTTATAAATGATAATTTTTAACGTTCCATTATTTGTGTCACCACAAAACTCTAAAAATTATAATGTTTTAGTACTAAACATGGGTTAGAGTCGTTGGTTTTTTTCATATTGAAAATTTTGCTAGACTAAAATTCAGACTTAAAAAATTTTAAAATTAATAAGAATTTTGACAACTTTTTAATCAATAAAAAATCTTAAAATTGTGTAAACATAATATGGCCCTGCATTCTAATAAAAACTAAGACAGTTACATATATTTTTGTTAGTCACATAAGTAGAGGTTTGTGAAAAATCGGTACTAAACTTTTTTTTTTTTGGTTTAATATAAGAGTACATTCTTTACAAAAATACAGAAATGTGAAAATCGGTTAATATATTTTTACCTAATATTTTATGAAACTTGGGTAATTTTTAAGGTTTTATCCGAAAAAAAAGCTATATTTCAAGACGAAAGTTATAGATATTTTCGTTAGTCACTAAAGTAGAGATTATGTAACTGAAAATAGACATCCGGAAAAAAATATTTAAAAATTTGTATTGAAAAATCGGTACTAATCTATTTGTTGGTTTATAAATAAGAGTACATTCTTTACAAAATTCTTCATTCTTTTATATTGTTATCAAACTTTGGTAATTTTTACAATTTTCTGCGAAAATAAGATGTACTTCGAAATTTAGTACTAAAAAAGATAATGATTTCCTGCAGAAGCTTCCTTTTCTGTCTGAAAACATAGATAATTCTGAACACTTTGATGACAAAATCAGACCTTTCTAATAAAATCTACGATAGTTACAGACATTGTCACTAGTCATAAAAGTAGAGATTACAAAAAAATAAGACTTTCTGCACTTCCAAGAAAAAAATGCTTTTAAAGTTTAGGCAAAAAATCGTTTATTTTTTTTAGTTCTCCGAATTAACAAATATGCAAAGTATAAAACAAAAATACAAATTTTTAAATCAATTAACATACTGTTTTTTTTTTTTTTTTTAATTCCATTAAACTTATGATATTTTTAAGCAGCCAAAAAAAAAAAGAAGATAGTCACCCCTATCGTGAATAAAAGGGGAAATGTTTGTTCCCATGTAATTTTCATTCCCCCTCAAGTGAAAATTGGTATCGTGAATTTCACATGAAATTTTAGTGTGCTATTCACGAGAGAATGATTAGACAAAGGGAACAAATTTCGAGGGAACTTTTATTCACGATTGGAATTGAATGAAAAGGGAAAACAATTCGAGGGAAAAAATATTCATGATAGGGATTTCAAAGCTCCACTAGATGTATGTACTACAAAGTATTTTTTGTATTCCAAATATAATCCAATATAAAAAACCTAAAAATCAAATACTTATCTTTTAAAATAAAACTGGCATTTTTTTTTTTTTAGTAAAATTTAAAAAAATCACTTTTTCTTATGACAAATTACGTTAAAAATGTAGCGACTTTAGGACACCTTGTGACAACAAAAAGAGCTATAATCACAAAGGATACTTTTTGTAAGTTTAAGTTATTTTAGTACATATCCGAAAAAAAATCAATTCCGTTGAAAACTTAGACACAATTTTATTGTTTTTTTCTTCCATGGGAAAAAGCACTGTGCGGCGGTTGGTCGGTTGGTGACAACAATTAAATGTAAATACCATATGAAATGTGTAACAAATTGGCAATAACAACTGTTACAATGTTGATGTTGGTATAAATATTCCCTAGACACGCCTACTATCAACACGCATATTTAACGTACATATGTTAATTTTTTTTATATACGAAGCCCAAGTAAGAGGTCAAAGAGTCAATGCTAATTGCTGCAACGCCTTGATTTTGAGTGAAAGTTAAAAAGGTTTTTTTAAGTGAAAAAAATCTTTAAAAGAAGTATACTTTAGGGAGAAAAAAAGAGACAGAATCTTTAAAGCAAAAAATGAATAATTCCATGAATGCTGTGCAAACGAAAAAGGCAAGATTACTTTAAAAACTGGTGACTTCCAGATTCTGTTTGAAGACCTTAAAGGTCAAAATTCAAAACCTATCTAACAGATTTTATTTAACCCCCATACATAGTGGTTTAAATTAGAAAATATGCTAGAGCTCGTTGTTTATTTCAAAGGATATACCTATTTAGACCAAGGATGGCAGGCAGTGGCGTACCCAGGGGGGGGCCCTGGGGGCCAAAGCCCCCCCCCCCGAAATATTTTCGATTTTTATTTTATTTTTGTTTTGGTTAGTATGTAATAAATGAATTTATAATATTTTTTTGAGACTATAATTTTTCAAACTAATGTTATATTAACTGAAATTGATCTATGGAAACACTACCATAAAGACCATCAAATCCGCTAGACACTATTCAAGATTGCAACTTTTTCCAAACGTTTACATGTTTTTACGTTTACTGATAGTAATTCCTGTTACAACTGCATCCGCGGAGAGAAGTTTTTCCACCCTAAAAAGAGTGAAAACATATTTAAGGAATTCTATGGGTGAAGCTAGACTTGGTGCTCTAGCTCTTGCATCAGTGTATCGAGAAAAGGTTGAACCTGACAAAATCATTGACACTTTTATGAAAAAAAATCGTTGAATTAAATTTTAAGAGTTTTGTTAATAGTATATAAGTATCTTAATTAATATGATAGCTCACTTTAAAATCAAAATAAAATTATTTAATTGATACATAAATTTGTTTAATATTTCAAAAAAAAAAAAAAACTTGTTTGTAGATATAAGAAAACTAAAAAAACAAAGACATGTCAAAACATTTTTGCTTCAAAATTGCTATCATAACTGGGTATAACGTCAATGGTAACTTTCCCATCCAAAACTTATTTAACAGATACAAAATATTAGTGTCCGACCGAACTCATTTTTTCGGCCGAAGCCGAACTTCGGCCATAGTATCAATGTTCGGCCGAAGCCGAAGCTGAACTTTTTGTTTTAATAAAAAAAATATAAATTGTTTTTTTAGATCAATAAATTTAAACCAAAAAGTTATTAAACATAAACAAAATACAAATTTATAGGTATATTTTTTTAAAAAATCATATTTGGAAAATAGTTTTACTATTTTAAGTACAAAAAAAGAATAAAATATTTGTATTGTACTATATTTTATAGTCAAAGAAAAATAGTTGATCGATTTTTAAGTTGATATAGAAAAAAAAAACTTAAACTTTAATATTTAAAATTAAAAAGTTTGATATTGTCATGACAGAAAAGCAATTTTTCCGCATTCACACCATGTGAATTGCTTCGTCTATCAGAATACAGCTGTCCGGCAGCGCTAAAAAGCTTTTCGCTAGCTACACTAGTTGTTGGGGCTGATAAAAATTTTATTTCTACAGCTTTTATATTTGTAAATGGACTTCAATTCCAATACTCAAATATATTTATATTTCGGGACCTAAAGGCTCCGTAATAAACATTTTAATTTCTTTTTCAATAAAATTTTCGTTTGGTTCTGGTACTGCATCATGTCTATCCCAAATTAATGAACCTGTTATTCTCTTTTCAGGATTACTTACCACTCGATTTTTTTTTATATTTAATTATATCGCATTAAATTTGATTATTTGCTTATAAGTCTTGTGTTTATATTTCTGGATTTTTTTTTTTAAACTCTTGGCTTTTTTAAATTTTTTCACACACATTGATATTTAAATATCGGTGTTTTTTTTTGTATTCTATCATATTCAACGTTGTATTTTTTATGTAGTTTTTTTTTTTGTAAATTCAGAAAAGTAAATATAACCACAGTTGTTCATTATTTGTGCTTTTTATAAATAACACTGTGTGTAATTTTTTAAGTCATGGCAAAATAACCATATACGGACACCACTACGTGATAAAAGACTAAAAATAAAAAGACCCGTGTCTCCCAATTTTTCCCAAAGTCATATCCTCTTTTGTTTATGGGCCGCCAAAGATTTGGGGCCTCGGTATCATTTTCGCAAAAAAGTGATCATTTTCTCAGGCTCATATCTTGCAAACCGTTCAGAATTTCGATTTACTCTCTATGGCAAAGTTGTAGCTCTTGTTATAAAGAACAAAAATTGCGAACATATAAAATCAAAAAAACTTCACCTTCCAGATCAAAATCGCAAAAAACTTAAACAAATTCGATTTTTTTTACCTTTTTTCCCGTGTTCAGGTCCATAGGTAGCAAACCGTTCAAAATTCAAGGAAACAATCAACTACAAAAATTTACCTAAGATCTCAATAAACAAATTTCTAGAACATATAAACTTCCTAGAGATGATTCTTAACACTGTTTAGGTAGCGCGCAAAAGTGAAAAATTTTTTAATTTAATTTTTTTTTTCCTTTTTTCTCCTGTTCAGGTGCATAGGTAGCAAACCCAATTCCCAGGAAGTTTATATGTTCTAGAAATTTGTTTATTGAGATCTTAGGTAAATTTTTGTAGTTGATTGTTTCCTTGAATTTTGAACGGTTTGCTACCTATGGACCTGAACACGGGAAAAAGGTAAAAAAAATCGAATTTTTTTAAGTTTTTTGCGATTTTGATCTGGAAGGTGAAGTTTTTTGATTTTATATGTTCGCAATTTTTGTTCTTTATGACAAGAGCTACAACTTTGCAATAGAGAGTAAATCGAAATTCTGAACGGTTTGCAAGATATGACCCTGAGAAAATGATCACTTTTTTGCAAAAATGATACCGAGGCCCCAAATTTTTGGCGGCCCATAAACAAAAGAGGATATAACTTTGGGAAATTTGGGAGACACGGGTCTTTTTTTTTTAGTCTTTTATCACGTAGTGGTGTCCGTATATGGTTATTTTATTTTGTGTTGCACTGTGTAATCATAAAAAGTTCGTAGTTCGGCCAAAAAGTGAAGTTCGGCCAAGTTCGGTGTTCGGCCAAATTTTGGCCGAATTTGGCCGAACTACGAAGCCGAAGCCGAGTACTTTGTCGGACACTACAAAATATTAAATATAGGCTCTCGTGTGTAACAAATTATATGCTTTTCAAACAAAAAAAAATTAAAAAACAAAAATTGGGCCCCCCCCGAAGCAAAATCCTGGGTACGCCGCTGATGGCAGGCAATGCCGCTAAAATACCGTTATCGATTCAAACCCCTTTTAACTGACTATCCTTATAACTAAAATACCTTTACCGTAATACTTGAAATATCGTTATACGTAAAATATCTTAAATACCAATATCCTTAAAATGCCGTTACCGAAATAACTAAAATACCGTAACCGCTAAAATACCGTTACCGAAATAATTTAAATAACGCTATTCTTTATATATTGTTACCGAAACAATTTGGCAAGATAAAAAAAAAAAACAATCTCTGTTAATCGACAAATCCTGCCAAAGTTGACAGTCATTGGAATTTGGGCATAAGGGGGCTTCAAAAGGTTGGTGTTCATTGACAATACCTAAATAAATAAAATGATGATACCCTTAAAATAACGTTACCAAAATAACTGTAAAACCGTTATCTTTAAAACTACGTTACCGAAATAACTAAAATAACGTTACCCGCTAAAATATCGTTACCGAAATAAGTAAAATACAGTTAATAAAAAAAAATAGATACCGGAATAACTGAAATATCGTTACCCTTAAAATACCGTTATCGAAATAAACGAAAATAACGTTACCCTTACCGATACCCATATCGCATCGGTTACCATCCATGATTTAGACTTAAATACAAGTTCTGATAATGAATTTATAAAAGTTTTGTGCTATATTTTTTAGAGCTTTTTTAGACTATGTCTTGTTATTTGGCTATTTTAGCTTATTTTGGAAGTATTAGCTACTTTTTTACATTTTTCTTTTAAAATTTGGTTTGTTTTGCCATTTCTTTGGCAATCGGTATTTTGAAGACTTTTTTGTATGAAAGTTTAAAATTTAATATTACATGTTATTGGTTTATCACAAACTATTTTGATAAACCAATTTGAACAACAATTTATCTATTGCTACTTTGTTTTGGCAGACGAAGTTGCAAAGGACAAATTTTATTTGTAATAAAGATTTCAATAAAAAGATATACAATTTAACGGTTTATTTTTTAATTTATCGGCTTATTTTAGTGTTTTTCTAAAAAAAATAAAAAAATTTTTTGGGCCTCCTGTTAAAAAATTGAAATGGTGAAACGCCTTCTTACATCTAATGCTCACTTATTTATAATAAATTGTTTTTTGGCACCCAGCAATGGGCTTTATATTGTGCAATTGTATATTGGGAAATATCTAGAAATCTGAGAACTGTACTCTCTCGAACGATTTTATACTGTTCCCAAATAAAAAACGTTCCGAGAAATCTTCGAAAATCGCAAAAGTATACTAAACGAAAGTTTAAAGTTAACCCCTAAGCTACACTGACAGAATTTTCCTTCATAGTATTAATGAAACGATTTCATTAAAATCGATTCATTGGTTTAATTGAAAAATTTCATTAGCTGAATGAAAATTCATTAACATTGGTATTTTTTTCATTAACATTTTTTATGATTTTTTCATAATTTCATAAACAAAAATCATTAAATCAATGAAAAATTTTCAAATTTTTTTCAATAAAAATTTTGAATTGTAATAAGAAAAAAAAATTAAATTGTCTGAAGAATTACAAAATTAATCAAAATTTACAAAAATATAAAATACAAAAAAAAAAATTGTGAATTTCTTTGTTTATCTTATTTAATTTTATTTTATTCGTAAAAACCTTTATGAAATTATATGAAATCAATAAATATACACATTTAATACGATAATTTTATAAATAAAAACAAATCGTTTTATTACATAGTAGATTTCGAACTTTTTTATATAACAATATTTCATAGATATTATAAATAACAGACCTTATAAATAATATCTACGAATGATAATTTCTCAATTACCACCAAATTAATGATATGCTAAAAAAAATCAAAAAAGTACAAATTTTTAAATATCAACGAAAATATTTCATACAAACTATGAAATCATTAAACACGTGAAACTTTCATAACGATTAGGCTAGGATTAATGAAAAAAATTTCATATACTTTATGAAATTTTCATTGGGTCGATGAAACCATTCATTAAAATTGATTTAATTAAACCCCTTTCACTGACTCAATGAAACGTTTCTTTGGGGACTTTTTTATGAAAAAATTCATTGGATTAATGAAGGAATTCATTAATACTACGCCCAAATTTCTATCAGTGTGAGCAACGGAAGAGGTCCTATGAGGTCAGTTAAATTTAAAATTATTTCTAAATGTAGAACCCACAATTCAAAAATTGTCGAAAATTGTTTCCCTGTTTCTAAAACAATAAAGTTCATGGCAAAATACAAAAAATTATTTTTCAGCTTAAATTTAGTTCATCGTTTGTGTATAATTTTTCAAAATCTGACCGGTCAATGAAATGCTCAAATACACAAAATCGAATATGTTTTAACATTTTTTCCTTTTGTTTTAAAACAATAAAAATGGTTAGGTTTTGTTGAAATTATACTATACTTTTAAAAATTATAAATGTCATTGTTACCATAGGGCAATTTTGAAAAAGTATTTAAAATGTTTTTCATATTTGTAGCAAAACAGGCTTTCCAACTTTAGAGGTTTTTCGTATAAAATATTTTGTTTTTCAGATTTTTTTATGATAATATTAGTTTCACAATTGGAAAATGACAACATGCGATACATCATTGGAATTGTCGAAAGCTTAGGTTTAATTTGGTTTCTAATAATTTATATTTGTTATTATTTTCGTAAAATTTTTTCGTAGTTTTGGCATGTTCTTTAACCTACTTCCATCTCTGAGAATGGTATAAAATTACATATCATTTGAAAGCTACTTAAACAAGCTTTTCAACCATTTCCATTTCATCCGGACCCGAAACCCACTTTTTTAGGAAATAGTTCAAAAACTTTGCTACCTTGAAGAACAGCTCACTTTTTAAGGGGCGTAACAAATAAAATTACAATTTTACTCAGCGTGGACATTAAAGTACCAACCGAATTGCAATGCAAATTCTAAAGTATGACGTATCAATTTAATTTTTTCTCAGGCATAATTTTGGTTGTAATTAGTTTTTTTTCGTATCTTGTATATTTTTCAAAAAAATTGGAAAATTTAAATTTTTACAATTTTTTTTTTACACATTTTTGCAAAAAGTGCTCACTGATTTGTATCGCCAAATATCTCTAAGACAACCCAAATACATAATAAAGAATAAAATTGTTGGTGTTTGCACTTATGACTACGACGTGTCGTGAACGGTATAAAAAACCCATTATGCATTTCAACTCCACGGTAGGGTGGATTAGCTTTAGTTTTTTTTTTTTTTTAATGGAACTATAAAATTACCATATGCTATTTTCAGGGTCATAACGATTTTATTGCAATTACTTTAACAACAATAATTTGAAAAACAACAAATTATTGTATATGAGCTATTTCAAAATTTATTTCATTTTGTGGCAAAATATTTAAAACAAAATATTTTGTTCAATGTTAGAACTTAAAAAGGAAACCGCGATTATTTTAGAAAACACGCATTTTTTGTCCGTTTTATGATATTTAATTTGGTATATTATTTTCAAGAAATCTTATTAAATACTTTACTGTTTGATTCCTTTTCGATTTTAGTATTAAGCTCATTAAAATATTTTGATTTGATATACATTTTGCCTGAGTTGATGCAGCGCTCCAGTTGTCACAAAGCGAAATGTGTTTGGAAATAACTACCGCTGTAGGAATATAAAAAATTATTTTGCTTTGCAATTATCAATTTAGTCCATCGCACAGTTTGAGATTTTCACATTTTAGGGTGTCGAAACTCAGTATTTCTTAAAGTAAAATGCTGCAACTGCCCCGTCCACCTTCCCTTTAACCATGAATGCTCATATATTTAACCCTTTGACTCGAATACTAATGGATACGAATTTGTACACCAAAGCTTGTGGATATATATATATATCTATGCCAAAGAAATATTTTTATGAGTTTGATGGATTTGTTAATTTCGACCATATATATATTTATATAATTATATATAAAAGTGATGGAATTTTTTTTTTTTTTTTTTTTTTAAGAGAAGCAACACTCAGAAAATTCTTTGCTTTCTGCGGAGAGGGGATAGTGGAGAGATAAAAGGTGGTGAAAGATGAAGGGTTTAAACATGGCAACACTGTAATTGCGCGAGATGATAAGTCTTAGAACAGTTGTTTGCTCGCCATCTGGTGTAGAGTTGGCGAATTTATTGAAGCTTTTTGTTTCATAGCCCTGATCCATTATTTTACTTCGGTGGTGTTAAGTGCTATGGGAATACCGAAGGTGGGCGCAGCGATACATATAAGTGATAGAAAACTCATACATATTATTTTTCTAAATTGATGTTGTCGTCACCGGGAATCAAACCCGGGAACATCCGTGTAACAGACCAACGCGATAACCATTACACCACAACGCCCACAATTTTAACACATATTTATATAGAATTATAAGTGGTGCCAGATATAATTATATATAAACTTTATAGAATTGGTTTCATTTTATATATACATAATTTTATTTGTACATCATATTAAGCTTTATCAAGTATATATGAAGCAATAAAAAAGATTCAACTTATATGTAACATAAGATATAATGATATTTGATTATATATAGCGCTATATTAGAAATTTTCGTTAAAACAAGTATGACCGTAGCAATATGACCACATATAAAATTGTATATAAATACATCATGCTATATATAAGATAAGAGATAAGCTTTTTTCGTCGGGTTAAAAAAATCTGTTATATTAGAGACACTTACAAATTAACGTCAGTTTAATCGTATTGCATACCAAACATAGCATAGTGAATAAAAATACAAACAACCAAGAAACGCAACTACACTCATAAAAATTCAATGCTAAAAATGCGAAAATAATGTCAGAACAACGAAATCTTTTGTAAAATGAACAAATTTTCGTTTATTTTACAAAATTTTTGGTTATTTAACATTTTTTGTGTATTTTTACGCATGGATTATTATTAGTGTAGCAAGTATTTGAAAAAGTCAACAACAAAAAGTTACAGGGGTTTAATATTAGAAAAAAATATGCAACATTGGACATGATGGGATTAAAGATACAGCCGTGGAAATATTTTATTATTGTTTGGACATAGTCTAAACTATCCACACAGAGACAAATTCAGTTTCTAAAAATAGTATGATCAAAAACTTGTTTGCATCTTATTGCGATCAGCTTCATTCAAAATCACGTTTGATTACTCTTTCAGAACAATCTTCAAAATATTTTTCTGATCTTGCTCCAGCTTTTTTTTTTTTGTTGAAACATCACAAATAATCTGGGCAATCTAGCCAATTAGTGTTAGTTTTCAAAATGCCAGCTTATTTTTGCCTGACTTGATCCATTTGATGCTTAAATCTTGACAAATTCGTTTAACAAGAGATTTAATTTACTGTCATTTAGTAGATTTGGTCGATCTGGTACTGATATGTCCTCCAATAATATTTAAAACATTCTCACTTTTTTCAATTTTTTCTTCTAGTACCCAGACATTAAAACTTAATTGGCGCGACATTAGGATACTAACAATGAAAAAGTGAAGTATGAAATACCTGAAGCAAGTTGTCGAAGAATATAATTA
This sequence comes from Delia radicum, assembly GCA_021234595.1. NCBI lineage: Eukaryota > Metazoa > Arthropoda > Insecta > Diptera > Anthomyiidae > Delia > Delia radicum. The sequence continues at coordinate 100,633,531 of CM037851.1, forward strand.
TATATTCATTAAAAAGATAGATTATCGATTGCAATAGTAATGGGTAGACCCCTTTCGTTTATCGGCGTTTAACACTTTTTTGTCAAAGGAAAATTAATTTTTAACAAAAAATTTTTTTTTTAAAGATGAATATTGGAAATCTTATTTAATATTGCTTCAAAGTTTTTTTTCTACATAACTTAATAAAATAGTTAGTTAACTTATTAATAATATTGTTAAACAAAAAAAGATTTAAAGTAATATTTTAGAAAACAAAAAAGTTACAAATACTTAGCCCTTTGACGAAGAATTTTTATATATGTCGCATTATTACTTTTTTGCCATTTTAGGAAAACCTTCAGAACAATTTTAACAAAACTTATTGTGATCGACAATAGACAGATTTGACTTTTAGTGATACCTATATATTGTATCCCAATACTCTCAGGGCCTTACAAGGTCATGTCAAAGTCAAAAATTAGTTTTTTAGGATTTTTTTTACATTTACGTTTTTGCTTTTAGTTTTTATAATGTTAAAAATTCAGTTTTAAGTTTATACCAAAATGGTTATTATTTTTGGATTAGGCATAACTTAGAGCAACATACAAAATTAAAAAATTTGTACAAAATCTTAACCCACTACAGGGCAATAGCCAATTCACGATTAAGCTTTAGTACTATATTTCTCCGATAGGGCGAGCAGCAAAGCGCCAGCACAAAATTAATTATAGTTTTAGGCCCAAGTCTACACGAAGTTTCACCAAAACATATTCAGCGATTCAAGATCGGTCGTCAAAGGGTTAATATTACAATAAAGCAGCAAATAGTGCAGCAAATAGTGCAGCAAATAGTGCAATAGTGCCGTTATTTTCTTACTGTTTGATCAAAATACTAGTATCAACCTAGCTAATTTCTTCGATTTGCTTTATTTTTGTAAATATACGGAGGTTGAAAGCTCGTTATAAATTAAAAATAACGTTAACATAGTCTCGATGTATATAAAAACAAAAAACTGTAAAAAATATTACTTGAGTCAGAGCAAAAACTAAAAAACTTTTTATATAAATAGAACATTTTTAGACTTCAAAGTTTAGTAACGTCATGATGCTTGTTAGGAAAATACCCTAGCCACGACATGAGTAGAGCAAAATTGATGATTAATAGGTTTTTTGTTAAAGCTCTGCCTATTCTGTAGGCTCTAACTTTTCTAAAACGTCGGGTTCTGATGAGATCTTTAGCCAGATCGAAATACTAGTATCAACCCAGCTAATATGTTTGATTTGATTTATTTTTGTAAACACATTTGTGGGCGTTGTGGTGTAATGGTTAGCGCGTTGGACTTTTATACAGAAGGTCCCGGGTTCGATCCCCGGTGCCGGCAACATCAAAATAATATGTATGAGTTTTTTCTATCCCTCATACGTATCGCAATGTCCACCTTCGGTGTTCCCATAGCAATTAACCCCACCGAAGTAAAATAATGAATCAGGGCTATGAACCAAAAAGCTTCAATAAGTTCGCCAACTCTCCATCAGGTGGCGAGCAACAACTGTTCTAAGACTTATCATCTCGCGCAATTACAGTGTTGCCATGTCTGAAGCCCTTCATCTTTCCTCACCTTTCATCTCTATACTATCCCTTTCCAAAGAAAGCAACACACTAAATATAAGAAGTATTTCCTAAGTGTTGCCTCTCTTTAAAAAAAAAAAAAAAAAAAAAAAAAAATATGGAGGTCGGAAGCTCGATATAAATTAAAAATAACATAAAAATAATCTCGATGTATGTTTTTATATAAAAAAATATTACTTAAGCCAGAGTAAAACCTAAAATTTTTTTTATATATATACAACATTTAAGGTCTTCAACGTTTAGTAACGTCATGGTGCTTGTTAGGAAAAGAGCCTAACCCACGTGCTTGATTACTAAGAAGACAAGAATGGAGCAAAATTGATGATTAATAGGTTTTTTTTTTTGTTAAAGTTCTGTCTATTATGGAGGCTCTAGCTTTTCTAAAACTTCGCGTTCTGATAAGATTTTAAGCCGGATCGAAATACTAGTAGCAACCTAGCTAATATGTTTTGATTGCTTTATTTTTGTAATATACGGAGATTGAAAGCTCGTTATAAATTAAAAAAAAAAAACAATCTTTTTTTGGAGGGTTTGACTTCATAAATTAAAAATATCTAACACTGAAGATTTACTCTAGCTATCTTACAATGCTCTCACTCCAGTCATGTTTTTTTTTATAAAAAAATGCGATGCAAATATAAAATGCGAAACAATTGAATAATTTTCATTTTCATTGCAAATATAATTAAATTTCAAAAAATATTTAGAAAATTCATTAAATTTTGTCGTTAAAAAATTTTAAAATGCCTTTTTGACTTTTTGACAATTGTGAATGTCAGACACAAAAAACTTATATTTTCATAAAATTTCATATTTGTGATGTTTGTATCCCGTTATTAGTGCGCCGACATCAACTTGGTATATCTCAAACGGTTTAAATTAAGCCTTTTTTTAAAAACTGTTTTCATAGCTTAATTCTATTAAAAATTGGGAAATTTTGGTTTCACTTATAAGCGTCCATAAAACTTTTCATCAAATAGCGATATGGAAATTTCTTTTTTACTGAATGTAGCGCCTAAGTCTAGTGACTCCATTTTGTATTGGTTTGGATCTGAAAGTTAAAAACTATGAGCAAAAAAGTAAAGTGAATGAAAAAACTGGTGTAAGTTTCAAATATTTTGTTAATCTTTCAATAATTTATGTGAAGACTTTTCAACTGTAAACTTAGCATATCCTAGTTAGTTTTTAAAAACCTAACCCGGTTCATCGTTTCTTTCTATCTTGCGAAATAAGAGGCATCTAAAGTCAGTTTCAACAGGTGTCGAAAATGTTTGAAATTGCTTATATACATATTTGTCATTATTAAATAATAAGGTGGTAATTTTACATTGATTATAACCTATACAAAACTGTATAATTTAGAAAACTAAAATGTCAGGCAAAACGTTTTTTACAATAATAAAAAAAATTGAATATTATCGCTAAAAAAAAAAACCTAAAGAATTTCTAAAAAAAAATTGTATGATGTAAAAATGAAAATGTATGCAAAATTTCTAAAAAAAAAAATAGAGTATTTGCATAAAAAAACAATGCCAGCAAAATCGTTTTAATCCTTTAAACTTTTTAACACCTGAGTGCATAAATCATGCACAAAAACCAACCGAAAAAGGGTGGCAAATTTGAAATTTACAAAAATTTGAATTTTATTTGTGGTATTACGATTATAAGCATTCATTTTTAAGGTTTCACTCGCTCTCACACAAACCAATACTAACTGATTTTATGATTAAGTTCATAGAGGGCGGATAAGAATATACAAAAAAAAGTATTGAAAAACTAGTTCAAATTGTTGGTTAAAAGATAATCAGGTTAAAAGCCAAAATGGCTAAAAATCGTCATAGTTATAATAATATTTAAACTTTGTAGAGTTTATACAAAAAAAAAATTGTTTAAAATATTTGCATATTATCTCCATTCTAGGTTTTTTTATAAATTTTAAATTTAAAAAGATAAATTATTAAATATTAAATATTAAATATTTTTTCTCTAAAAACTTTTCCATTAAATAAAAACTTAACAAAACCTGGACGAATTTTTGCTGTATTTTTTTTTATGAAAAGTTTTATTACCATGGGCCGAAAGTTCATGCAAAATGCATGTTTTTTTCCTTAAGTCTTAGAACAGGGTAAACAACATATCTTTGTGAATCAAAGAGTTTGCGTTAAAATTGCATCGATTTGTTAGTGCATATTTTTGCATAATTTGCTATAAATGCATTGTTCTGAATATTTCGCTTTAAATGTATATTTTTTATTACATATTTTTACTTAATTTGCATATTAATTTTTTATTTTATTTTTTATTTTATTAATTAATAATCATATAATTACAAATTATATACTATTATCCTAACCGAGCACTAGCTACTATGGCCTTCGGCGCGTTGTAGCGAAAATAGACCGATGCCTCTGGTGGGAATGGAACCCACGACCCCCGCACTGATAAGCCAGCACGCTACCAACTAGCCTACCTTGGCGCACGCATATTATTTATTATTAGTTTTTCTTAAAAAAAATCACTTTTAATATTATTTTCTCATTGGCCAGCGAGCATATAGACAAAGAGAAACCAAGCTACTCAATCCCTTTTAAGTGTTCCCTTAAATTTTATTTGCATACTGGGATTAAGAGATGCAAGTTTTAGTGTTTTTTTTTTTTAAATGCTTATTTTTCAATACAAATAATTAAAATTGTGTGTGAATTGCACAAAACATGTGCAGAGAATATACTAAACAAGACAAATTACCTTTAAAAATTTGTGAAAAATGTTTAAAAACATGAAAATAATTACCCGACGAACAAAGTTTCTATATACTCATGTACAAATTGATATGATGTATGTTCCCATCTTATACTTAGTTCATGACATTTTATTGCATAATATATCATTGTATCGTATGTTATATATTAGCATATCTTGTAGATCTGATCATATAAAATAAATATATAAATATATATGACCATATATTCTACAATATATGATCATATGTAAGTGTATATGGTAGAATTAATCAAAAATAATTCTATCACTTTTATATATAATTATATATGGCAAAACATATCATTATATATAAATATATATGCAATAGTAAAATTTAATAAAAAATATTCTAATACTTGTATATATTTTTTAGCACAGTGTATAATTAAAATATACAAGGTGGCGCAAAAATAACCTTCCGATGTTTTTTTGCCTGTAATTTAAAAAAAAAATGAAAAACTTTGATTCCTCTTGTGGATTATTTTTATTTGGTACTTTAATTTTTTTTACATCAAGTCGAGAATATGATGTCATGTAAATGGCCGCCGCCCACAGTTGATTGTCATTTGAGCCCTTTTGATGGCATTTTCCATCACTTTGGCCAAAACTTCCGGCGATAGGTCCTCACATTCTTGATGCATATTGTCTTTAAGAGCTGCAAGAGTCTGAGGCTTGTTGACATAAACCCGCGACTTCAAAAAGCCCCACAAAAATAAGTCTGGAGCGGTCAAATCAGGCGATCTTGCTGGCCAGTGCAAATCGCCAAAACGGGAGATTAGGCGCCCGGGAAATGCATCCTTCAGCATATCGGTTGTGGCACGTGCAGTGTGTGCCGTTGCACCGTCCTGTTGGAACCACATGTTTTCCAATCCCAATTCATCAAGTTGCGGCAAAAAGAACTCGTTGATCATTGCTCTGTAGCGCTCACCATTCACAGTAACCGTTTGGCCCGCGACGTCTTCGAAGAAAAAAGGTCCGATGGCTCCTCCAGCGAAAACAGCACACCACACAGTGACTTGAGCGGGTGTAATGGCTCTTCGTAGGTTACACGCGGATTTTCAGTGCCCCAGAAGCGTAAATTTTGCTTATTTACGTACCCGCTAAGATGGAAATGAGCCTTATCACTCATGATTATTTTTGATGAAAAATCATCTTCCTCTTGGTGGTGATTAAGGATGGCTTGAGCGTATGTTACACGCGATTGGCGGTCAGCAGCTAACAGCTGATGCACCGTCTGGACTTTGAACGGAAACATCTTCAAATCTTGTACCAAAATTCGTTGTAAAGACCGTCGACTGATACCCATTTGCGTGGCACGTCGTCTGTTCGATGTCCGGGGTCTGCCACGCCTGGCAGCATCTCGTGTTGTGCCAGTCTCTTCGAGGCGAGCGGCTAAACGTCGCAGTGTTTCACCAGTAGGCGTTGGACGGCCAACGCCACCGACCGATTATTGGTCAAATAAATAGTCACCAATATTCCGCGTTCTGGAGCAGTGTAGCGTAACATTGTTTATTAACGTGTATTTCGCATGTGTTTACTACACAAATGTCAAAACAGAACTGACATTAGGGGCCAATCGCAAAATTTATAGCGTTTTCTGATAGGAGGATTACTTTTGCGCCACCTTGTAAATGCGTTGCAAAATTTACTGCAAAAAACAAAAAAAAAACTATGTTGTTTTTTTTTTGTTTTGTAATGTTTATAACATTTTTTATTAAAGTACTTAAAAACAACGTTATATTTATTAGGTTTTAAACCAATGAACATATAGACTAAAGAATAATCAAGATACTTAACATCTGTTAAATTGTATATGCCAACTGGTTTTAAGAGAAACAGTATTTTTATAGGTTTTTTAATGTATATTTTTTAGTATATTTATAACAAAATTTTGTGTTAATTACACAAAACGTATGCTAGAGAATACATTAGACAACACAAATTACATGAAATTTAATTAATTAAAAGTACGAAGTACAAGTGCAAATTCAAATTATTTCTAGCACACTATTGTGATTTGATATTTTTCAAAAACTCGCTTACAACCAGTTCAGGTTTTTAGAAGAGAGCATTGGAAACGGGTTGTTTGAACATCCTTATAATGGATGCTAAATTTATAATTAAAAAAAAAATTAAATAGTTATTTAGTTCCACTATAGGCAAATTACTTTCTACCACTGATCCTGTTTTGTGGTTAACAAAATAGTTGTTTTGAACAATCTAAAATTGATGAAGTACTAAATTGGGAGATTTATACTTCATAAAAAACATCGTACTGATCTATAATACCGACTGTATAGTTATTATTTTTAATTATTTTTTACAACAAGGATGAAGTTTTCTGTTTAATCCTTCTCTTGAAAAAATCTGCAAGTCTTTTACTTGAAAATTTTGCGAACAAAAAATTTGATATTCTTCCTCGTAAATGATATTTTTTTTTTGTTTTACCAAGCGTTTTAAATTTATTATATGTTTGAAATTTAGGTTCATACAAAGCATACATATTTTGATTTAACATTATTTTTTAAAATTACTATTTATACATTTTATAAAGGAATTACAAGTAGTACTTAATTGGATTAAAATAAAAAGTACTGATCTCTAAAACATTTAAATATTTTTCTTAAATTTTTTTAATTAAGCAACTTATTAGATAAATTGTATCATATACAGTAATTTGATCATATTTGATGGACCCATTTTTCGGATAAAACTATATGAGATAAGAGAGCATGAAATAACATGAGATCAGCTTATATGTGTCATTTTTGGATCAGATATAATGTTTAGTATAATGTTTAGTATGTGTTATGTATTACTATATATAATCATATATGATTATATCAAAACTTTTTTCGTCGGGCAATTAAAAAAATGTAAGTGCATATTTTTTTAGTTTTTAGTCCATATTTTAAGATTTTTCATGCATATTATAAGTGCTTAAACAAACTTTTTAGTGTGTGAAGTTCCTGTCCCTGATAATTACATAAATGTACATAGACACCTACAAGTAGGCATTACTTAAGCATATTCATTACCATAAAGCATGTTACAACGTTTCTTAGAATATGAAGTTAAAAACACTCCTTCCAAAGTGTAGTACAGAATATTACTTATCTTCCTAAAAGTATGCAGTAAATTTTAAAAACACATATTACCATAAAACTTTATTTTTTGTAAATTTCCACAAAAAAGTGCATACACACTAGCACACTCTTGTTTTAAAAGGATTTGATTTAATAATTTGGCATAAGACATGTAAAAGTAGACCATAGATTACCACAAAATATTAGCTTTTAGTTTTTTTTTTTAAGCACAAGTAAATATTTAATATTTTAATAAAACTGCAGTTATCAAGCTTTATGAAAATAAAGTAATTTTCAATTATACACAAAAATAATCATATTTTTCAGCAAATCAATGAAAGTTTTCTTTACTAAAAAAACGATTTTTTTTTTTAATTAATGAACAGCTTCAAAGTTTCATGAAGCCAATTTTTAATGAAGGTCCTTCATTAATTCGCATGAAATTGTATGAAACTTATTAAATAAAATAATATTTTTAATACGATTTTATGAAAACTTGCATTAACTTCATAATAATTTCAAGGGTCGAATGCCAGTTCAATTTCATTGATTTTATGCCAAAATTTATTAATAACATACAGACAATTTCTCAGCATAGAAAAAGAAGAAATAAAAAGTGTATTTATAAAAATTATCTCCTCCAGCCTTAATAGAAAATATGTCGTTAGTGATTTTTAAAATGAAAATTAACTCATTAATGGCACGTCATAGTTGTAGATACTCTAACATATACCTAATTTATTGGATAAGTGCCTTTCAAGCCCCGCCTTAAATGAAGACATGGCAGCAAAAAATTTAAAACATTCCTGTTTTGAAAATTTAAATTTTATTTTTGAAAATTGTATATTCTTGAATTCTGACATCAACTTTACATTTGTGACTTTAAATCCTATTTAAGTCCAAAAAATCATTGTATTAGGCCAATTATTAAATATATTATTGAATAGTTAATAATTGTATTTTAACGAAATCCGCAAATGTTACCTTCATATTATGATTACCCAAGTTTTTGTTTTACCAATAGTACTGTATCCGCAAACGGGCTGTTTCACGAAACTTTCGAAATGTAATTTCCTCCAAATCGGAAAGTGCTTGACTGATCCGGCTGATATTTTGTGTCATAACTAATTATCATATCCTTTGGGAATCAACTTGCCACAAGTTTCATCCCGCTCCCAAGACATCAGTGTCAAAAGTATGGTCACTTGAGATATATTAAAAACGTACAATTAAATCTGTTTGGCCTCAAAAAGTTTTTGAACGAAGAAAATCACTGATCAAAGTCGTCGGTTGTAGTCGGTGATGTTTAAACAGTGTTAGTTCTTTCATTATGCATTAATTTAGTGAGTTTGTATCACAATGTGTTGAGGTAAGCCAAGTCACGTTCCCCTTCTAAAAAGCTGAACTGGGAGTCTCCAAAATTTAATAACAAAACAAAACGTGAAAGAGGCTCTTTAAATTAGTTCTTTTTCGTGATTTTAATCAATTTTAATAAAATTTTAAAGATAATTTGTTTAATATATTCTTCGCATAAGTTTTGCACAATTAAAACAAAATTTGATTCATTTATATTGAAAAACACGCATTTAAAAAAACCACTAAAAACTGTTTCTCTTTATACCAGTTTGCATATACAATTTAAGAGCATACTTAGCACCGCTTGAGCAGCTAGGATCCTCTTTGGTGTATTTGCTCGTTTTTTTAAATATAAAATAAAATATAAAATGCTTTTTTATGAAAAACTAAGACAATTTCCATAAAATATGCATTTAAAGCAAAACATATAAAAATATGCAATAAAAATGTGCATTTATAGCGAAACAAGTAAAAGTATGCCATAGAAATATGTATTTATAGCAAAATATGCACTAACAAATCGATGCCATTTTAACATAATTTCTTTGGTTCGCAAAGATATTTTGTTCTCATAATTTTTTGACGTATAGATCCAACCAATAAAATTACGACAATCCTGACGTTATAATTTTAACAAGTGTAGTAGTATTTCAATAAAAACTAGCATTTCAATTATTTCAATAAAAAGCATATTTTCGACTTTGTTTCGAGCTTGCCTTGAAGGCTGAACATTTTGTGATTGAGCCCTACTGACATATAGTAGATTTTTTTTTTATAAATTCTTAGTTTTTTAATTTGTTGGAAAATCAATTTTAAGTAAAGGGTCCGCCATCTAACGTTTTGTTTTTCAACTTGTGCTTATTTCGTGAATGGTAACACTTAGCTCATGTCTGATTTGACAGAACGCTGAACGAATATGGTCCGTATGTTCGTTATCTTGTGAAAAAAGTGAAAGAAACTGGCATCCTCATCTTATCGATGAGGAGTGAAAAGCCAAAAACAGTGCGTACACCCGAGAATATTGCTGCTGTGGCAGAAAGTGTGCGTGAAGCGCCATCAACATCAATTCACCGTCGTTCTCAACAATTGAACATTTCGGAGACATCATTGAGACGAATTTTGCATAAAGACCTTGTTATGACGCCATACAAAGTCCAATTGGTTCAGGAGTTCAAGAAAAAAAAAGTTATTTGGCGGACCCTTGACATTCTTTTAATTATAGCAGGTAAACATTTTTTTTTTTTTATATTTTTAAATAATTTTTAAAAAAGGTTGCATCAGAAAAAAATACTAAAGTTAATGTTTTTCAAAAAAAATTTTGGTAACTCTAGATACAAATTTTAATTTTTTATTTAATATTGTAGTACAGATGTTGAATTATTTCAGGGTTTTTGTGATTAGTTAATTATCTTTATACAGTAAAACAAAGTACTGGTTTGAAAACGGAAGAGTTGGTCCATAATGATTTAATTTATATTTAAATTTTAATTCTGAAATTTAATTGTACTTTTCTAAGTTTTATCTTATTTTTTTTGATTTTTTTTTTTTTTTTTTTGGTGTCTGCATTTTAACTGTTTTTTTGCTCAAAAACAATTTCAAATTTCAACTGACCTCAAAGCACCTATTCCGTCATAGATCAACCGAGGGAAATTCAAGGGACATCAACTATATTTAGTTTTTGTAGTGTTTTCTTCCATTTTTTATTTTCTTGTTGTTGTGTCTTTTCGTTTGTATTTATATTTGTAGCGCACACGCAAAAAAATACAGCTTTAATGTTTGCCAGCCAATTTTCACGAGTAACATTAGCTTCAAGAGTAGAGAGTTTGCCTTGCAGGCTGAACATATTGTGATTGAGGGCTACTGACACCTAGTAGATTTTTTTAAAAAATTCTTAGTTTTTTGATTTGTTAGAAAATCTTTTTTTTTTTTTTTGGAATATCACCAAACTTCTCACAAGGTGTATAAAATGCGCCAATTGATCCCATTCTATGAAAATTTCATATTAAAGTGACCTTTTTATTTAAAAATCCGGTCCCTGTCACCTTGGAATCAACCACTTTTTAAGACTTAAAAGCTTTTTTGAAAAGTCTACTTGATCGCAGATTTTTGTACACTCTACTTGCATTAGCATACCTTTTTATAACATCAACTTAAGGTTTTATTCTAAATTATTTACAGGGTAGGCTGATGTTGGATACTAGACCATCGTATAGTTTATTTGACTAATGTCGACCGACTGTAAGGCATAATAGTGGATTTTTGTAAAGTCTGTTTCACAAAAAAACCTAAAATCGAGTTTCAATTAAAATATTTGTTAATACAATTCAATTTTCGAAAAACTCTCGCTTAATTAAAAATTGGGTTATAAAAACTATAAACTTTGTGTGCACCAAATTAATTTCAATTAAAAATTTAATATCTATTATTAAATTTTTAATTAGAAGTGAGTTTGAAATCAAAAAAGCGTTTAATTGAAATTTATTAAAAATTATTTTTTCTGTATTTAGGGCTTCAAAGTATAATTTTGTATAGTCGACCTTAAGGCTTAAAAAAAAAGTTTTTTTATAGTTTAGTTTTTTTTTTAAACAAATTGAAATTAATTTACTACGTCAATAGTGTCAATAATTTTACATTCAAACGTACATAATCCATATTTTTGGTTTTCCGTTTGTTCAAATAAACTTTCTTTAAACTTTTAAATGTCAGTATGCGTCCATGTGTCCACATGTCAGGGTTTATCATAATGTGTACATATTTTTTTTTTTATTCATTTTAAAGTGTTAATATTACAAATGAGCTGTTGGCACGATAAACTATCAAAAGAGGGAGATTCACAAACTTAAAAAAAAACAAAATTTCTTAAAAAGTAAGAAAGTTTTATTTAAATTGAATAAAGTTTATATCTTAATAAATTCAAATCAAGAGCAGTTTTACGCTATTAACTACAATAAAACTAAACGGAATTTTGAAGTTAATTTATTTGAAATTTTAAGCTACGTGAATTGCCTTAATATTTTCAGAAGAAAAAAAAATTACAGTAAAATTGTACTACAATGTGACGAAGTGTTTATTATATATAAAAATACTCATACAGACTTTAAACAAACATGTTATGGCATGTTTAGTAAAGAAAAAATACAGAACAAAAAAAAAAGCGAAAGCAAATATTCACAGTTCATAAATATTGTGTAAATACACACAAGAATAAATTTTATCAAAAGAATTATATTGAAACAGGAAAAATATTGTTATTCAAACTTATTTATGAGCTTGAATAGCTTTTAAAATTGTTTGAAATTCTCAATATAAATATTTTTTTTAATATAATATTAGAATAATCCATAAACAGTTTTTATTTATGAAGAAGTTCTCATAATAAAATTTAAAATAGTCAATGTAACGATTTAGAGCATACTTTACGGTGACAATTATTTCTAAAATTAGTGCATACTTTTAGGGGTATTTTGAATAACTTTTTGATAACCCTGCAGGTACATATGCCAGATTTTGCTTTCTAGTTGATCATACACATATTGCTTGTCAAATTCATTTGAATAAACAACTATGACGTCGGTTGCACGCAACTTGATAATCTATATTCTCTTCAAGGGGACAAGTAAAAACTCTTAACTCCCTGTTTTTATCCGGTTTTATCCATTATTTTATTGCGGCAGACTATTTGTAAAAAGAACATCTAACATTTATTTACAAGAATTTTGATCCGTCTAGTTGTCTCACGACTTAAAGGGAGCATTTATATCAAGTTGGTATTCAATTTGGAAAAGTGTGAGTGTGTTAGTAAAAAAGTGTGAGTGTATTGAAACTTGAAAGGCAAAAATTGAACGTGTAACCACCGTGTAAGATAAACCATTTCAAAGGGTTTTAATGAAAAAAACTATTATTGATCACAGTGGTGGACACAGGAATTTGTTTCGGTGGTGGCCCAATACTTAAGCTAACTTGAATTTATTTTCTTATGTTGCAGCTTAAAATGTAGCTTTTCAGTACTTACACTATAAAATAAAAATTTAGTAAAAATGTTTGCTTAAACTACTAAAAATGAGGTCTAAATAACGTTGCAGGAAAACTGCTAAAATTATTTTACTAAATATTGATTTTTATTTTAGTTAGTTAGAAAGTTAGAAATTAATCTGCTAAAGTCGACCAAAATTTTCTAAATTTGTTCGTAGACAAAAAATAAATTAAAAAAACTGTAAAATTTTCAATTTTTTATTAAGTTTTTTATGCTAATAAAATTTTATTCTTCTGAAATCAGGTGTCTACAAGTTTTTAGTAAATAGACTATTCTGTATTTAATCAAATTTGATTTAAATAACTCAACACTTTTGTAGATATTACAGTTTTTGTTTGCTGTTTTTTGTCAACAAATATTTAACAAAAGTTTTTGATAATTTTAGCAGATTCTATTGCTATTTTCAACTAACTAAATTCCAACTCGAACAGAACTAAAATTTACCATTTTCATTTTTTCTGTTTCTATCTTAGTAATATTTAACAAAAAAGTGTTGTGGTGTAATGGTTAGCGTTGTGGTGTAATGGTTGGACTGTTACACAGATGGTCACGGGTTCGACTCCCGGTGACGACAACATCAATTTAGAAAAATAATATGTATGAGTTTTCTATCACTTATATGTATCGCAGCGCCCACCTTCTGTGTTCCCATAGCTCTTAACCCTACCGAAGTAAAATAATGAATCAGGGCTATGAAAAAAAGCTTCAATAAATTTGCCAACTCTACATCAGGTGGCGAGCAGCAACTGCTCTAAGCCTATCATCTCTCGCAATTACAGTGTTGCCATATTTGAAGCCCTTCATCTTTCACCACCTTTGATCTCTCCACTATCCCCTTTCCAAAGAAAGCAACACATTAATTAATATGAAGAATTTTCTGAGTGTTGCTTCTCTTAAAAAACAAAAAATAGGAAGAATTTCTTGAGTGTTCTTTCTCTTAAAAAAAAAAAATTAATTCACTATAAATAATTCTCAATAAAACCGAAAAATTTAAAAAACTCCGTTTTCGGTTTTTGAAAATTTAAAAAAACCTTAATTTAGGTTTTTTTTGGATTTTTTTTTTTAATTTAATCAATTGGAGATGAACTCTTTTCGAAATTCATGATTCAATAAGATGCAATTTCATGAGTACTTCGTTGGCTGAATATAGAAACGGCTTACCTCGATTTTATTCAATATCGAGTTTTTAACGTATTCTTATAGACCATTCTGAAATACACCTCTCTTAAAAAACTGAGCAAGTTTTAATTGAAAATAACGGACTTGAAATTTAATAACCAGACCTAATTTAACTACTATTTTGAAAGAAAAAGCTCTATCTCATTTAAAGTTGAATTTGTCGTTTTGGGTTTGTTTTAACCATTGACTTTATTAAATTGATGCGTTTTTTTAGTTTTTCTGTTGAAAGTTTTTAGTTAAAGACATTTATTTTTAATCAAAATGGGACCAAAAGTTATTAGACACGTATTTTAAGGTGCGCAATCATGCGATTTGGGGTTGAAAATGGCTGTAAAAAATAAGAGGTATTTGAATACAGTATTAAAAAACTCGAGAAAACAAAATTTGTTTTGTCCATATTTCCTATGTTGTGGACCCAGACTTGCCACTTTTTTGAAATATGAAAAAATATTTTCAGAAGCTCTTCGGAACAAGTCGTCTTATAGCCTAACGATAAGGAGAAACGACTCGATTAAATTAAATAAGCATAATTTGATTTCAAACCAACAAACAAATTTCTATACAAATTTTGTATACCAAAATTATATTTTTTTGTTTGTTTTTTGAACATAAAAAAGATTCGGACATATTTTATATACCGGTGGAGTGCACTTCGTTAGCTTTTATGATAAATAAATTTAAAAACGTGAACTTTTGACAGCACTTAAAATGTATTTCCTCTAAATAAAAAGTAAAGAATGCATGCACTAAGAAAATTCTCTGAATTATATCAATGAATTTTTGCATTAGATTTATGAAATGTCACTGGAATTTGTGCATTGAAACATTTCATTAAATTGAAGAAGTTTTTCATAAAATTTAATGAAAAATTTCATTTTATTTATTAAAAATTTCATTAGACTAATGAAAAAGTTTCATTAAAAAAACTTTCATTAAAACTATGAAGCTTTTTAATAAAGCTTAAGAAATTTTTAATTCACATTGTGAAGTGAACTTTATCAGTTTAGTGAAAAAATGTCATTAAAACTCGTCCTAGAAATTCTCTCTGTGTGGAAGGTGAGCAATATTAGGGTACAGTAGTTCCCGCTTAAATTGGCAGCATAAAGCTTAATTGTACTGCTTACGCCTTTTTGACTGATAGGGTTTTATGTACGTTTCTGGAAATAAGAGTTGTTTGAAAAAAAAAATATCCAAATTTTTTTTTAAAACCAGATGATTAAACTGTAGACACAGCCAATCAATTTCAAATGACAACCTGGCCCACATTCCACCTTGGACATGATGTTTCCTGACGAGTCTGATGGGCGGTATAACCCGGTGCCCACGGCAATCATACTATGAGCCGATACGATTTGAATTTATTCGAACAAGGATTTCCACACCGGCTTTAAGGATTGCCATTCTGAATTTCGGAAAAAGGACTTTGTCAAAAGCCTTCAAGGCAACTAGGAGATCCATGTTCATAACAACTTTGTAAAAGAAGTAAATGGGCCAAATGCCTGCCAGTAGATTGCCACAATTTTTATGATAATTTACCTTATAAAATCTATTTTTTAACGTGAACTGAGACTTTTGTCTAAAGTCTGTGCTTTAGTTTGAATTCCTTTTTTTACTTAAAACATGAATTACGCCACTGACTGATCATGACGAAAAAAAGTTCCAGCATTTCTTTTATTATTATTTTTCTACATTTCATAATTTTATATCATTTTCTAAAGTGTTTGCAAATTCTCTATATTTGCTCAATTTGAGATTAGAAAAATCCTAAAAATTTTTCTCTTAAAGCCACGATTTACGGAGGACATTAATTCCAAAAACAGTGGATACTTTTAGGGGGGGGGGGGGGTTTAATATTTCAGTGATATAAGTCCTTTCAAATGGTTTTAATGATTAAAACTAATCATGATGTAAGTTAAAAATAATTTTAAATTATAAGAAATTTACAAAAAAAAAAATTATTATTCCTTATTGTTTTTCTATTAAAATGTTTTATATATGCAATTTGTTCTACTTTTCATAAATCTATGTCATTTTCTAACTTTTTTCCTATATTTTTCAAATATTAAACTATAAATAATTAACTATCATTTACATATTTAGCAACCACACAAACTATATATCGTTACATACAACGCAAACTGCCCTAACTAACATTTTATTATTTCTACAGTAGAAGCAAAAAACATGTTTATCGCAAAATTTTTTTAATATTATTTAAACAAAAAAATGTATTTCTGGTAAAACAAAATGCATATTTTTAATGTTCGAACAGTTATGTTAGTTAGGACCTTTTGTCGTGTATTTTTCTGAAACAAAAAGCCCTAATTACATTGAAATAGGTTTTTGTGTGCAGTTCCAGCAAAATCACACATTACCAAATAATGGGTAAAGTAATCCAAAGCCATATGGCTCCATGCATTACAATACACCCTACTTCACTGATGAATTTTACAGGCGATGAGCCTAAAAGTAATGGGTGAACTCATCATAAAGTAACTGGTTACTTTTATTGTTACCGGGTTCGGAAAAGTAATGTGTCTTTAAATAAATTTTCATAAAAACTAATTTATAAAAAAAATATTACAAATATTTTTTTTTTTTAATTAAACAAATAACGTGTTCGCGCTGAGATTTGAACATGGGGTCACTGGTTGTTAGGCGAAAACTCTACCAACTGAGCTATTGTCGCATATAATAATGTGTTGCTCAAAATGTAAATGAATTGTGCTTCAAGCTAAAAATATATGTTAAAAATATATAACTTACCCTCGTCCTTACAAAAAATCACAAAGTAATGTGTCTAAATATAGATTTTAAAAATAATATTTCAAACATTAAGTTACGCTTATATTTCATGCATTATGTAATTGATGATCGGTAAGTCATTATTTCATGTTTTGAAATAATGTAAAAGGTAATGATGTATCATTACAAGGTAACCCATGAGTGTCCAATTATTGGTAACTCATTACTTTTTGTTTCAAAATAATGTTGAATGTAAAGAGTATACATTACAAAGTAGTGCATTATTATCGGTAACTCATTACTTTTTGATGGAAAATAATTATACAAATAAGGAGTATACATTACAAGGTAATGCATTACTTTATCGCATCCATTACCAAAATGTTGCTGGGGTGTACAGTATGGAAGCGAGAAAGTGTTAAAGTTCGAATTTCGTAAAATTTCAAAAAGTAAATATTTTGAAATTAGCATAATTATCAAAAATCATAAAAACATATATATTTTGACTAGAAACCGTTGGTATTAGACGCAAAGTGAGATTGAAGATAATAGGATACGTCTAAAGGACATCGCTTTGGTATTTGTACCAAAGCCTTTAAGGTTGAACAATATATACGAGGGCGGCTCAATAAGTCCGTGACTTTTTAAATGAAACTCAGTTTTTTGTAAAAAAAAGTTTTATTTTTTAACATAATCTCCTTTTAGCTCAATATACTTACTCTAACGTTTCTCCAATTTTTGTATCCCTTCCAAAAAATAGGATTTGTCGAGGTTCATAAAATAGGCATTTCTTGGCCATATGGGGTCGTTTTTTTTAAATCCTATTTAAATGTTTTAAATCCTCGTGAAATTATTGTTTTTCCCTTTTGAACGTAATCGATGTGGATTATCCCGCGTGCACCCCAAAAAACTGTTGCAATTACCTTATTGGCCACGATTACATTTATGGTCAATTGAGAGCAAACGCGGCACCCATCTTGCAGACATATTTCTTAAACCCAACTGATCATTTAAAATCGAAACCCCACTGCCATATGAAATGCCTATGGCATCAACAATCTCACGCAAGTTTACTCTTCGATCGGCCAACACCATATCGTGGATTTTTTCGACATTTTCGGGTGTATTGATCTCAATTGGCCGTCCAGAACATTCAGCGTCATTTGTACTTATGCGGCCACAACGAAAGTCAGTAAACCACTTTTTTACCATTGAAATCGATTGTGCAGAGGCCCCATATTATTTATCAAGTTTTTCCTTGGCTTGATTGACGGTTTTTTTTAGCAAAAAATAATGTTTAATGAGCACTCGAAATTCACTTTTTTCCATTTTTTAAAAATCCACGAGGTTGTATGTTTTAAACAGCTGTTAAACGCAAATTAAATGACGGAACTTGCTCAAAATTTGACAGTAGTCTATTAACAGGTGGTACTTGATGGGAGCAGTGTTGCATTTCATATAACTACGAGCGAAGTTCGAAAAGGCACGGACTTATTGATTCGCCCTCGTATTTAAGTTAAGGTGCTTTTTCGTCCAAATTCGCATTTGCCAAAAAACTAACATCGCCATATCTTCTTAAGTAAAAACACAAAAGTTGTAATTTTTGGTATGCAGTTACATCCTGGTAAGAGCAGTTCTTGGTAAAGAATAATTTGTGCCTAAACATATTTATTTATTTTTATGAATTAGTTTTTGAGATTCGGTCTAGACTAATGTATTTTTGATTTAATAAGATGATATTTATTGTTAATTTAAAATTATCTCAAATCATTTTTTTTTTTTTTTTTTTTTTTCGTTTAAGTTTTTATTCATAAAAAGGGTTATTACAATAGATTGTGCCTCAGCGTCACGTGGACATTATTGAGGCGAGTTGGCAAAAATTACAAAATTTATGTATAAAACTTACAAGAAAAAAAAAAGAGAAATGAAATTAAAAATTATATGATGTAAAAATTACATAAAAAAGGTTATGATATACATATGTATTTCAATGTGACAATTTTTACAATAGAAGCATTTCTAGGTTTTCTAATAAATATTCTTTAATATTTTTTTTAAAAATTGAAATTCTTTCAGTGCATTTTAAAATTTCTGGAAGTTGATTATATTCCAAACTACCTACGTGGTCCACTCTCTGTTTCGTTGTTTCCAATTGACATCTTGCTACTCTCAGATTTAAAGCGTTTCTTGTATTAAATACAGTTTGATTTCTGGGGAACGAAATAGTATGGTAATCAACGCTGTTGAGGGATTTAAAAACATAAAGTAGAAGTTGCATTTTATACAATCCATATACCGGAAGAACTGTTTTGGATACATCTCTATATAATGATGAAGTTGAAAAAGTTAGCGGTAGACTAAAAACTGTTTTTAGCGCTTTATTCTGACATCTTTGAAGTGATTTCAACTCATGACTTTTCTTACAAGCATATATAATAGGCAAATAATTTAAGTGACTGTGAATCAGCGCTTGATAAATGATTTTTTTTTGTATTCGTATTAAATTTATTTTTAAATTTATAAAGCAAACCAGTAGCAGATACAATTTTAGATTTTAATTGTTGGATATGCTTTTCCCAAGAGAGATTACTTTGTAAAATTACACCGAGATATTTTGTTGAAAGTGTTTCACTAACTTCTTCTCCATCTACAAAAATGCTAAAGTTTTGATTATGCACCAAATATGGCCTAAATCTAATAAGTTTAGTTTTTTCAGTATTTAATCTTAATTTATTTATTCGTGCATACTCCGTAATCATCCCTGCATCATATTCCATATGAGCTTTTAAAGCAATTTCATGTTTATAAGGATAAAAAACACTAACGTCATCAGCAAACATTATTAATTTTCCAAAAAGTTGTAAATTTTGCATGTCGTTTAGATATAATGTAAAAAGCAGTGGACCCAACACACTTCCTTGGGGAACTCCATATTCAACATTACCCATATAACTTTTGTAGCAACTCCCTTCAACATACTGTTTTCTGTTCGTTAAATAGCTTTTTAACAAGTATACCGCTCTTCTTTCAATACCATAATACAGCAGTTTCTCAATCATAATATCGTGATCTACAAGATCAAACGCTTTCGAAAAATCATAAAAAATACCTGCCACTCCGCTAAAACCATTATCTAAACCTTGGCATATATTATTTATTACATTAACAACAGCTTATTCTGTTCCACATCCTTTTTTGAATCCATATTGGCATCCATATAGTAAATTATTCTCATTTAAATAACAAGATAATTGTTTGTAAAGAATGTTTTCAAAAATTTTATCAATTAAAGGCAGCAATGCTATTGGTCTAAACTTTTCTACCAGTGTAGCATTATTTTCTTTGGGTATTGGAATAATTTTAGCTATTTTTAAATTATCAGGGTACTCTGAAGTATCAATTATACTATTAAAAATCCTTGAAAAATAAGTAGAAATTATATCTTTGCATTGAAATAGCATTTTTGGTGAAATTTCATCGTATCCACAACTTTTAGTGAGATCCAATTTCGAAATAATTTCCGAGATTTCCAAATCAGTTGTATGGGAAAAATTAAAAGTACATCGGCATTGCTGTAGTGTTCGTAGACTATTACAAGAATCACCAGGTAAGTATTCTATTTGTTGCTTTAAAGTTATTGGAATTTGAAGAAAATATTGGTTAAAAACTTCACTTGTTTGATCTTTTGCAATCATATTCCCATCAGCATCCTTTACATTTATGTCGTATTTTCTGTTTCGACCAAGGTTTTCGTTTAAAAACTTCCAACACTTCTTTGGTTCGTGCTGAATTTGATTCAAATTATTAAAGTAATAGCTATTCATACATTCTCTGCAGGCCTTCCTGATAACACTACTGAGTCTTTTCAATCTAATTTCGACATCACACCTACCTCTTCTTCGCATCATTAATAACTTCTTCTTGTAATGAATTAACTCCAGTAGATTTTTATTCAACCAAGGAGTCATTCCGTTCTTTATTATTCTTTTTTTACTCTTCTCTATAGTAGAATTTTTCGCTGCATCTGAGATATATGTTGTTATTTGCAAAGAATCTTCTGATGGATTACCGGTTTCTTGATAAGATTGCAAAAGATTTTCAAGACTCTGCCTTGCTCGATCATAATCACAAACTCGCCGAAATGTTTCAACATATGCGGAATTATTAGTTAAAGCTTTAATTTTGCATGATAATATGTTGTGATCCGTCAAACAACACGCAATTGTGTCTATAAAAATATCTTCTGTAATGTTACTATATACATTATCAATGCATGTACCAGATTCAGGGCGCGTTATCAAGGTATGACAATTTTTGTAATTAAAGCTTGATAATATATCACTCAAATCAAATGATAACGGATTTTGTAAAAAGTCAATATTTGAATCACAAACAACTATGCTGGGATATCGACCACAACTGTTTAATAAACTTTCAATAAAACTTGAAAATTTATTAAAACAACACTTTTGGGATCTATAAAACGATGTAAATTTAAGGGATTTACCATTAATCTTGTAGCTTTCTAACGATATTGTTATTCTTTCAATAAAATTTTTGCTTTCGCATGTTTCAACCATATAATCTACACTGTTGTGTATAAAAATTGACGTTCCCCCGTATCCATCTGATCTACAGCAATGAACCACATTATATCCAAAAATGTTATAAATTTTAGCTAAGTCTAAAGAGAACCATGTCTCCTGTACAGCTATAACGCTTGGTAGTTTTGGAAATTTTGATATCATAATCTTAAACTTGTTAAATTTTTCAATAGAAGAAATGCTTCGCATGTTTACAGAAATAATATTTAACAAAGGAAATTTAAATGTTTCGTAATAAGTTTTAAAGGTATTAAAATTTAAAAAATGTTTATTATTCATAAAAGTGGTAAAAATAATAATCTAAAATGTTTATCAAAAATTGGTTTCATACTTAATTTATTTAACTGGCGACATAAAAGGAGAATTGTTATCATCATCATCATCAGTATCTTCCCTTATACCAGCAGCTTGAATATTTGATCTACGTTTCTTTGGGTTTGTTGTGGCTTCTAACAGTAAAACATCAACTTCCTCCTCACTTTTTATCAATTTTGGCTTAGATATTGCGCTTCTCTTCACATATACATTTCCATTATAGGTGTAAACCGTTAGATAACCAACATTTTTTAAGGCTTTAGCATATTTTAAAACGTTAAGAGTCTCTTTACTCAGGTAATCATTAATATAAACATTTTTTGTATCATCATTATCTTTTAATTTGGATTTTGCTGACATAAGCTTATCTTTAGATTTTTTAGACTCAAATTTAACAACAAGAGTGTGCTTTTTGTTTAATGTATCTCTATTTTTAATAATATATGCATCCTCAACATATGTTTTCGTTTTAGTTTCCAATGCACAAATTGAATACATATGTGCCTTAATATTTAATTTTAATAAAATCTTCCTTTTAACAAAAAAAAAAGCATTCCCTAGGATCAAATTATTGGTTTTAAATAAAAAAAATCAATTTTCCGAGAATTCCAGGGAATGTTTTTATTAAAAATGTAAAATCGGTGGCATACACTCATGGCTGTACAAAGCAATCACGTGAGAATAAAAAAATATATTGTTAAAAGACGAATGAAATCTTTAGTTTCCAACGCAGCCGGATTTCTAAAATTGTGATCTGCATAAAAATGGTGCGAGGGTAAACGCAAAAATTCAAAAAAACAATAACAAAAATCTATGTTTTTATTAAAAAATAAACTGACAAAACATTTCAAAATGTTTCTACGTAGGAAACTTTCTGGTCCGCTATAAAAAAAAATTGAATAGAAAATCGTTCTTACAGTTTATACGGCACAGTCTCTCATATGCTACAACATATTTTTTCGAAGAAAAGCCTCTTAAAGTTTAAAGATAAGTTTACTACTAAAAAACGGAAACAATACTTTTAACATTGTAGAAGTAAAAATAAATATAACTTGCTCTGGAAATTATAGTAGAATCGAAAATATAAGTAGATATTTGCCTACTAAAGCTTTAGAATTTGAACAAATAAAAACCTCAATTTAGTGAAAAATATTACTTGAGTCAAAGCAAAAACTAATTTTTTTTTTATATAAATATAACATTTTTGGTGTACAAAGTTTAGTAACATCATGATGCTTGTTAGAAAAAGACATTAGCCACGTGTTCGATTAGTAAGAAGATAAGAATGGAGCAAAATTGATGATTAATAGGTTTTTTGTTAAAGCTCTGCTTATTCTGGGGGCTCTAGCTTTTTTTAAACTTTTGGTTTTGATGAGATCTTTAGTCAGATCGAAAAACTAGTATCAACCAAGCTAATATGTTTGATTTGCTTTTATTTCTGAAAGCTCGCTATAAATTAAAAATTCTTTAATAATATAAAAAAAATAAAGAAAATTATAAAAAGAATGTAAAAAATGAATGAACAATTTGTAAAGTAGAATTACTTTATTAGAATATTTTCTGAGTGTACTAAGGAAAAGTATTAATAAATATTAGTAAGTGAACGAATTTTGAATCACACGTACTCTATCACCCCAAAATTACCACGACTCACATTCATGTAAAAGTTTCTTATTATTTTTATTAAAAATAAAAATTATGTTTTTTTCGACCTTTAATTGTGCAATGAAAATGAAAATTATTTAAGTTCGAGGCCATACTCTATATTTCTTCATTAGGATATTGTCCTAACAAATAATCTATAGAGTTTTTTCGTTGTTTTATATACATATATTTTTTTAATATATATATTGCTTACAAGGCTGTAACTTTTTTATTTCCGTGAAGTTTTCGCTAAAATTTTTGCAATATATAGAAAAAGTTCAATTGTAAAAACTACAAAACACAATAAATACAAAAATTCTTAAAAGGGTAAACCCCTTAACTGCAAAATGTATCTGTTGTGTTTACAAACGTATTTGTATTTATTAAATTTGAATTTCTAATACAACAAGATACAATATCTTATAAATTACAGTATTAGAATCAGACAAGTTAAATAGGACATTGTATATAAATAAATTAATTATACTTAAAATTAAATTACATATAACAGAATTTCAAAACTTTAAACAATTTTAAAACATACTAAATTTGATGGTAAATTAATTTAAGATGTCGGTATTTAAAAAAAATTAATACAAAAAATTACGAAAAATGCTGAAACAATAATTTCCTAAAATGTATTGCGTTGCTAGTGCGTTGAATATCCCAGGGAAGTTGGTTCCAGAGACGAATGGTTAAAATAAAAAATTGACACTCAGAAGAATGGTCACGGTGACGGAATTGTATTATGTAGTTTCCTCTAGTCGATCTTGTAAACTGTAAACGTTCAAAAAGATAATTTGGTTCCCTGGTCATTATAACCTTGTGTAAAAATATGAGATTTTTGAACTTAAGGTAATTACAAAAAGATATGTTGAATACACGACATGAGTACTGAGATACATGATCAAATTTCCTAAGGCTGAAAATGTAACGTATGATGTTATTGAAAGTTGTGCTCAGTTTTCTATAATCCTTCGTGTTACATCCGGTAAAAAGCTCAGATGCGTATAATAGAGTCGGTAACAGATATGTTTTTGCCAGAAGTAATCTTACTCTTGGCGGAGTGAAATATTGAGTGGCCCACAGACTTCGTAACATACTGTATATTCTCCCACATGATTGGTTAATATGATTCGACCAGGTTAGATTTTTGTTGAAAGTAACACCGAGATTTTTTACCGTATCAACGATATCAATTTTTGCGCCGCCAAGAAAAATATTTATATCATTCCCCATTATCATTGACCTTTTCGAAATTATTATGCACTTTGATTTCCTCGGATTCAGTGTCAAACCATTCGCCGAAGCCCAAGTAAAAATTTTCCCTAGGTCATAGTTCAATTCTTGGACTTTAGAAGCAATGGTATCCTTAGAAATACTCAGATACAACTGTACATCATCAGCGTACATCTGAATATTCGAAAAGTTTATCTGAAGTGGAAGATCATTGACATATAAGGAGTATAACAGTGGCCCAAGAATGGATCCCTGTGGAAACTCCTCTTGAGACGAACAAAGGTTGTGAATGGATCCATCATTGGCAACAGATTGAAATCTATTAGACAGGTAGGACGATATTAATTTAACAGAGGGCGCAGAGAAGTTAAAAAATTTCGCTAGCTTAAGGCAAAGAATTGTATGGTGCACCGTGCCAAATGCTTTTGAATGATCTAATAAGACCAGAAACGATATTTTTTCCACTATCCAATTTGCCTCGAATATCCTCTACTACATCAGATAAGACTGAAACACAGCTACGTCGAGGCCTGAATCCAGATTGACGATCAGTCAGAAGGTTGTTGTCATTAACAAATTTATAAATTTTTTTTTTGATGTTCAAAAACTTTGGAAAAATAAGGCAGGATAGCAATTGGACGGAATTCATTAACCGATTTAGGTACCGAGACAATTTTGGCATATTTCCAGTCGTTTGGATAAGTGCTGGTAGTAATGATAGTGTTAAACAGATGCTTAAGAGTTCGAATTATCCAAGGTAAAACTATCTTCACGAACCTGGGATTTATGTCATCCATAAATCCCAGGGCTTTTTGCGTTTAACATATAAACGCTCCTGTAGTTAGGGCTTTTGTATTTTGTTTAATTTTATTTCTATTTTTGATGGGAGAAGTCTAAATTTTTTGTGGTCATGTAATTTGATGCAATACATCAGAATCAATCAAAAAAAGCAATTTAGAATTTTTTATTAGTTATGGCCGTTTGCATTTTAGCTAACGATATATTTCCTTATTAATTAATTATTATGCAGAATGGCGAATTAACTTTATATACATAAAACTTTACACAACACATTGAAATTCTCAATGCATTTGTGCAAAGACACCTTAGACTTTTTATACGGGGATATTCTAGGTTTTAATAGAGCATTTAATCTTATATATTGTAAATTTTTTTCTTATTGTCAATTAAAATTTGAATTAAACTTTTGTTTGATATCAAACTTACTTTCAACTAAAAGTTTAAATATATATATCAAATATTTAATTGAAAATTAATTTGGTTCTCACAAAATTTACAGTTTTAATAATCGATTATGCTAACAAAGTGAAAAAAAGTCCAAAATTAAAAAAAAAATCGTTAAAATTGATAGAAAAAAAAAAACAGAAACAGAAATATAAAAAAAATTTAAACATTTTCAAAATAAAAAATCGATAAAACTAAAAATGTAGTCAAAATAGAACAAAATCCAAAAATTAAAAAATCGCAAAAATTTAAATCAACAGCTAAAATTGAAAAAAAAAAACAAAAATTAAAAAATAGCAAAAATTAAAAATTTTTTTCGAGATATGGATGTTATAAATTTTATTTACGTTTTTTCAATTTTGGAGATATTTTCAAAATTTGTTTGTTTTTTTTTTAGTTTTGTAGATATTTTCAAAGGTTTGGCGGTTTTTTCAAATATTAACGATTTTTTAAACTTTAGATATTTTTTTTTTAAATTTTGACAATTTCTTCCAAAATTTGTGGCAATTTTTTTTTTTCCTTTTTTCAACTTTGATTTCAAATTCACTTTCAATTAACAAAAAATAAAAAAAATCGCTTAACAAAAAAATATATTCAAAATAGAAAGAAAGCCAAAAGTAAAAAAATCGCAAATATTTAAATCAATCGCTAAAAATTAAAAAAAAAAAAAAAATTAAAAAAAATCTTTAATTTCCATTTTTAGCTATTTTTGTTGTTTTTTTATCTATTAAAAATTTATTTTAAATTAAAAACAACATTCAATTGAGTTTTCACTAGATATGATTAAGATCTCCATTGAAAATAAAATCAATTAAAGTGTTACAATTATTTTAATTGATACTACGATTTCCTTAATAGGATCGAATTTAACTAAACTTTTAATTGCATTAACAAATATTTTAATTGAAACTCGTTTTTAGTTTTATCTGAGTACACTGAAACAAGTATATTGTTAATATTAATCGTGTACATTGAATCTATTAAGTTTAATTACAATTCAGGCATTGCAATTTTAAATAAAATAATTAATTTCTTATGAAATTTCACTTAAAAAAATTTCACTCAAATTTAAAAAAAAAATTATATTTTTAAAACCTTAAAATCTTAAAAAAAAAATAATTGCAAAAAAAGTTTTATTAGATTTTTAAATGATTGCATAAATACCATTCAGTTACTCAGAAAAAACTAAAATCGAGTTTGAATTAAAATTTTGTGTTGGTTTAATTAAAAGTTTAATTAATCTCGGTCGTATTAATTAAATTGTAGTATCAGTTAAAATTATTTGTAAGTTTTCAATTGATTTTATTTTAAATTAGGATTTTAATCATAATTTTTAAAATTTAAATTGAATATTGTTTTTAGTTTTAAATACATTTTTAGTAGATACTATTAAAACTTTAACTAAATTTTGCAGAAAAACCCACTAAAATCTATCTTCTATCTGTATATATAAAACAGGATGTGTGTATGTATGTAACGTTTGGACTCCAAAACGGCTGGGCCGATTTCAGGGAATCTTCAGAATATTCAGGCGGGTGACACTGTGAAGTCTGATTTTTGATTTTCGGTCTGTGGGCGGAGGGGAGTGGCAAAATCCAATTTTCATATTGTACCACCAATGACATATACATATATTTATTTTTTTTGCTTTTCTTATTTTATTTTTTTTGAAAGCCGTTGTCATGTTTTTCAAAACGAGATATCAAACTTTTAAATCGGTTATGTAGTTCCGAAGATATTTACAAAAAAACCTATGTTAATATTTACAAAAACCTATGTTAATCTTCAAGCTATGTTACACGAACACAACAGCCTCGTCCGTCTATTCAAAACAGCCCTAGACCAGATGCCGACAGATGATTATTCGGTTGTGATAAGAGCTGACAAGACACCGGCTGGTGTGCATGAGCGGCGCTTCAATGCACCGGTTATAGGTGACGTCGCAGTTCTTCTTATATACTTCAGCAAATAAAGGCGATAGAAGGACAAAGAGGCGTTGAGCTTACCATGAAATTACAAATTTTAAAATGATTTACTAATGTGAATTTATTTTTTGAATTATTTATTTGCGTAAAAAAAATTTCTTGATTTAAAGAAATAATTACAATTAAAATTTGAAGGCAAAACAACGTTTGCCGGGTCAGCTAGTTGGAATAAAAATTTTAAAAAATATCAAAAAAAAAAAAAATCCAAAATAATCAAAAATTAAAAAAAAAAATCTAAATTATAAAAAAACACAAATCGAAAATGAAGTGGGAAAAAAGTCGTATAAAAATACATTTTTTTTATAAATTTAAAAAAAAAAATGCTCAAATTCAAAAAAATCGCCAAAAATGGAAAATCGATAATATTTAAAAAAAAACGTCAAAATTTAAAAAATCGCCAAAAATTAAATTAAAAAATGGAAACAATTATTAAAATTAAAAAAACTTATGAAAGTCAAAAATAAAACGCTCAAATTGAAAAAAATCGCCAATATTGACAAAATCGTTAATATTAAAAAAATTGCCCAATTGGAAAAATCAATAAAATTGAAAAACATAGCTAAAATGTAAAATACACTTATAGTTCTATAAATGTTACCTATTGACATATTGGTTAGTCGTACCGACCATTTTTGAAAACATTGGGTTAGGAATAGATTATATATACACTACAAGTTATAAAAGTGTCAGCTACCTGATTTTATTTTTTTTTTTAACAAGACATAGAATTTTCAGACAATAAAAGCATATTAGGAATCAATTTTAACATACATTTTTTTTTTGTATTACTTTTTTAAAAAGACTTATAGAATTTTTAAATTTATGTTATTCAACTTTTAAGGCAAGGTGACAATTAAATTACTACATGCATACATTTTTAGACCTTTAAAGGGGGTGACACTTATAAAACTTTTAGTGTATCCACAAAATTGAAAAAAAAAATCACCTAAATAAAATTCAAAACCTCCATGTCCCGAAAACATTTTTAACTTTTAAATTTTTTTTGTTGATTTTTTAAATTTTGGCAATTTTATTAATTTCTTGTGATTTTTTTTTAACTTTAGCGTTTTATTTCAATTTGCCATTTTTTTTTTTAATTTTATAGATTTTTTAAATTTTATCTATTGTTTGATTTTTTTTTTTTTTTTTAATTTAATTGATTATTTTTTAAATTTTGGTGATTATTTTAAATATTGGCTTTTTTTTAAAAACCGGAAATGTTGTATGCAACACATTCATATTCAATTAAACATTTATTTCATATTATTAAACTTTTAATTGAAAATTAATTTGAAATCAAACAAAAGCTTAATTAACATTTTTTTGACCACAATTTTGTTGGTGTAATTTAAATAAATAATCTCGATTAAAAACAAAAAAGAAAGAAAACTGTAAAAATTAATTTAAATTTGTTTTACTAATTTTAAAGTAATTTCGTTAAATTAAGATCTTTTATTGGATATTCAGGGTATAGGTTTGATTTTATGAAAACAACACCAGCGGCTTTATATTTAAAACAAAATCAAACCAAACCCACTATTATATGGAATAAAATAAATATTTCAAGGTTGAGCTATAAAATACAATGTAAAATATTAATTGAAATTTAGAAAAAAAAAACTTTTTTAATTTATATAAAACTAATGAAATATGTTGACGACATATTTTGTGTTATTTCTGAGAATGCAATAGATAATATGTTGGTTGCATTAAATGAATTTAATACGGATATTAAATTTACCATGGAAAAGGAACGCGACTCAAGACTTTCTTATTTAGATACTTTGGTAGTTAGAACAGGTAACAATTTGATAATGGATTGGTATCAAAAACCAACCGCATCAGGTAGAATTATTAATTTTTATTCAAAACATAATAGGAGAATAATCATTAATACTGCAAAGAATTTAATAGAAAGGGTTTTAACTATTAGTGACAGAGAATTTCACATGAAGAATGAGGTAATTATTAAGAATTTATTAATGGATAATGATTTTCCAATAAAATTAATCTGTTCATTAATAAATCAGTATAAATTTAGAAGAAATAACAGCACAAATAACTTGAATGAACAGAGAATTTACAAGTCTATGATTTATGTACCGGGATTATCAGAATGTTTAGAAAGATCGAATATCATCGATACTAATAGATATAGAATAGCTTTTAAATCATTCAATACAGTTAATAAGTTATATAGTGGGACAAAGGATAGAATACAGAAATTAGACATGGCAAATATAGTGTATAAAATACCATGTAGTGGAAATACTGCAGAGAATTGTGATAAAGTATATATAGGTACAACGAAAAATAAATTGAGAACTAGATTAGCTGGACATAGATCAGATCAGAAATATAGGAATATTAATTCACAAAAAACAGCATTATCTTCTCATTGTTCAAGATATAATCACTATCCAGACTTTGAAAATGTTTCAATTTTAAATACAGAACAAAATTACAAACGTCGTTATTTATTAGAAATGTTACAGATAATTAATACACCACTAACAAATAGAATTAATTTTAAGATAGATGTTGAAAATTTAGCTCAGAATTATAAATATTTATTACAAAAGAAATAACACATACTACATTAATTTATAACAAATATTACATCAATAGATTTTTTAAGTGTTAATTATTTATATTTTTTGTTTTAGAAATATTTGTCAAGTATTTTAAATATGTTTTCAAACTTTCAAAAAATTTTTCAAACTTTAAAATTTTTTGAAAATTTATTAATTTATTAATTTTCCTGAAGATGCTACACAAAGGAGTAGCGAAATATCGAAAATAAAAAACTGTTATATAAAAAAAAAAAACAAACCTTAGCTCAAATAATTAAAAAAAAAAAAAAAAATTTAAAAAGAAAAATGTTTTTATTTATTTTAATAAAGACAATTGATTTGTATGAAGCTATAAATTCAACAAAAACATTTTGTTTAGATTGAAAACAAATACCAACGAATTTATGAACATTTTTGTTTATTCAAGGTTTAGGGAGTTAGTTTGATTGGAAAAATTAGATAATGGTAGTTTGGTAGTTTTTTTCCTTAAATTATGTGATTTTTTTTTTAAGAATTCTTAAAGATAAAATTTAAGGTTTAAGGCTGACCTAGAAAAAGATGAAGTTAAGAAGGCGGATGGATCATTCGCCATTTTATTTTCAAGCGCTGTTGGTTACTAAACCATCAATTTTTTTGTAAAAATTATTTTTTATCTAAAATTTTAAACAACTTAGCTTAAATTTTATTTATTCCTTATAAGGGTCCGCAAAATAACTTTTGAAAATGCTATAAAACAAAAAACTACTGAATATTTTCTCAAATTCGTTCAACATGGCCCGATAACGATCGCCATTGACTGTAACGTCCACTCCTTGCTCATTTTCGAAGAAAAATGGCCCAATTATGCCTCTGGACCAAAATCCGCACCAAACAGTGACTCGTTTTGGGTGTATCGGCACACATTCTGAAACATTACCATGATTTTCAAAGTAATGTCGCAATATTTCCCAGCGTTGTTCAAGCGTATACACAGCCATATTCGTTTAGCGGAAGGATAAAACTAATTATCTGTCAAACCAGACATAAGCTAAGTGTTACCATTCACGAAATAAGCACTAGTTGAAAAAAAAAACGTTAGATGGCGGACCCTTTATTTATTTTTTTAAGATTTCCATAGTAACTTAAAACGGCTACACTGCAACACCTATGGGGTAAATTCGCCAAATTGATGTTACACATTTGTCAGCTATAAATATAACGGTTGTGGTGGAAAACATATTTTCTATATAAAATATTCATTTCACACAAAAACTCGTTTCACAATTTTTTTTTTTTAAGGAAATAGCTTAATTTCTGATTTTCATACACTCATTTGGCGCTTTTAAAATACACCGACTGGAGGCGGGCTTGCCGGGTAGAGGGTTAATTATCACACATATTTGTGATGTACATACCATTCGTACATGCATCTTTATAATTGCATGTGTGTATGTGTTATAATTTCATTTCCCAAGTACATGCATACATACATAGTAGCCCGACTCACCTTGTGTGGAAAAGAAGTGTTTCTTGTCCACCCCTCAAAAAAAGTACCTTGGTTTGTTTTATATTGATTCCCAAAATATTTTGTTGGTAGCATTAAGATCCCGTGAGGTGGATCGTTTTTAAGAAAAGTATTTTTCTTAGTTTTGCAAAAAATTTTGTACATAAACTAAAGGCAAACTATTCAATATTAGTATCTTATGAAATGTGTTTTAAGGCGCGCCAAACGGTGTATAAAACATATTAAAGCGTAACCAAACATACCCTTTTTCAGACATATTCTGTAAAAAAAAAATGTTTTTTTTTTTTAGTTTTTTTGTAAGAAAATTTTTGTGATATAAATGTCAAATTTTCATATTTTAGTCTTTAGTTGATTTAAGTAAATACGTGTTTCAGGTTTTTTTGAAATTCGAAATAGTCGGCGTTTTAACAAAAATTCAATAAGGTGGGAAAACTATCTTCTAATCAGTTAAAATTGAGTATTAGACAATTTTTTCGTCAAGTACATTCTTTTTGTGTGAAAATAATTAAAAATTTTGCAAATTTAATGCATTTTCCACGGTTGGCAAACTTGCCAAAAGAAAAATTTTGATTCCGATTTTGATATTGCATTTTCAGTAAGACGCGAACTGGTGTGAATTTAAAAAAAAAAAGCTGAAACGCGTATTTACTTAAGTCTATTAAGTATTGAAATATATCATTTTGACATAAATAAATTTTTTTACAGAATAACCCTGAAAAAAAGTATATGTCTGAAAATACACCGTTGGACGCGCCATAAAAAATATTTGATACTAATATTGTAAACGTTGATCTTTGAAAAACTAAAAAAATTACCATTTTTGGAAACGGTCCAGCTTACGGTATCTCAATGCTTGACACGAAATAGTTTGGGTATCATCATAGCTAAATCCAACCAAAGTATATTTTAAGGGATGGACAAAAGAAACTATTTTTCGTGAGTCGGTCTAATACATAGTAATTGTTACTGTATGTGTACGTTTGTTAGTGTCTGTCATGTATCATTATTAGGGCAAGAAATTTCATGAAAATGCATGTTTGTAGTCGGTAGCCCAAAATCGATTTGGACCAAATACTTTTCGAATCAAAAAATTTTCAATAAAATGGCATCGATTTGTTGTTGCAAATTTTGTTATAAATGCATATTTTTGCTTATTTTGCTATAAATGCATATTTTATGGCATATTTTACATATTTTCGATTTAATAGCATATTTTGTAAAAAGTAAAATAAAGTTTTAATTAAAAAAAAAAAAACATTTGTAATCCTGAGCATAGCATCTAATTTTCATTTGTTAGACATTTCTATTGGATTGAATTTTTTAACCAATAAGCTCGAATAATAAATCGATTTTTAAAAATCCAAAAATTGTACGTGGATTTTTTTTTTTTTTTTTTGATATTTAGTGCATATTATTTGGTTTTTTGTGCATATTTCGATTTGAATGCATACTTTAAGCGAATATATTGGATTATTTACTGCATAATTTAAGCTCCTTTTTTCCCATTTTTACTTGCATAAAATTCCTTGCCCTAATCATTATAATGTTATAAATGCATTTAAGTATTTATGATGATGATATTGATGTTTTAATTTATTTTCCTACATCCTACAACTGTTGTTGCCATTGATGTTGCTGCAAGTGATTTTGATGTGAGTGATAATGTTGCTTTGCTGCTATTGTAGTCGTTCCTTTTAAGTTGTTCATAACGATTGTATGTTAGTGTCTTAAATCTAGTATAATGTTTTTAATGATGATGTTATTATGGTAAATTATATATTTATTCACTAAAAACATTATTACACAGAAAAAAATGGTTTACAAAAAATTTCAATTCAACTTTTGTTTAATTTCAAACTCACTATCAATTAAAAGTTTGATAACATGTATTACATGATTAATTGAAAATTAATTTTGTGTACATTCCAGTTTTTATTACACACAAGGAAAAGAATGACAAACTTGAAAAAAAGAAAATATAAAAAAAAACTAAAAAATTTAAACGCAAAAATATTAAATTAAAAAATTTGCTAATTTATAAAAAATTTGCCAAAATTTTTAAAAAATTTTAAAAATAAATATTATTTCGAAAATTAATAAATAAAATTGATAAAAATCTTAAACCTTGAAAAAAATTGGTGAAATTGAAAAAAAATCTTTAAAATTGAAAAAATCGCCAAATTCAAATAAATCGCTGAAAGTAAAAAAAAACATTAGATAACCCAAAAATCGCCAAAATTAAAAAATTAAAAAAATCACCAAAATTAAAAATTTAATAAATTAAAAAAAAAAAAAAATTTAAAATTTAAAGAGGGTTTCTTCTGCGATTTTTTCTTAAATTTTTTCGATTTTTATAATTTGTAAACACAGAGAAATAAAGTGTCAACCGAAATGAAAAGTGTATTTCAATGGTAACAACCCAGCAAAAAATTTCCAAAAGGTAAGCGGGTTTGTAATCAAGCATTTTGGGCAGAACGCATTCCTTTCTAGATTACCTACTCGATTCTTTTAACAGGGCGTGAGACTAAAATAATTGATTCTTTAGAATTGATTATTTTTTTTACCGAAGAACCATTTACTTTATATTTTTAAGAACTACATACATTTTTAATAAAGAAATAGTTCCATTGTAAAACTACGAAGTACTTACACAAAAAAAATAAATAAATAGTTCCCTAGAAAAAATAAGAAGTACTTACATTAAAAAAAAAGAAGTAGTTCTATAAGTTAATTCAACTTTTACTAACACGTGATTCTCCTAGGTCACTCAAATATAACGATCAAAACTCATACGGAAATAAAATCCTAAAAGTGAAACATCGAATTGTTATGATAACATGGGTTTGTCATAATTTTGGAGCTATAAACCACGAAAATATAAATTTTTCAAAAAAAAGAACAATTCAAAATTGAAAAACAAAAATATGACTCAAGCACAATCACCCTCGAAATTTTTTTTTTTTACACTCACTCACGATAAAGTCAGTAATTTCAACTTCCACTAACAATTTTATGCTCACGTGCGCTTCCCTAATTTATACCTAACCACAGTTTGACAAAATTTAGGCAACATGCAATTTCTGTTTTTAGTATTATTTTCCTGCAAATAAAAATTTGTTTGAAAAAATATATGAGATAAATTCTTTAAAATTGTATAACTTCTTTTTTCAAAATTAGGAACTACTTCCAATAACGTCCTTTTATTAAGAAAAAGTATATGATTACTTCTTGAGTGCAAAAAGTTATACATATAAGTTAATAACATTGTTATTTTCTTTTAAGTAAATAATTACTTTGTCATTGAGTTCATGCCTTCTGGTTTAAATTTAAAGAATTGATTACAATACTACTTGCTTTTTTGACTCTATCGTTGGAATGAGTTTGGTATTGCAGTTACTAAATTTGGCATTGAGATATGTAAGCAAGTGTGGGCATCACCTTCTTTTTGGAATGTGTAATTTTTTCCTGGGAACTTATAAATCTGAATATTTTTAGTGTCGAAACTAGTTAGCCGACCTTTGTTGTGGAAACTAATGTTAAGTTGTGCCAACCGACTGAAATTCGTAACAACCGAATTTGAGTGGTAGTAACCGAATTTCAGTTGAGAAATAGCTAAACTTTTCTCTGTGTGTAGCTATTTTTCTATTTAGTTGATTTTTAGCGATTTCTTTGGATTTTTTTCTTAATTTTGGTGAGTGAATTTCTCCAATTTTAACGAGATTTTTATTTTAATTTTAACAATTTTTTACTTTTGGCGATTTTTTTTTTACAAATTTTAATTAGTCTCTACTAAAATTTTGCTTGAAATTAAAAACAATATTCAATTAAAAAGCAAAACCTTTTATTGAAAAAGAAATCTGTTAAACAGATATTCATTATTTTAATGATACTAAAACTTTTCTTAATAGGACCGAATTAAATTAAATTTTAAATTGAATCCACAAATATTTTAATTGAAACTCAATTTTAGTTTTTTCTGTGTACCCAATATAATGAAAAAAATATAAAATTGTTTCTTCAAAAACTATATTTTAATTTTGTTTTGTTAAAGACCGCTTTCTTTTCAAAGCAACTTGAAGGCGTAAATGTTGGTCTTTTTAAGTTTTCTTTGATGCATAATTACACTGTGCTACACAGAAAAATCACTCATCAAATGTCCTAGTGTGTGTTGTAAATCTAGCTGAGTGTATTACAAAACCGGTTTGAGAAGTTGCAATATACCCTCAAATTTTCGAGATAACAGTAAAAGGGTATTTTTTCGGATTGGCGCATTTACTCAATCATTTTTATATCCGATTTTAAATTTGTAAACGGTATTTAAAAGAAACCTGGTCTTTCTACAAATATATACTTTATTTATATTACAAGTTTGATATAATTTTTACTAAAAATAAAAATGTTATTTTTTCAACCTTTAATTGTGCGATGAAAATGAAAATTATTCAAGTTCGAGGCCATATTCTATATTTCTTTATTAGGATATTGTCCTAACAAATAATCTATAGAGTTTTCAATTTATTTTTGATCAATGGTGATAATCGTTAACTTCGAGCTCATATATTAGTTCTCATTTAGTGGGATGACTAGGTTATATGAATGTTTGATGTTTGCATGGTCACTTCTTTCAAAACGTGTTCTGATGATGGAAGCCTAGAAAATTCCTGAAATACAACTATCAACACATTCCTGAAAGTGGAATGTTTTATTAATTATTAAATTAATTAATAATTAATAAAATATCCTAATAAAGAAATATAGAGTATGGTCTCGAGCTTAAATAATTTTTATTTATATTATTAATATAAATAGGTAGAGAGTTTTTTTAATAACAATTTCTACTTTTACGAGGTTTTTTTCTAATTTTCTATTACAACAACAATATTTATTAAGTTAGTGTTTTACTTAGTAAATTTAGTCTTCATTTGTTAAAATCGGCTGAAAATTGACAAAGTTGTGATACTTTTTCCATATGTATAATCATTAAAATTTTTAATTTTTTTTTTACAACTTTTTCAAATTCTACTAGGGTTTTTCGCATCTTCTTTTAAAACAGAAAGCATCTTAAAATTAATATTTTCCTGAGTTAAATGAGCCTTCATTTATCAAAATTTCCTAATTAGCACAAATGCAGTAGAATACAACGAAACCCTAGTAGAAGATAAAAAAGTTTTAAAAAAATGTTAAATTTCAATTTAAAATTTTCTAATTCTCTACCTATTTATATAAATAATATAAACAAAGTATATATATTTAAAAAGACCAGGTTATTTTTTTTTTAAATAAAATTTCAACATGCGTTCAGTCGCAAAAAAATACTCTTTTTACCGTTATCTCGAAAATTTGAGAGTATATTGAAACTTCTGAAACCGGTTTTGTAATACACCCTAGACATATAACATAAAATAGATTAACTTGAAAAGTGATTTAAATTTTTTGTAGCACCGTGTTTTTGGTCGTTTTATAGTACACTTAAATTATCGATCGTGGACTTTTTGTTATAGTATGCTTTAGGGCTCATTTATAGCTGTTTTTTTAAAGCATATTTTCTGGATAATCATGGTCATCATCATTTTAATTGATTATAATGAATATATGGTACTTTCAGGCAAAATTAAAAAACAATGTATCTTTCATAGTCCAGTTTCAGTTGCAAGTGCTAATATTTTGTATACCCGACTTATTCGTAATTTTCTTCATTGGTGTTCTTTAAAGCTGATTTTAATCAGAAATTTTCTTGAAAGGAGCACTTATGTTTAAAAAATATTAAAATAAATTTATAAAAGAGAAAAAAAAACATAAAAAAAATCATATTTAATTACCACGCATACAAAACCAATTATTTATTAAGAAAAAAATATTTGTTATTTAAAGCAAAACCAACTTCAAAGGTTTATAATTTATTGAAAAATAAATTATAGACCTGTTTTTTTTTTAACAAACTCCCCTGGTATATATTTTATTTTCTATGATATCAAAAGGTAATTGTTTTCTTTTGTTTAACAAACCATTGCCTACTTTTAGGCGATTTGTTATTTAAATACATTTCTTTTAATATTTACACACCATTTGGTTTTCTTTCTTTAAAATTTCTTTCAATCACACTTTTTTTCTATAAATATATACACACATAGATATATTAACATTTAATATGACTTTGTAGAGGTATATAAACAGCAGCAACAACAACAAGTTTTGTGGCCATATACAACAACAATACCATAAACAAATATTTCACAAAGCCAACTTTGCTTGACCAGTCGAGGTAAATGAAGCTCGTCGTTTAGTTATAATAAAATCAATTTTCCATTTTCCATTTCAACTGAAATTAAACAAGAAGAAAAACTATTGAATCAAAAGAAAACTAGTGTAAAACAGAAAGTTAAGTCATACCTGATATTATATGAACGTATATAATGTCAGTTATTAGAACAAGAACAACAGCAAAAAGTGTTAAGGAAATACGTACGTACGTATAGAACAAAAGTTTATAGTGTATACTTTATTTGTAAACGCACTTCATTTTTATTTATGGTTTCAGAAAAATTAAATTGGAAAAAAAAAGATTTATTTTAAAGAAAAGTAAAAGTTTTTGAAATAAATAATTGAATAACCGGTCAACAAACAAGTTTTAAAATTTATTTTAAAAATGAGCTATTACAAAAAATTTAAATTGTTGTATAGAAGTTTCCGAAGGGAAAAAGTACCTGTCCAAGGTTACAGGGACCGGTCCAGGATCTGACCATTTATATAAAAGGGACCGGTAGCGTTGGCACATTTTATACGCCTTGTGAGGTGTTACACAGTGTGTCTAAAGATAGTTTTACAAAAAATAATTAAAAGCCAATAACGTTCTATTTACAAGAGCCCTATGGTCTGGGCTAACGCTGCTTGTGCATACTGCACGGCTAGCAACAAAGTTATATGTTTTGCGTGTATTTTTAAATACAAAAGAAAAAATAAAACTAAATAAACGCAAGGAAAAAAATGGAAAAGAAAAAAAGACTACAATAAAATATCCCTACCGGAAGTGAAGGGTGGATTGATCCAAAGTGACAAATACATGACTAGTGAACTGGTTTTAACAAAAATTTCGGTGTATCAAAAGAGTGGTGATTTCAGTATAAGAACCATCCACGTGACTATTTAAAGGGTGGCAAAACTTTGGCTCGTTTATTCTGCTTACATCATCGAACTAGAGAAAAACTAATGTGGACAAAAATAACTAGGGCCATTACAGTAGAAATAGTGCCGTAACTCTGAACTGGTCCAAAATATCTAGATGTGTATATAAAAAAATGGCAATCGGTGCATAAAAGCAAATTTCTTGACTATTAGACATCGCACCTAATACTGAAATAATTCAAACAGAACCGACTTTTTGACGGTAGAAATGTTCACATATCATAATCGAATGCTCGACTGACGGAAAGGTTTATTTAATTACATTTCTGAATTTTGCTTCTAATTTTTTTTTTGTACCTGAACACGAACTTATTTGTGACGAATTAATAATTTAGGTACACTCAAAGGAAATGCTTTATTATATTTATGAAAACTTTCATAAATAGAATGAAAGTTGCATTGTTTTTCGTCCAATGAAACTGTTTCATAAATATGTATGTAACTATTTCATAATAATATTGTTAAGATGATGCTTTTTGGAATTGCACCTGGATCTGGCTCAATTTAGATAATTGAAGTGTGTTAGTACTCGACTAGACTAAACCATGTTCCGTTCGGTTTTCGAAATATATATTAATAACATTTTTCTATGAAATGATGAAGAAGTTATAAAGAATTTTTCACATTATATTTATGAAAACAATGTTTCATAGATTTTCTTATAATGAAACTGTTTCATATATATAATAAGACTTTTTTTCCCTGAGTGTAGTCCACAATATGTTGTTGTTTTATGCTTCAAGATATTTTAAAGACTACTAATTGTATGCGTTTTAATTTTAGGTGTTTGGGTTTCTTCTCCCATTATGCACTTTCCAATCACTTCATTTTCTACAATTTTTCCGTAACTTTCTCCATTTTCTAAAAGAGCTTAAAGTTAGCTTTTTATAGCAAGGCATTTTCTTCTAAAATTTTAGAAAATGATCTTTAAATTTGATTTCAAAACTTTTATTTAAATGCAAATACAGATGTAACTGTATAACATTTTGAGAAACCGAAATACTTCTTATAGTCCAGTCAAATCAGGGTTTTACCTCCGAATCCCAGG
Organism: Delia radicum; assembly: GCA_021234595.1. Classification (NCBI taxonomy): domain Eukaryota; kingdom Metazoa; phylum Arthropoda; class Insecta; order Diptera; family Anthomyiidae; genus Delia; species Delia radicum. Next base: position 100,673,637 of record CM037851.1, read on the forward strand.
TAATAGGCTGGAAACTCGTATATGGCTTTATTTTGGTGTTCTAAATACTGTCTCAAAAGTCTTATAAAATCTCGTGTCTGCGTCGTGAGTTATTCAAGGTCAAAGGTCACAAAGTTTTTGGCTATTATCTCGGTTTCTATAGCTCCAATGATATCAACATCTATTATAAAAATTGTAGATCATGCAATTTGTGACAAATTTTGATACAAACATTTTTTCACGCGCTCAACCGTTTTCGAGATAGAGGGCAGAGACTCCGGAGCGCTCACCCCTACCAGCAATTATTCAAGGTCAACCGTGAATCTCGGTTAATAATATCGTTTATAAAATGATTAAATTATTTACGATATTAAACTTTATAGGATTTGTAGATGTTTTTCTCTATACCCATCAGTTTTCTTTAACGTTGTCATTGCTAGGTGAAATATTCTGGTGGATAAAAATTACTCTAAAGAAAATTTAAAAGTATTTTTCCAGCAATAAGCCAAAAATTAAGAAAACTTTGAGCCCTATTTGGAAAACAAATCAAAATTTTTGTTTGGTCAAAATGCAATAAAACCGGAAACTTGTGCAAAGTGACAGGTAACATGCAAATTATTTTTAATTTGTCCTGTGACTGGTTCCCTTTGAGCAGTCCAGTGATATGTCACAAAACTATTAATTTTATACTAGATCTGTGACTAGTTACCAAATATTTTTTTTCAATCATTTTGCTCTGGTTGTGTCACATATCAAATAATGACTAATATTAGACTAGTTGCATGCTAGCATGTCACAAGAAGCTTTAAAAGTACCGGTCGCTTTCATATAACAGAACCGAAACTAGGACAGGTCCCTCTGTTGACCTGCCACAAGATAAGTACTTTGAGGTCAAAGTAGGCAAATTTTAACAAGAGAATATAAAATGACGGAACCAAATGTAAATTTAATTAAAACGTTTCTCAAATTTCAACTTATTTCTTAATTATCCGTTGAAGAAAGTTGGTATGATCGGAAAACTACCCAGGAAAAAACTACACATTCCAAAAAGAAGGTGATGCCCACACTTGCTTACATATCTCATTGCCAAATTTAGTAACTGCAATACCAAACTCATTCCAACGATAGAGTCAAAAAAGCAAGTAGTATTGTAATCAATTCTTTAAATTTAAACCAGAAAGCATGAACTCAATAATAAAGTAATTATTTACTTAAAAGAAAATAACAATGTTATTAACTTGTATGTATAACTTTTTGTACTCAAGAAGTAAGCATATACTTTTTCTTAATAAAAGGACGTTATTGGAAGTAGTTCCTAATTTTGAAAAAAGAAGTTATACAATTTTAAAGAATTTATCTCATATATTTTTTCAAACAAATTTTTATTTGCAGGAAAATAATACTAAAAACAGAAATTGCATGTTGCCTAAATTTTGTCAAACTGTGGTTAGGTATAAATTAGGGAAGCGCACGTGAGCAGAAAATTGTTAGTGGAAGTTGAAATTACTGACGTTATCGTGAGTGAGTGTAAAAAAAAAAAATTTCGAGGGTGATTGTGCTTGAGTCATATTTTTGTTTTTCAATTTTGAATTGTTCTTTTTTTTGAAAAATTTATATTTTCGTGGTTTATAGCTCCAAAATTATGACAAACCCATGTTATCATAACAATTCGATGTTTCACTTTTTAGAATTTTATTTCCGTATGAGTTTTGATCGTTATATTTGAGTGACCTAGGAGAATCACGTGTTAGTAAAAGTTGAATTAACTTATAGAACTACTTCTTTTTTTTTTAATGTAAGTACTTCTTATTTTTTCTAGGGAACTATTTATTTATTTTTTTTTGTGTAAGTACTTCGTAGTTTTACAATGGAACTATTTCTTTATTAAAAATGTATGTAGTTCTTAAAAATATAAAGTAAATGGTTTTTCGGTAAAAAAAATAATCAATTCTAAAGAATCAATTATTTTAGTCTCACGCCCTGTTAAAAGAATCGAGTAGGTAATCTAGTAAGGAATGCGTTCTGCCCAAAATGCTTGATTGCAAACCCGCTTACCTTTTTGGAAATTTTTTGCTGGGTACATCTATCCTTTGTCAATACACATCACACTCGGAAAATCGATTAAAAATTGTAGCTAACACAACACAACAAAAGAAAATGAAACATATATCATCGTCAGTGGATTAAAAATTTTTAAACACCGGGATCCAAAAAAGTGAAAGTTTAACTTTTTGGTAAAAATTACATATTTTGCAAATAACACAGGCCTACAAAAAAAATTTTTTGTTTGGTGCCGCTAATTCTATGTTATAATTTGGTTAATTAGTCCGCAAGACGTCATGGTTAGCTGTCAAAATCGCGAAGCTACGTTCAGGTTTGTATCGATCGGTCATAACCTAAAAAATGTATTTTATTATACTTAATGTCATTATAGTCAATTAATTTCTTTGATTAAATGATAATATCGATATGCCGTCGTCGAGAAGGTGTTGTGTAAATAATCCAAATACATTTTGTTATATTTGTGGTGAATATGTAGTAAAAAAGTTTAGAAAACCTATAACAGATGCAGTGAAGAAGACATACGTTGATTACTTTAATATAGAGATGAATGCTCGAAAACTACACGTAGCATTAAAAAAGTAAGTATCAATTTTTTATCAGGGTACTGAACGTACTTGAAATCTGTTTTATTTTTAGCGGCACCAAAATCATTGTAATCCTGTGTAATCGTTGTTTTTTTTTAATCGAGGGTGGCCAAATGCATTTTTTAAACTAAATTGCATAAAAAACGGTTTTATTTTTGACGTTGGCAAATAAAGGGTCCGCCAAATAACTTTTTTTTTTGAAAATGCTATAAAAAAAAACTACTGAATATTTTCTCTAATTTATTTTTTTATTTGAAAGTACAATCCTTCCGGTTAATAATGGAAAATAATTTCATTCAAATGGCTGCCTCGGCTGGCCATGCAATAGCCTACACGATCGGTCCAATTTTTAAGCACATTATCGATTGTGAGCAGCTGTATTTCACCAGGACCACTTAGCGAAGCGAAAACACATTGGATGGTCAGTTGGCTTCAACTCCTGAACCAATTGGACTTTGTATGGCGTCATACCAAGGTCTTTATGCTAAATTCGTCTCACGAACATACGAAGCTGACGGTGCTTCTCTTCTTCCAAAATCCGTACGCAATTTTCGCACACATTCTGCAACATTACCATGATTTTCAAAGTAATGTCGCAATATTTCCCAGCGTTGTTCAAGCATATACACAACCATATTCGTTCAACGGTAGGATAAAACTAATTATCTGTCAAATCAGACATGAGCTAAGTGTTACCATTCACGAAATAAGCACTAGTTAAAAAAAATAAACGTTAGATGGCGGAGCCTTTACTTTTAATCCGCAGTATAAAAGTAGAGCATTGTATATGTATTTATTCCAATTTAGTGATATTACTATATCCTTAAAATAAGAAATAAACATGTAAAAATAGCAAAACATGCTACTAAAAATTTGTCGAAAATGACCTTGCAGAAAAAACTGCTAAATTTATCAGATTTTTTACTAAATATTAGTAATATAAGAATAGCAAAAATAAATCTGTTGAATGTACAAATATTAAGTTACATATGAGGTAAATTTTAGTTAGTTGAAAGTAACAAAATAACCTGCTATAATCAGCAAAAACATTTACTAAATATCAGTAGACAAAAAAAAAATCAATAAAAAATGTGAAGTTTTTAAAGTTTTGTTTACCTCTTTTTTATGCGAATAAAAGTTTGCCCTCATGAAATCAGCAATCTAAAATTTTTTAGCAAATATTTCTGTTGATTTTAGCAAAGTCAACTGTAATTTGCATTCTATTAAATTTGAGGTAAATATAGCAAAAATTTTTGTTGATATTACAGTTTTTGTTTGCTATTTTGAGTCTACAAATATTTAGCAAAAGTTTTAGGTAATTTTGTAGAGTAAAATGCTATTTTAAATTAACTAAAATTTACATCGAATATAACTAAAATTTTTAAACTTCACAGATTTATTTTTGCTGTTCTTATTTTATTAATATTTAGCAAAACAAGAGCTGCTAAATTTAGCTTCTTCTGCTAATTTACAGGTTTGTTTCTATCCAGAATAACTGCGATTTTAATGTGTTCTTTAATGCTGTTATTTATATAAGTCAAAAACTAAGTACTTTCCGATTAAAATTTTTTCAAATTGAAAAATTTTGCAAATCGACTTTTAATCAGTAGTTAAAGCATACTTTAAGATAATGTGTATTAAATTTAAATTCATAATTTCGTATTTATGAGCAGTAGAACATTTAAAATTTTAATTTCTTAAACAAAATATTCAAAAAAGAAATATTCTGCTCCTTGTGATAGTTTACACTTATATAATTTTTTTTTTAAAGCATAACATACTTTAAGGTGTTTAGAGTTGTTTTTACTTCTAAGGTCCTTGAACTATTCCTTTTAGTATCTTTAAGTTTGCTTTTTCATTTAAAATTCTTAGAAATGTTTCTGTAATAAACCATCTTACTAAGAAATTGTAGCATACTTTTGTGGTAATAGTTGTTTACAAAAGCAAAGCATACTGACAGGTGTATATAAGAAATTTTCCATTTAATTTAAAAAATGAAAAAAAACGAAAATATTTACTTGTCTGTATTCCGTTTTGTCCTAAGCAGCAGCTTTAGAAATTAATTTTTTTTAAATTTTTTTTCTTGTATAGGTACTTGAAATGTTATATATAGGGCAACGTATTTCATGAAACTGAAAAAGGAAAATAGACGCTTAAAATATGCAGTAAAGAATACAAAATAAGCGCTTAAAATATGCATTAAAATCGAAATATGTATTAAAAACCAAATAATATGCACTAAAAATCCAAAAATATGCACTAAAACAACACTTATAAATTTTGGATTTTTAAAAATCAATTTATTACTCGAAATTGTTGGATTAAAAATAAAATCCAATATAAATGTCTAACAAATGAAAATTAGATGATATGCTCAGGTTTTCAAATATTTTCTTTTGTTTAATTGTAATTAAAACTTAATTTTAAGTTTAACAAAATATGTAAAAACATGCAATTATATTGAAAATGTGCAAAATATGCAACAAAAAATGTCAAAATTTGCCATAAAATATGCATTTATTGCAAAATAGGCAAAAAAAAATATGTATTTATAAAAATATATGCAAAAATATGTAACAACAAATCGATGCCGTTTTTTTTTTTTTGTTGCAAATTCTTTGATTCGGAAAAGTATTTGGTCAAAATCGATTTTGGGCTACTGACTGACTATAAACATGCAATTGCATGGAATTCCTTGCCCTAGTTATATATCATAAATAGTGTATTATTACTGAATGGTTTACTTTACTGACACATAATGTAGGAGAAAATATAAAAAGATTATATGCTTGAAAGATTGAAAATACATATACTAAATATAAATATAACACACAACATTTTCCTTATAATTTCAATATAAAGAACGTAATACTAATTTGGGATTTTAAACAAAAAAGAATCTTTTAAGACATAATAATCCTTATTTAAGTAGTAATTCTCTATTTTCTGATATTGTTTAAGATTCATAAAGTAAAAACTAAATTTAATTTATATATTTTGGAGATTTTAAATATTATTTGAATTTAATTTTATTTAATAACAAAAGCTAAATTGTTATTTTTAAGGCTTAAATTGTAAAGCCTTAAAGTATACTTTAATTTTTGTTTTTGCGTATATAATATTTTAAGCATTTCAGTTGTTCCTGTTGTTGTTTATGATTGATGTTTTCTGTTTGTTTATTATATAAACATAAACATATTACAAATCTGCTTAAACATGTTTATACATGCTGATATATTAATGTATTTTTCCCATAAACATAAAAAGGGAAATTGACATACTAAACAATAATTGACATTTATATGCAAACATCTAAAAATAGGCAATACATATTTGTAAAATACTTAAAATCCCATTTAAACATATGTATGTTGATTTTGTAATACTATCCCACAGTTTTCCTATTAAACATCCCATGCCGTTTTACTCGTCTGGCCTATGTAAAATAAACAAGATTTAAATGTCAAAATTATTATACCCATCATAAACATATACACACAACATTCCGACAGATGACACTCTATCTCTTTCTTTTCTACTCTCTAAGTATGTTTAATGATTAACCCTGTAAAGATAGAAATTTTCTTTTTTAATTTTTAAATTTGTTCTCTTGAAATCTGTTGAATCAACTTTGGTGAATTATTGCTTTTTCAAAATCATCGCGGAAAAGCATAGAGCAATAAAAGGGTTTCGTACAAATATTTTCAACATAAATATCGTTAATTTTCTGTGGACGCGAATACAAATTCATTTCACCATTCTTGCCAACACATAAACAAAATTTTCTCATGTCGAGGAAACAACGTTCCCCCAAAAATGTATTTTGTAAAAAGATTTGACAAAACAACAATATGAAAAAAACATGTCTGCTTGGCAGTAATTTATATTTGAATTTTGTCCATTTACTTAGTTGGCATAGGTTATGAGGAAATAAAGTGTCAAAATATTTTAACAAAGAATGTCGTTATTTATTAGTAGATAGCGTAATTTCGCTAAAAATATCCTAGTATAATGTTTAAGCGGAAAACAAGTAAAAGCATTAAATTTATCTACGCCGCATTTTGTATACCTTCCCTCCATTATGATGAAAAAAAATGTTTCAGGCGAATTAAAAAAAATAAAAATTCGCGGAAAAAATAACTGGAGGAACTTTGATGAATAATCGATATATCAAGACTTTTTGAAAAAACTGTTTTAAAAAAAAATTGAGAATCTTTTAAGAGTCATCTCAAAACCAAAAGAAATGACTAAGCGGAAGAAAAATCGAGAAATAAACATCCAGAAAACAGGTTCGATAGTAGCAACCGAATTTGTAGCCAATCGAATGGTTTGGTTGCAGCTGCCGAATTTTTTGTAGTTAACACCGAATTTCTGTTGAGGCAATCAAAATTCTATTGTCTTAACAAAATTTCTGTTGTATAAATCGAATGGCTGTTATCACAACCGAAAAATTACGTAGCAACAACCGAAGCAATCGATTGGCAACAAAACAAATACGGTTGCTATTACCGAGTCTGTATTCTTGGTGTTTATTTCTGGGTGAATATGTTTGTAATAAATATCGTTAAATTTCAGTGGATGCATTTTCTACACCAAAAAACCACATAAATACGAATATAAAAAATTAAAATAAACAAACTCCGCCAAAAATATACGAGGATAATACTCGTAGTTTGGCGGAAAACAAGTGGAAGTATTTAAATCGGCTGTGACAAAATTTTCACTACCCTCCATTTAAATGGAAAAAACTCATTTTTGTTGGTAACAAAATCAAGGAAAAAGAATTTTCCAACAAAAAAAAATTAAAAATTTACGGCAAAAAAGTTTTTCGGAAGAAATAATTGCAGGACAAATTTTGATATTTGTCATCAGATATTTTAATAAAATTTTTGAATCGTTCAAGGTGCATCTAAAGAAAATAAACCGAAAACTTCACAAAAAATGTCTCGTTCATTTCACAAAGAATGTCGTTACTTTTTAGTCGTTTCTAATACGAATTCATTATCAACCACAGAATGATGAAAAGATCACCATTTTTGCCCACACGTAAATACAAATTAAAAAATTGTAAGAAAAAAAATTCCTCCAAAAATATCCGAGGACAATAATTAAGCGGGAAATGGCTGTGCCGAATTTTGTATATGCTCTTTCCATTGAGATGAAAAAAAAATTTTGTTTTAAATAAAATACAAGGAAAAAAACTTTTCAAAACAAATTTTGTCGGAACAAATTTTTGCGCGGATAAAATCACCAGTAAAAAAATTTCGAAGTGAAATCTTCAAAACATAAAAAAATACAAATTAAAAAATTTCCAAGGATAAAATTTTAGTGACAATTCGACTGTTCGAGCAAAAATTTGACACAAACAGTTTTGCCAAAAAACATCCAAAAAAAAAAAAAAAAATACCGAACAATTTTTTGGGAGTTAATTTCTTTTTTAGTCTTATTTGCGATTCAGCCGTAAAACTCTAACATAGTTTACTTTATAGAATTCTTATATAGTCTATTTTTGGGCTTATTCATAAGTAATACTACTTTTAGGCTCAAATGTGTATTTCTAATATAGCATTGAGATTTATTTAATATTTAACTGTAGTACACTTTTAGGCTCAATTTTAAGTAGCCTACTTTGGTGCTTTAAAATGATTGTCATTTAATATTAATCGACTTTATGTCCCAATTGCAAGTATTTAACTTATTCCACTTTAAGGTTCAATTGCTTGTTTTAAGTTTGTTAAAGGCTAAGTTTTGATTACTTTTCATAGTATACTTCAATATTTAAATAAGTCTTTCTTTTGTATTTTGCTTTAAGTTTCAATTATATATAACTTCATAATTTGTGTGCCAAAACCCGCTTAAGGGTTAACAAAACATTAAGTAATTTTGAATCCTACAACTCATTTGTTCATTGGTTTTAAAAACAGAAATAAAACCTGGTATATGATTTGATACGCTTAAATGACATGTTGTGATATATTGTTTTGATTAATGGTTGGGGAATTGGATAAAATTGTTCACAAACACACTGAAACCCTAACAAATGTATTGCATACTTTTTGGCTTACGTTGTGTGCTGAATTATTATTATGAAAAATGTTTACTTGTAAGGCTTTTAATGTTTTTTTTTTTGGAACTTGAATAAATAACGAAAGAGAAACAATCAAAGCTATCATTTACTTATTAATAGCATACATATATTTCAAGCTTTTAAGATATTATGTTTGCAAAAAAAGAAACAAAAAAAGTAATACAAAACAATAAAAAATAAATAACATATAATTTATTGTATATAAATATATTTTTCAACTTAAGTAAGCTTAATATTAAAAAAACATTGATTTCTTAGAAATTTCAGCAGAACAATTAGATATCATATCATATTTTATAGTGTTGACGGTATTTTAAAAATATTGCATATTTTTAGGTGGACTATACAACATGTTAAATTTTCTTTAAGGATATTGCGTAATATTTATTTAAAATTTATAATTCGATACAATAATTATACCATAATGTACAAAATTTTAAACGAGAGCATACTTTTAGGAAAACTTGCAATTTCTAAAATTTAATTTAAATTTTTTTTAAATTAACTTTTTTTCTTTTAAATTTTTTTTTTATTTTCGTAATGGACATCATATTGTACAACTATAATCATATTGTTATAACATAGGATTAAAAACTTACATTTTTTTAATAAGCATTATCATGTTGCAAAATATTATTAGAAAATATCATATTTTACAGTATTTCATCTTTAACATTATATCTTATCATTAAAAAAAAAAAAAAACCTTGCTAACATCGAGTAAGCATTAAGTTTTTGTAAAATTCTTTATTAACATAATTTTATGTTTTACTTACTTTTCAATTTATCCAGTTTATAATATTTCTTTATAAACATGTTTTATGTACCATTGAAAAAATATAAACTATACTTATAAAATAGAAAAACATCTGTTAAAGTGCACTGCATAATATAAAAAAAGGCTGCAGCATTTTAAATGCAGTAATTTTGTGTTTAAAAACGTGTATACGACAAATTTTTGCGGAACACCACTAAGTATACTTTATATTCGTTATTATTTATCTGCTCAAATTATGCTACAATTTCTAATCAATTTTTCATGACTTACACTCGAAAAAATTATACGTATTTCATCGGTGTAAATATATTTTATCACGTGTACGAGGGCGGATCAATAAGTCCGTGACCTTTCGAACTTCCCTCGTAGTCATATGAAATGCAACACTGCTCCCATTAAGTACCTGCTGTTAAAATACTATTTTAAAATTTTGAGCAAGTTCCGTCATTTACTTTGCGTTTAACAGCTGTTCAAACATACAACCTCGTAGACTTCTTTTAAAAAAGGAAAAAAGTGAATTTCGAGTGCTCATTAAACATTATTTTTTGCAAAAAAAAACCGTTAATCAAACCAACGAAACGCTTGATAAATACTATGGGAACTCTGCACCATCGATTTTAATGGTAAAAAAGTGGTTTAAGGTGTTATGATACTTGCTATTTTTTGTATTGAATTTTTTTAGGATTGATTGGAAGAAACAACAAATGCGAGAAAGAACAAGAAATACTTTTTTGTTATTTCAAAATAAAATGTAAACAAAACAAACAATATTGCCCACATTTTGTTCCCACAAAAACCGTCAAAAAAAAGCTAAAAATCGCAAAAAAAAGTTAAAACCCGCTATTTTCGATCAAAAACTAAAAAAGTTGGCAGCAGTGTTAACATTTAATCTGGAAATGTCAATTTTAAGCTAAAAATTTTTATATTTTTTTTGACAGTCTAAGATTATTTATCGATAACACACGTATATTTGGTTGACATATCAAGATTTTTTATGGTATAATCATACTCTTTACACTTAGTCAGTTTTCCTATGCAAATATATTTGCACTGTTCTCCAATATAGAAAAAATACAAAAAATAGCAAGTATCATAACACCTTTACTGACTTTCGGTGTGGTCACACAAGTACACATGACGCTGAACGTTTTGGAAGGCCAATTGAGGTCAATACACCCGAAAATGTCGAAAAAATCCACGATATGGTGTTGGCCGGTCGAAGAATACCCAGGAAAAAACTACACATTCCAAAAAGAAGGTGATGCCCACACTTGCTTACATATCTCATTGCCAAATTTAGTAACTGCAATACCAAACTCATTCCAACGATAGAGTCAAAAAAGCAAGTAGTATTGTAATCAATTCTTTAAATTTAAACCAGAAAGCATGAACTCAATAATAAAGTAATTATTTACTTAAAAGAAAATAACAATGTTATTAACTTGTATGTATAACTTTTTGTACTCAAGAAGTAAGCATATACTTTTTCTTAATAAAAGGACGTTATTGGAAGTAGTTCCTAATTTTGAAAAAAGAAGTTATACAATTTTAAAGAATTTATCTCATATATTTTTTCAAACAAATTTTTATTTGCAGGAAAATAATACTAAAAACAGAAATTGCATGTTGCCTAAATTTTGTCAAACTGTGGTTAGGTATAAATTAGGGAAGCGCACGTGAGCAGAAAATTGTTAGTGGAAGTTGAAATTACTGACGTTATCGTGAGTGAGTGTAAAAAAAAAAATTTCGAGGGTGATTGTGCTTGAGTCATATTTTTGTTTTTCAATTTTGAATTGTTCTTTTTTTTGAAAAATTTATATTTTCGTGGTTTATAGCTCCAAAATTATGACAAACCCATGTTATCATAACAATTCGATGTTTCACTTTTTAGAATTTTATTTCCGTATGAGTTTTGATCGTTATATTTGAGTGACCTAGGAGAATCACGTGTTAGTAAAAGTTGAATTAACTTATAGAACTACTTCTTTTTTTTTTAATGTAAGTACTTCTTATTTTTTCTAGGGAACTATTTATTTATTTTTTTTGTGTAAGTACTTCGTAGTTTTACAATGGAACTATTTCTTTATTAAAAATGTATGTAGTTCTTAAAAATATAAAGTAAATGGTTTTTCGGTAAAAAAAATAATCAATTCTAAAGAATCAATTATTTTAGTCTCACGCCCTGTTAAAAGAATCGAGTAGGTAATCTAGTAAGGAATGCGTTCTGCCCAAAATGCTTGATTGCAAACCCGCTTACCTTTTTGGAAATTTTTTGCTGGGTAAAAGTGCGTGAGATTATTGATGCCATAGGCATTTCATATGGCAGTGTGGTTCCGATTTTAAATGATCAGTTGGGTTTAAGAAAGCTGTCTGCAAGATGGGTGCCGCGTTTGCTCTAAAATGACCATAAACGTAATCGTTTGACAACTTCAAAGGATCGTTTGGAGTTGTTTAACCTCAATTTGAATGAGTTTTTGCCGCGTTTTGTAACTGTGGATAAAACATGGATCTATTACAACACTCCGGAGACCAAACAGCAGTCTAAACAATGGGGTTCTGCGGGTGGACCGGCTCCGAAGAAGGCCAAGGTAATTTTGTCGGCCAATAAGTTTATGACAACAGTTTTTTTTTTGATGCACAAGGGATAATCCATATCGATTACCTTCAAAAGGGAAAAACAATAAACGACGAATATTATGCCAACTTATTGAACCGATTTAACGAGGATTTCAAAAAAAAAAACGACCCCATATGGGCAAGAAAAATTTCTTTTCACACGTGTGCACTGCTGCACACGTGTGCAGTCTTAATGGCAAAATTCCATGAATTGGGCTACGAATTGGTACCTTATCTGTCATTTTCTCTGGATTTAGCCCCCAGTGACTATTTCCTTTTGTCAAACCTAAAGAAATGGCTCGGTGGAAAGAAGAGTTAGCTCCAACGATGAAATTATTGATCAAACAAATGAATATTTTATGGACCTCGAAAAATCCTTTTTTTTTTTTGGAAGGGATACAAAAATTGGAGAAACGTTGGACTAAGTGTATTGAGCTAAAAGGAGATTATGTTGAAAAATAATTTTTTTTTTTTGCAAAAAGAAACTGTTTTATTCAAAAAGTCACGGACTCGTATAAGGAATGATTGATGTTATTTATCGAATCTTATTGAGTTCACTGATGGTCATCGATTTTGTGAGAATAATTTCAGAGATTTTTTTTTATATTTAAGCGATTTTTTTTGTATGTACAAGTTTGATCAATTTATTTATTTTGTCAATATTTATCGATTGCATTATTAATCGAGTTTTTCTAGAAATGTAAAAAACTGAGCAAATCATTATTTCTCGAAATTTTGTGAAAAGAAGAGTAGTTTTTGACACTTTTTTAAACAATTTCGAATGTGAGCCACAATCTTTATGGAAAATTTCACCATAATCGGTTTAAAGCTCACATTTTTGTATCGATAATAAATATTTAAAACTCTAATAATTACTTTAGCAGTATTCTTGCTGGTTTTCTAATAAAATTTGCTATTTTTTTTCTTCAAATAATTAAGAAAACTTCGCGTGCCATAGTTTTGCCAGTCCTGTTTAAGGTACTATGTAAAATTAATAAAATAGACATATAAGCAAAACTAATCATAAATATATACTACTCATATGTCTTATATTGTATATGAATCTATTATATTTCTACAATAACCCGATAATAATTACCGTTGCCACATTTCATAAATCAATTAGGAGATATTTAACATATAATTATATTAAAACCAGATAATGTAATTAATCTCATAACACGGTGCTACAAAAAACAAAAAAATTGCAAACACTTTTTAAGTGTAGGTTGTAAGTCTAGCTGCGTGTATTACAAAACTGGTTTGATAAGTTGCAATATACCCTCAAATTTTCGAGATAACGGTAAAAGAGTTTTTTTTTGCAACTGGCGCATTTTTCAACTGATTTTGATTTTTTAAACGGTTTTTGAAAGAAAATTACCTAGTCTTTCCTTATATTATTAATATAAATACAACAATTAATACAATAAATTCCAACTTCAACGAGGATTTTGTGAATCGTGTTTTAAGACAACCATATTCTTAAAGTTAGTGTTTTAGTGAGTAAATCGAGACTTCGTTTCTTAAAATCGGTTGGAAACTGACAAAATTATGGCATTTTTTCTATATATATATAATAATTAAAATTTTCAGTTTTTTTTTTACAAATTTGTCAACTTCTACTAGGGAGGGTTGTTTTTAATATTCTTTTAAAACAAAAAAATTCTTAAAGCTAGTGTTTTCTTAACTCAAATGAGCCTTCATTTGTTAAAATCGGTTGATAACTGACAAAGTTATGGTACTTTTTCTATATATAATATTTAATTTTTAGTTTTTTTATAACTTTTTCAATTTCTACTATTTTTATCGAATTTTCATTTACAATTTGGAAAATTTAAAAAATTATGTTTTTTGTTATGCAAACTAATGTATTGGTGCGAATGAGGAAGAAACAATATTTTGTATATATAGAAAAAGTATCATTGACGTTCAATTTTCAACCGATTTTAACAGATGAAAGCTCAATTTACTCAGGAAGACACTAACTTCAACAAGTGAAATGGAAAAAGTTTAAAAAAATTTCAAATTTTAATTGTTATTAAAATAATCCCTACACAAAAATAAAATAAGTTAGTAAAGTCAGCGAAAAATTATGATGAGTCAGTATTCTAGCATTTTAGTCAGGAAGGTGCTGCATAAAAATTGCTAATGTCAGCTTGCGGATTTTCAGCAACAAAATTAGTAGATTCAGCAAAAGTTTTGCTATCACTTAGTTGATTAAAAAAAATCAGAAACATTTTTTTGTGATTCATTTAAAAATAATTTCCATTACGTAACAAAATATACAAATGTTCATACTCCCACGCTGACAACATGAATTAATTTAATATCTAAACATATAGAAATATACATAACTTAAACAAAATTATCTTTCCACTACTTATGTACATCAACTGTTATATGAATATACAACATTTTTTTTTTGCAATAAGAAAATGGAAACAAAAATTACTTTAGATGCGTGTCCTTGTTTTTCGCTATAGTCTGTCTTCCTGAACGTATATTTGTTTGCAATTTGACCACACTACATTAATAGTCACTTTAAAGAGTTAGTTTACAAATACACATTTAATTTTTATTAAATTTAAATATTTTATTTTATCTTTAATTTCATTAATAGACAAGTACTTTGACAAGCATATCGCTCATTTGCTGCAAGAACGTCATAACTCAAAAAAACACGATTTTAGAGATATTGACGCAGAATCATTCATTATAGTATGCTTTATATTGTGTAATATCTTGAATACTCACCTCTTGAGGAAAAATGATGTCGTTATTTTTTCTTCAAGGTGGAAGTAAATTGAAAACTTTAAACTCGTTTTCTACAAAATCAAAATTTTTCAGTTATGACGCTATTGCAGCAAATGAGCGATATGTACTATCATTGTTAGCCGTCTTTTGTATGAAGAACATATAAAAATCTTCCATAGTTGATTTTTTTATATGTCTTACAAGAATTGTACTTTTTAGTATCATTTTCCTCGCATCTATTACATCTTGAAATGCCATCTACTTGATTCTGCGTATATCTTGTAATCTGGCTGTCGTCCACAATATTAATGTGCTTATCAGCACAATTTTGTAAATTGGTAAAACCTTTGTAAAATATTAGTAAAACATTAGTTCAAAACAGTTGAGTGCTGAGTAAGTATAACAAAAAATTTTGCTGAAAACACAATTTCAGCAAAAAAAAATTGTTTGATTTACAAGACGTTTTACTAACTTTTCTACTAATTTATTTTTTGAGTGCACCACCTATTTATATTAATAATATAAAAAAATTATATATTTTTAGAAAGACCAGGTAGTTTTCTTTTATATACCGATTAATTTTGTGTTCAGTCTCAAAAAATACTCTTTTACCGTTTTCTCGACAATTTTATGGTATATTGGAACTTCTCAAACCGGTTTTGTGATACACTCAGCTAGACTTACAAACTACATTAGGTCATTTGACGAGTGAATATTCAGTGTAGCACAGTGTAGTTAGTAGAAAAAAGTAAAAGTATTTTATATTTATTAAAGGTAACAAAATGCCTAAAATTATGAAGGAATTTTTTCTAATTTTAATACAACAAAAAGTATGCAATGTTTTTTCAGTTTAAGTAATTATCATATGAATCACGATAATTATGGTGGTGAATGTAATTAGATTATAATTGTTAATAACCTGTGTATAATTGGTATGTCTGAAATTGTACGAGAGTATGGGGTAATGTTGGAAAATCTGCCTCAAAGTATACAATTAGTTAATTATAATTTTATGAAATTGTTAAACACCTAAAATTGTGCTATTGTTTATAAATATTCAAAATTTACATTAAATAAAACAGTTCACAAAAAGTGTCTACATATATTTTGCTTACCTTTAAGATGTAGGCTAATGTTAATTAAACTTTCAAACCCCTCGCAGTAGACTTCAATTTACTAAAAGGTTCTCTTAATTTTATGTGCCAAACTAAAATAAAATAAAAATTTATACAAAGTAATCAATTAACATCACCGATTTCCTGTTTTTGGTTAATATATATTACCTGGTCAAACCTTGAGTTTCTTGTGAGTGTTGGATTAGAATGAGGATGAAGATGACCTACACTCAAAAAAAAAAGTTTGTAAAGTCAGCAAAATATGTTGCTGAGTCAGCAAAATTTTAGTCAGGAGTTTGCTTGCAAAAAAATTGCTAATGTCAGCAAAATCTTTTGCTGAAAATCAGCGAGCTGATTTTTAGCAACAAAATTAGTAGATTCGCCAAAAGTTTTGCTAACACTTAGTAGATTAGAAATACAAAAGCCTTGCTAAAAATTAATAATTTTTTTAGCTGAATTTTAGTAGACTGAAAAAAACGCAAAAAAATTGTAGAAAAATTGTAATTTAGTTAATTTAGTTGTTGAAAATCATAAAACATATTTTTGTGATTCTTTTAAAAATAACTTACAATAATTACGAAATATAAAAATTTTCATTTTCCCACTTTGACGACATGAATTAATTTAATATCGGAAAATATAAAGAAATAAATATATATAACATAACAAAAAATTTCTTTCAACTACTTACATCAATGGTTGTCTAAATGATGCTATCTTTTAAAGCACGCAACTGCCGAAGATAATTATAGAAACGAAAAAAAAATAAACAAAAACAAACGAAACGAAAAAAACAACCCTTTTTTTGCAATACGAACCATAAAAAAGGAACCATAAAAATCTACCTAAGGTGTGTGTCTTTGTCTTTCGCTTTACTCTGTCTATATGTCTGTATATGTTTGTTTGCAATTTGACCACACTAGATTATTAATCTATAAACATTTAGTTTAGAAATACATATTAAATTTAAATATTTTATTTTGTCTTTTATTTAATTAATAGACAGTTATTTTCACAAGCCCGTGACGACGCAAAACTTACACAATTTTGTTTTATGTATGAAAAACAGATACAAAAGTCTTCCATGGTTGACTTTTTTATATGTCTTATTAGAGTTGTACTTTTTAGTATCATTTTCCTCTTCTCTACTACATCTTGACATGCCGCGACATCTGCGTATCTTCATTCATCTTCATTCTGCGTATATCTTTCAATCTGGCCCACACTATTAATGTGCTTATCAGCACAATTTTTTTTTAGCAAAATTAATTAGTAAAACAGTATAATATTAGTAAAGCATTAGTATAAAACAGTTAAGTGCTGTAAGTATAACAAAAATTTTAGCTGAAAACACGATTTTAGCAAAAATTTGCTAAAAATGGTACACCTGAATTACAAGACGTGTTACTAGCTTATTTGTTTGAGTGTAGTAGCTTAGGTCGAAAGTGCGGCATTCCCTCTAGCACTGATCTCCACAAGATTTTTTTTTATCTTCTCTTACATTAATTAACAAATAATGTTTTCTATTTGTAATAGTAACATTTAATTTTAATCTCAAACCTGACAATTCAAAATGAAATGCAATATTAAAATTATTTATATTTTTTAGTTTATCTGTATGAAAACTTTCTTTGTTCTTGGCTCTAATATAAAATTAAGTAGTTGTTAATTTTTTCGATTTGTGTTTTTTTTTATAACAAAGTTTCTAGACTGGTTCATGTTTCGTTGTTTTCAGTGTTTTTAGCCTTGTTATCCAAATTATTTTGCCGATAGCTGGGAGCATGTTAAAAAGTACTTATAACATGTCTTGAGCATTAAATGGTCAAAAAAAAAAAAAAAACTAAACTAAACATAAAAAAGAAGAACAATAAAAAAGCATTAAATTTTAAGAAAATAAAAGAAAATTCCAAAAATATACAGCAATAAAAACTTTCAAATACAGGAAAACTTACGTTTCACAATAAACATATTATTTCTTATACAATTTTTTTAAAGCATACTTCGCGGTCATTGACTTTAGAAGGTTCGTGTTCAATATGTATATAAAATTTTCTCATAATACTGATGATGATGTTGTTTAAAAAAAATTGGTTTTTTACAAACAACAACCTAAGCCTTATTGCAGACTTCACAAAAATTATGTATTTTTGTAGATTTTTTTTTTTTGAAAACATTTTTTGTAGCATACTTTTTTTTCATCTGCCTAACAATGATGTTTACTTAAAATGCATTTACAAACATTGTGTTTTTTGAAGAATAATGTACAATACAATATATTTTTGTTTTTTGTTGTATTGCTTAATACCTACAACTGGAATATTTTTTCGCAATGAAATTTATGTCATGTTTTCGGTTTAAGTGCATTTTTAAATCTTATTTTGTTGTCTACTTTAGGCATTATGGGCTGAATTAGGTTCTCAATAATAAATTTTGCAACGCAAAATTTAATTATTTGAAATACTTCGCTGTCACGTACAGACAAATTAAGCTAAGCAAAAACTTTCACGTGTTCGACAATTCGAGTCAGCCAACATTCTGAATTCTTATACTTTTATTCAAAATTTATGTTTTTTGAAATTCCGCAGTCACGTACAAACAAATTAACTAAGCCGTTACGTGTCACACTATTCAAGTTTACCAACATTCTGAAGTGTTTTCCATTCAATAACATTTCGAAAAAAAAGTATTGCATATAGGAGCAGCTCTGGGCGTTTTTAATTAAATTTTGTAAATTTTCATTTGTGAATTTTTTATATTTCTTTAATCTCTTATAACCTACGTTGCATTTGTGGGCTTTTAATTAAATTTTCAAAATTTATTATAGTTTTAATACTACAATATAGTTATTATTCCCCTTGTCTGGTATTCAAAATGTTACAAAGTTTCTGAAGAAACGTTAATGCCCACAAATACGAGCGTAGGTGTAAAATAATTAAGATTATAGAAAAAATTACACAAGAAAATAATTATAAAATTTAATTTAAAACTCCCGTGTCTGCTTAGAAGTAAATTATAAGTAAGACTTGAAGAAAGTGATTTTCAGTTAATTATAAAAAAATTATTATATTTTTATCGTCACGTACCGACAAATCAATGTTTTTTCAAAAACAATAACAAATATTTTCTTAAACCGGAAAATATTTTAAGCATTTATCGTTTCATCTGCTTCATATCGATGAGTTTTCGCATTAAATGTTTAAGGTCTCACTGGAATTCGTCCATTGAAACTTTTCATTAAATTAATGCTGTTGTTGATATAAATTTTATGAACAATTTCATATTCTTATTAAAAATTGCATATGTCTAATCAAAAAGTTTAATTAAAAATAGTTTCATAAAAATTATGAATCTTTTTTCATAACGTTTCACTTTGTGAAGAAAAGTTTTGAGGTTTAATTTAAAAAACCTAAATTCATAAAAAGTAATTTTAAGGACGGAAAGCTGCATTCGTTTAGTGACACTTGTCATTATTTTTCGTTCACTTGAACTGTCTTGGTGTAGGGAAATGGAGAGAATCGGGAAATGATTGGAATTGGAAAACTTAGCATAGGGAACGAAATGTAATAGAAGGTGGAACAATTCGTATAGAACAGGGAACGATAGGAATTCTAATATCAAACACAGCGAAAGAATTTAAATGATATTTATCGATTTAAACAAGTTTTATAGAATGAGTTGAATTGAAACACTGAACATTGGAAAACAAAATTGTGTGATATGAGGAATGACTAAAGATGAAACATTTAGCACAGGGAAAAGAATGGAATAAGTGAAACGAAATGAAATTAAATGGAGAACGATAGGAATCTGGAAGATTTAGGGACATGGAAATAAACGAAAGTAAGCCTAGATTTGGGAACGATATGGAATAGGAAACGAAAGGGAATACAACGGGGAATGATTGGAATTGCAACATTTAGCACAGGGAATGAAATGAGTAGGACGAAATGGAATAGAAAGCTTAACTACAGAAACTGAAACACTTAGCACAGGTAAAGTAATTGCATAAATCCAGTCATGATTTAAGTACTATTTATCGATTTGTAAATATATTTAATTTTTTTATTTCGACGGCTTTTCTCCATTTAACGTTTTTCAAAAAACTTTTTTTCAATTAACGAAATGCAATAGAATAGGGATCGATTGGGATTGGCAAAGAAAAGAAACGAAACAAGCCTTAATTTAAGCACTACTAATCGATTTAAACATTTTTTTTCTCTGATATTGCCACTTTTTATATTTCAACGATTTCTCTCAGTTTTGTTTGTAAATTTTAATGTTTTTTAATCCCGGAATTGAAAATTGCTACTGATTCTAAATTTATGTGTTTTTTTTTTTAAATTTCACACATATCCCCCAATGGAAAGGAAAACGATTGGAATTGAAACATTAAAAATTGCTACTAATACTTAACATATTAGATTTGAAAATTTCTGATAAACCCTCAAATAGAATTTGGATCGATTAAATTGAAGCACAGGGAACCAAATAGAATAGAGCGATGAACAATTGTAATTTAAACACTTAGCAAAAAGAGCATAATTAAGTTATGTTAGAATGGATTTAAGTCATATTTATTAATTTCAACATATGTTGCCGATTTTATCGATTTTTTTTTTATATTCCAGCTATTTTTTCCTTAACATTTTTTTAAAAGTTTAGTTGCCAATTATAATAATATTTAATCGAAGAATTATAAAATTAATAATCAATGGTTTTTGACTTCTGTTATTATTTTGAAATATTTTCCCGTTGCAAAAAAATTATTTTTTTAATTTCCATTTTGATTCTTGTAATGCTTCCAATCACTTTAATAAGCTGGAAACATTACTTCGTGAAAATTTTAGCAAATTAGTTTTTTTCTTTACCAAAATAGCGAAATTTTTGAATTTTCATTCAAAATAACCTTTTTTACTTCATTTTATATGAATTATCTAAAGTCGGTTTTGCCGTTTGGAGGGTTAATGCTGTTGTATGTTTTTGCGGTCTTGTGGCTATAATATTTTTTTTTTTTTTAAGAAGAAATAAGATAAGAATATTACTGACTCTTTGTCATAGTTTATTATGGCATTTATTTGTATTTTTCTGTTCCTGTTTCTTATACATTTCAAGATATACTTTTTTTAAGTTTTTAAAATATTTACAACATAATTTTGTTTGTCATGTGCCCCCTTAAGATATGCTTTAATTTTTTTAATTTAAACTAGTACTATAAATTTGCTATGCTATTTAATTTATGATTTTATATAAAATTCTCGAACTTTTTTAACTAAATCACCTTCAAAATATTTATTTCTAAGATATTTATAACTTTATATATATCTCTAATTTTCATTTTTGTTTATTTTTTAATTGTACCCCAAAAGTATGCTTTAATTGTTAACACTTGCTGACATTAAAAGTATGCAATATATGTTTAAATCAAATAAATCATTTAAAGTATGCCATATTGTCAAATGTGCTTATAGTTTAAGTTTTTTATGTTTTTTTATAATTTCGTACGTCTAAAAAAATGCAACATTTATAACTACACTTAACTACTATTTGTTAGTGTCCGACAGAATAGTTCGGCCGAAAGGCTATCTTTGGTTGGTTTTTTTTTTGTTTATCTACAGGCAATGATTATACATTTTAGTATTGAAAACGTGTTTGTTGAGCTGATTCAATTCGATTTTGTGTATAAAATTTAAGGAAAAAGCCGAAGTTCAGCAATAAAGTTAAAAGTTCAGCCGCCGAACTATTTTCGATTTGGACGAACTTTTGGAGGCCGAATCGTGAATTCATTGCTTAACTACGGACTTATCTCTAAATCTCAATATAAATCTAATCAGTCCAATAAACATTTTTCCATTCTCCAAATTTATCCATAATGCTTTAAAATACCGAATACAGACGAAATGCATTTTCTGAATGAACTGTTCGGTCTGACACTACTATTTGTATACATATATTAAAAAAAAAGTCCTAGAAGCACAATTTTTTTTTCACACATAAGAAGAAAAACTCTTTACTAAAAAAATATAACATGTATTCATTCGCCTTTTTGTGATTTTTTTCTTTTTTAATTACAAGCCCGATTTTTTCACTACTTAACTTTATAATATCAACATTCACACACATACACTTTAAATAATACATGTGTAATCTAACGAAAAATACTTTTAATATATTGTTTAAAATAAAATATCCCTGAAGTTATCAAGACAGCCCTAAGATGGGCAACAACAGATTTTAAATATTTATTGAAATTTCCTACCGGATTTATAGCAAGTATTTCATATATTATGTTGCATATTTTTAGGGCTTAACTTTAATAATTTTAATTTATCAGAAACTACGAAAATCGAGTTTCAATTAAAATATTTGTTAATACAACTAAAAA
This sequence comes from Delia radicum, assembly GCA_021234595.1. Lineage (NCBI taxonomy): Eukaryota > Metazoa > Arthropoda > Insecta > Diptera > Anthomyiidae > Delia > Delia radicum. Next base: position 100,695,997 of record CM037851.1, read on the forward strand.
TTTAATTGAATTTAAACAAATTAAATTTTTAATCTTACACAAAAAAATGTTTGCCAATAAACTTTTGTTTGACTTCAAACTAGTGTTTGGGGATTAACGGACTTTTTCCTTTCCCGGGATTCCCGGGAAAAAAACATTTATTTCCCGAGAATTTCCGGCAGTCCTGGTGAATTCCATCTACAACATCTGTTCTAAAATATAAATTTAGTTTCGATATGAATTAAACATTCTTGTCTAAAATTTTGCATTTATATTAAGCTAAATATTTTGACTTTTGAGGAAATAAAATTAATGAATACTTATCTCATGAAACCCTAAATATATTCAAAGCTAATTGCACGAGAAGGAAAGTTTAAAATTAAAAATCAACTCTAAAATAATAATTAAGTAGTAGAAATAAATCATATTGACAATTTCATAGGCGAAAATTTAAAAACTTTTTTTAACCCCTATTTTTATAATGCAAACAGCATAATTCAGCCAGAGTAGTTGTATGTATTTTGCTACAATTATTCCTATGGAGGAATTATGTACACAAAAAAATAAAAACACATTTCAATCACGAAAACCACCTATTAAATAACCTTAATGGCAGAAATTCCGCCAACAACTAAAATTGCGAATTCAATTAGAAACTGATAGCTCTTTATTTTTCAATTAAATAATAACTCATTTTATTAAAAAGTGCCATACCAAATGTTTTGTTTTTATAAAAGAGTTGTTGCCATAGCAAATGTTTTTTACAGCTTGCGTTTTATAACATTGAATTTAAACCGGCATGGAATTCTCATTTAGTTAGCAGATTTATTTATACTTATGTGAACAAGTTCACACAGAAATTAATTTTTTTCTTACCATTGAAGCGTAGGGGTTATGCAAAAATTTTTTGTTTAATTTGTTCTTTGCATAAATAAGTTCTTGTTTTGAAATCAGTGTTTTTTTTTTTTTTTTTTTTGTTTAAAATACTTTTTAAGATATTTTTTGCATTTTCTTTCTGTGTAAAAACATTTTTAAAGTTTTATTAAATGAAAATAAACTTTAAAAATTAAATTATCAATTGGAATAAATAAGTATTTAGATTTAAACAACGGAAACTACACTCATTATAATCCATGCTTAAAAATACAAATATATTTTTCGTAAATTTTTTTTCGTAGAATGTACAAACATTTTGTTTATATTACAAAACTTTTGTATAAAACAAAGTATATAAATTTACAAATTTCGTAAAAAATACAAACATGATTTCGTAATATTTGTTTAGTACATTGTACAAAAATTTGTAATGTTACAAATATTATATATGGATGTTGATGTGGTTAGAGGTCGGATTTGCAATCAGAAGGTTGCAAGTTCAACTCCTGGCCAGGACAAATTTTTTTTTTTTTTAGTTTTTATATTTTTTTTGTTTATTAATGTTTTTTAAATTTCTATGTTTTATATTTTTATTTCATTATTACTATTTTTGTGTTTTGATATAAATGGATATTTTGTATTTTGTTTAATAAAGAGGTTCCTAAAACAAGTTAAAGAGGACCCGAAAACACTACTTCCACTTTATTTGCCGGGTTTAGTATGAAATTCAATAAAACAAATATTTAAAAAGATAAAATATTTAATAATAAAATGCAATTAGTTTTAAATTGTTATTTAAATTTTTTATTATTATTATTTTATTATTTTTTTATTTTGTTTTTTAATATATTATTTGATATATTTTACCTTTTTTATTAAATATTTGTAGCATATTTTTCTAGTTTTCATAAAAATATCATAATATTTTCGACTTAAGTTCCTTTTTAGTTTGTTGTATTGCATCAGCTACTTTGGTGCAAATGGTAGAGGGGTCTACTTCAACACAGCAGGACGTCACTGAAATCGTGGGTTCGATTCTGGTGTGGCACCATTACATGTTTTTTTTTTAATTTTAAAATAAACCCGTAAGGTATGCACCACATTTTTATTTAAAAAAAGTTTTTAGAAAACTACGAAATGTGATTTGTATATTCTACAAATTTTTTCGTAATGTCAAAATAACCAAAACTTTCGTAAAATGAACAACGGTTTTCGTGTATTTTACCTATAGATTATTATGAGTGTAAATTATTTAACTTAATAAAGTAATAAACCCAATAAGAATTAATATCTAATATAATTGAAATGATCTTAAAATATTTATTACTAATACCAATAAACATACACATTTATAAAAAAAAAACCTACAATTTTATACATATTACAAAAAACCACAACAATGTGTTGATGTTTGCTTGTGAGCGATTATATAAAAAAATGTCAAGCAAGTTAAGAATTCGAGCAAAAATTTAATTGATTCAATTAATTTTTAATTGACAGCTTTACAATTTTCAACAAACTGATTTAATTGGACAATGTGGGAAAATATTTTTTTCTGTGTGTATTCCGTTCGCTTTATAAAATCAACTGGCAAGTTTTCGATTATATTAAGATCTAAAAACTTTTTTCAAAAAATATTAATAATTGAAAGGTATTTTTAACCTTTTTTCAAAAAATAAAAAAAAAATACTATTTACACCTTTTATAGATATTTTTTACTCAAGTTAAAAAAATATGAATCAATTTTAAAACGATTGTGATTAAAAAAACTATTTATATTTGAAAAGGTATTTTTATTTATAACTCAGTATAGACTATACATTTTAAATTTGCTTTTTGTAGAAAGCCAACGGACCGCGATCTTCTAACTGTTTGGCGTATCCCTATGGGGAATGGGATCGGTCCTGCGTGTGCCACAGTGTGCTAAACCCTACCCTATGTAAACAACTGGCAATTTTAACATGGGCTTGTCATAGGAGGGGGTCATTTGTCCTGCTTTAAACCACATAGTGGCATGCCACAGGACTAACCAAAGATGGGCTTAAAAATAAACGGAAACTAAACAGCTTCCAATGGGTAAAATTCTGGCCAACTGGCGTTTTCTTGTTAATAAGCATTCTGGTTAAGTGGTATGTCCTCCCTTTAAGTGGTATGTCCTCCCTTTACCAGTCACAGGATTGCTAATTTTAGGACAGTTGACACTGCTTAACCCACTTCAGTATTAAATTATATCAGTCCTGTGATAAGTCCTTTTTTAACCAGTCACTTTTAGGTCAATTGACTCCTCATTCTCCATAGGGATGTTATGCTTGATACCTCCCCAACCATGCTTTGGACGACATTCATGTAAATTTTTTTTACACATCTCTTAATATTTTTCTTCAGTTCTTCAGAGGATTTGGCTTCCCAAAAATTTTCTTACACTTTTAGGCATAGAAGATCTCAACAGTTCTCAATAAGACGTGCTTTTGGGAACATTTTCAGGATTTGCGTATTTATGTTTTTTGCCGTAAGCCATTCTAGCGTCTTTTTGGCATAATGACAGCTTGCTAAATCTGGCCAAAATAATATGTCGTCTTAAGAGTGTCTATCTCTGATAAATTTGTCAAGTTTTACTAAACATTTATGAATGTAAACATTCGCGTTCACAGCCATAGCTTCTGAATCCTGAATGTAAAGTTGCCGAAATTGCAGCCCACACTAGTACTTTGAGTTTAAACTTCGCTTTGGTCGAATACTGTACTTTGTCAGGAGTTTTTTTTTTTCAAGTCATCCGAATAAAATCCAAAATTAATACTTCCGTTGTTCCAAGCAAAAGAAAAGTATTTTTCAACATCCAAAATTATTTGAACATTTTTTTCATGAAGTTTTTTCTCAGTTGGCTGCATTTTGTTGGTATTTCTTCCAAATGTTTTTTTTTTCTTATATTTGGGTACTGTCTTCCTCTGATAGTGTTTCACGTTCATTTGAAGTAAATTTTTGCGAATTGGTTCCTTGCAAACGCGAAATTTTCTGGCCAACTTACGATTTGATGCCCCAATTTGACGATTTTTTGAAATTAACAAGCTGGGGTAAATTTTTTGTACTTCCTTTCTTTTTAATCCCGATTGATGGAATATATTGGGCTACGTGGTACTTGTTCCCTAAGGAAATGATTAACACTTCGTTTTTATGATACCGTCCAAGCATGTCATAGACATTTTTTCTTAAACTGTTTTGTTCAAACACTTTCATTTTTAATTAATTCACTTTTGAATATTTACAATAATGCTTATAATTAATAAGATTTTATTTACATGTATTTTGAAAAAAACATGCTTATCAGTAATTTATATTTGAATTTTGTCGATTTACTTAGTTGGCATAGGTTAGTAAACAAATGTTGTATAGAAAATCGTTAAAAATGTTTTAGAAAGAAGTTTTTTTAATAAAAAAAAATTTTGATTTGTCTCGTTTTTCCGGGGATTTTAGAAAAATTTCTCGGGAATTCTCGTGTAACCTTTTCCGGGAAAATATTACTTTTAAATTTCAAAAGACTTAAATGAAAAGTTTATTTTTCTAACTCTTATCATAAATTATGACGTTTTTTTAAATAAAACTAAAGTTTTTATAAAACTTTATGAACAAATTCATTAAATTACTAAAAAAAAAAATCACAAAATTAATGGATTTATATATAAAATTAATCAAAATTTTTATATTAATGTATGTATATGTTCATAAAATTTTATAAAAATACTTACATTAAATGACTAATTTGGTTAATGAATAAAACAAAATTTTTTTTTTGGCTGAATATTTTTCGTAAATAAAATTATATTTTTATAAAACTTTAAGAATAAATTCAAAAAATTAATAAAATTATTCATTATTTAATGAATTTGTTCGTTTTATAAATCAATTTTTGTATTATATAAATTTTACTAATGTAATGAAAAGTTTCATTGGCTGTATTTCAGCAAAGGCTGATAAGTAATTAAACTTTTTGCAGCCGAATTTTTTCAAATTTACCTTTAGTTATTAAAACTTGTTAATAATTTTCTAATAACATATTTTCTTTTCCAGGTATGTACAAAATATCCTTATAAATTTCATAAATATCTGGGGTAAGTTGAAACAAGCAATCCTCAGTAGAATATGTCACAATTTTTTTGAAAATTATTCGGCCATTTCTTATTTAGTTGTCCTATTACAATGAAATTTGGAACGGGCATACGTGGCGTAATATCCTCAGACCCTCCGGAGGCGGGTACTTTTTGTATAAAACCTTGAGTGCTCGTTATTTTTTTTATTTCTATTCCGATTTTCAAAAAATTAACGTATTTGTAATCTGCTAGTACACTGATAGAATTTTCCTCCATAGTATTAATGAAACGATTTCATTAAAATTGATTCATTGGTTTAATGAAAAATTTCATTAACTGAATGGACATTCATTAATATTGGTATTTTTTTCATTAAAATTTTTTATGATTTTTTCATAATTTCATAAAAAAAAATCATTAAATCAAAGAAAAATTTTCAAATTTTTTTCAATAAAAATTTTTAATCGTAATTAGAAAAAAAAATTTTTTTTTGTACTATCATTTTGAAATAAAAAATTTCTTTTAAACTGAATTAACCAAAACTTTGATACAAACAAATGTTTTTTATTAAGTTTGCCTAGAGCTAACTGTTTTTGACGAATATGAATAGTTGGTCACTAAATTCCAGGGAACAGATTCTCTAAGAAAAACGATATAGTTTTGTTCAAAACGAGACCTAAATTGTTATAGTTTTGACGATGTTACACAAAAACGTTATGCTAAACGATAATAAATTTTTGTTTTATAACAATATTGTAAACAATATTTAACATTTTTATCTAATATGGTAGTAATTTAACTACAAAAAGTGGACTATCATTGTCGATCGTTCTACAGGATTCCAAGCCAGATCAAAAAAAAATCACATATTTTGTACCGACATATAAGAAAATATGTCATCTTTTAACAGAAATTATAAAAAATGTAAAGAAAGATTGAATGTAAAGAAAAACAGAAATAAATTAATTTTTTTTTTTTTTTTTTTTTTTTTGGTTTTTTTGGTTTTTTTAGTTCAGCTTTTAATATTTTAATGCCTGTTAATTATATTTAAACGATTTTTTCAATAATTAAAGTTCTTAATATACATAGTTTAAAAAAAGTACAATAATTAAAATATTTCTTTTTTATGGATAAAAAAAAATTATTTTCAAAATTTGTAATTTTCGATATGAAATCTAATCAGCTACTTTTCAAATTTTATATTTTTCGAATTCGTCAAAAATTATGAGCTTTAGCAAAATTGTTGAAAAACAGTAGAAATTTACAAACTTTGCTACATTGGTGGGTGGCAAGGGAAAACCTTTCTTGTTAGATTTCCTTTTTACATGTCATCCTATTCCAAGTAACGAAAATTTGCTGAATCAGGCTGAGTTTAATAAAAATCTGCCATCGCTTTTGCAGAACAGCCTGTGATGTTTATTTTCGAACTTTTCGAGCTTTTTTTATAAAAATATTTTATAGATCCTACACTCATAATAATCCATGCTTAAAAATACAAATATATTTTTCGTAAATTTTTTTTCGTAGAATGTACTAACATTTTGTTTATATTACAAAACTTTTGTATAAAACAAATTATATAAATTTACAAATTTCGTAAAAAATACAAACATGATTTCGTAATATTTTTTTAGTACATTGTACAAAAATTTGTAATGTTACAAATATTACATATGGATGTTGATGTGGTTAGAGGTCGGATTTGCAATCAGAAGGTTGCGAGTTCAACTCCTGGCCAGGACAAATTTTTTTTTAGTTTTTATATTTTTTTTTGTTTATTAATGTTTTTTAAATTTCTATGTTTTATTTTTTTATTTCATTATTACTATTTTTGTGTTTTGATATAAATGGATATTTTGTATTTTGTTTAATAAAGAGGATCCTAAAACAAGTTAAAGAGGACCCGAAAACACTACTTCCACTTTATTTGCCGGTCTTAGTATGAAATTCAATAAAACAAATATTTAAAAAGATAAAATATTTAATAATAAAATGCAATTAGTTTGAAATTGGTTTTTAAGTTCTTTTTAAGTCTTTTGTGCTGCCTAAAGTTACCTACAGATTCAAGCTACCTATAAAACTAATTATCCTATTAAGCAAAATGTTCGCGATGTCGGAAGCGAAATGAAGCGATCACCTAGAAACCTAAATCTCCTATCACAAAGCCTGGGACATTCGCAGAGAACATGCTCCGAGGTCTCAGACACCATCTCACAAAACCTACGCATATCCGTGTCCGATTGACCCTTCTTGTGCAGATGGTATCTGAGATAACAGTGTCCAGTTAAGTACGACGCCAGGGTCCTCAAACCTCCCCTTTCAAGCGACAAGAGTCGCCTCGACCCCCTACTGGAAAAAGAGATCAATCTTTTAGCCTGACGCTGACCAGGAGAGTTTTCCCAGTAACCAGAGAATTCAGACTCTCCATGCCCTGAGCCTTTCCCCAACATACCCCGCAGGTATTCCACAGAATGGTTCAGGACCAATTAAATATTTAATTGAAATTTTTTTAAATATTGAATTCAACAATTAGTTAAATCAATTAAACTAAAATTTTATTTTAATGACATTTTTAATTGAAAACTTTTGAGCAATATTTTATTCGCGTAAATTTTGATAAAAAGTTTTTATGGATTTAACCGGTTAAAAGTTTTAATATGGAGTCGAATATAATTATATCTCATGTGATAATTTCCCATATATAAACACATACAAATTTATCCGAAAAATGGAACATCTACATGTATCTAATTATATCAAATTAGATATAATTTGATACAATTTTGTCCGAGATCTGTCCATATCCGGAAGACTAAATTGTATTTAATTTCATATAAATAGATCTTATTTTTATACTTTTTGCGACTTAAAGTTGTGCTTAAAAGTATTTAAGTTAAAAATTAAAGTTTCTAGACGTCAACGATTTCAAAGACATTTTTTTTTTTTAAATAAAACAGTGAAGTGTTTAAAAATTATCAAGACAAAATTTTGTGTTTCAAAATTTTTTATTTAAGTTATTTTATCTTATAAAATGTTCCTTTGAAATTATATAAAAGAAATCACTTGAGTATTTAGATTATAAAGTTACAAAGGCTTAACTTGTAGCTATCTTAACCAAAATGTGTATGGGATTATATATATAAACACATAGAATTATAAGGAAAATATTTTTAGCATGACGTCACATATAGTTTAATAAAACTTAGCATGGGACCATATATAATCACATCGATACCCACATATATTTGGATTATTATTATATGGCTTATGTAGCTATATATCGAATAAGATTTGGGGACATATATTAATATCAAGAACCATATAAAAAATTCTCTCAATAAAAATTATCAGATGTATTTGTATATACTGATATAAGCCGTAATATGACTCAATTCAAAGTCAGATATGGCTTTATCATATTACAAATGACTACATATAATACTTTTTACCGGAGTACTAATATTTAACTAAAAATTGTTAATTTTTACCAATTAAATTTTAGTTCTTAAATTAGAAAATTTAAATTATTGGCATATTATTTTCAGTGTAAATATTAAATGTCGACTCATAAATATGAGCAGCAGTTGAAAATATCTTTCTTTTTTAAAAAACGCCTAAAAATATGCAACAATATTTCATTTAATATTTTTGTTTCGTATTTTATATATTTTTTATGCAAGGCCTTTTGCTTCACGTGTTTTGATATTTCGCAGTTTTTTTTTTCTTTTTTTGTGCAAAATGAGCATATTCAAACAAGGCTGTTGCTTTTTTTTTTGCTGTATTCTTTTATAAATCCCAACAACCATCGTAGTCCTCTTTATTTTAAAACTCATCATCGTCCTCATCATCATCGTTAGCTTGAATTTTAGTTCTTTTTTTTCTGCATTTCTTGTATTTCTCAAAACAATCTCTTCATATCACTGAAAACAGCCTTAAAAGCCTTTAAGGCTTACAAAACAAATAATGGGTTTTCATATAAACAAGACGTGCAAGCGTAAAAAACAGCAGCAATGGCATTACTTGAATGAATATGTATTTCAGTTTACAATTTCATTATTCTTCTGTTGTGTTGCTTTTTTTTGCCGCTTTCTTATTTTAGATCCCTTTAATATTTTTGCATTTTTTTTCGGTATAATTATTGTGATTTTTGTACGTGTCTTTTTTGCTTGTGAACAATTAATAGCATTTCATTTGTTATTTAACATTCGCAAGTCTTTTTTCTCAGTCTTTTGTAGGGGGCTTATGTATAATTTGCAAGTAAAATTTATATAGCCTACTTTTAGGTAGTAAATTTAAATATTTAATTTAAGATGAATTCATAAATAATAGACTTTTAATGGAAATTTAAGAATGAAGATTTAGATTATAGCGTTAGTGCTTTAGAAGTAATAACTATTTTCGGTTTTCAAAATTTTCGAAATTGGCCGAAAACATGCAATAACTTTTATATATTTTAATAACACTTTTTTATTTTTCTATTCATATAAAACGTATTAATTGTGCCAAATTTTATCAGAATCCTTCAAACGAATCCTGACAGAGTCCTGTAAGATCTCTTTAAAGAAGAGACTTTTTAAAATTTGAGTTACCGAAATTTCGGCTTTGACTATTTATTATTACATGTTTAATTCAAAATGAATTTGGTGCACATAAAATTCCAGTTTTTAGAACCCATAATGACGACAAATAAAAAAAATGCCAAAATTTTAAAAAAATCACTAAAATTAAAAAATAATCGCCCAATTGAAAAAAAATCATTATATTTAAAAAAAAATTACTGATATTTAAAAAAAACAACTGCCAAAATTGAGAAAAAAAAACTTTCAACATCAAAAAATCGCAAAAAAAAAAATCTAAATTTTTTATAGAGATAATAGCGATTTATTTTATTTTCTATTTTTCTATTTTTTTTATTTTTTTTTTTTTTAATTTCTGAAGTTTTTTTTAATGTTGATGTTCTTCTTTAAATTTTGGTGATTACTTTTGGCGATTTTTTCAAATTTCAGTGATTTTTGCCACTTTTAGTTAAAGTTATAATGATATCTAAATAATAAAACCCTTTTAATCAAAATTCGTAAATTTTGAAATGTGTGTAACAGCGAACTCAGTTTAAAAGCGGTTTTGGACAATATAGGGTAATATTACTCGCAAATAACGTTAATTACTTTGCAGCTTCCGCTATACACAAACAAATAAAATTGACTTTCAAAAATTTAGGGATATCGATTAATATCGATTTTCGATTTTTACCGTTGGTTTCGTTTTTTATTGTTAATCGCTTTGTAGTTATAAACTGATTTGATCTATAATCGTGCTTTTTATAGATATAGTATAAGAATATAAATCGATTTTGAACGATATTAATCGATTTTAGCGATAGAAATCGATTAAAACATAGTTAAAATCGATAAATATCGGATTTTTGAATTTTATGGAAATATATAAAAAATCGAACTTTTAAATTCTTTATTGAAATCTGACTATTTCAGTATGCGAATTTGATGTGAAATCATAACATACTTTTTCCAACTTTTTAAAAGACCAAATAGTCGATTTTTTTTAAGACGTTCAGTAGACATATATTGCAGAGTGTTTATGGGACTAACTTATTTGGCAATCAACTCATTTGTTCGTTGCATTTATTTCAAAAAAGACATTTTGGGGTGAAGTTAAAAATGTGGATGGAAGTGATAATTTAAACAAGTGGAAGCATTAAAGTCCGATGTGCCGAATTTGGTATAAAAAAGATTAAATTCGGCTGTGCCGAATTTTTGAATACCCTCCATCTCATTGTTTGAATTAACCAGAGAAAGTGCAAACAATATATATATCTGTATTCTTTGTATCAATTATCGTTAAAAGCGAACTGCACTGTATATAAATACAGATAAAGATTTACACAATTCAATACATATGGATTGTGTCTTTGCTATAAAAAAATCGTCGATATTCAGGCGCTGAAATCGCTATGTTTAATTTATATGATATTAAATATATATTTGAATTGGTAGTTAAAATCCAATTAATATTCTTTGAAGAATCCAATTGCAATTGATGGAAACGTCCAATTCGGGAAAATTGTCAATAGCGCCATCTATTAGTTATAAAGGGATATGTTTAAAGGACAGTAATAAGAAAAAAATTGTTTTAAAAATAATAAATATATTGTGAATTAGTAATTAATTTAATATCTAATTGTAATTGAAAAAGGACCTAATTGGAAGAATAATTAGCTCCACCTTTAAATTGTGAATGGAAGTTTATAAAAAAAAAATAATAGAAAAAAATAATTCTTATTAAAAAAACTTTTGTTTTGTAAATGAAACGATTTAGTAGAAAAAAATCTAACACTCGATTAACGAGGGTTATGTGGACAAAAATAAACTCAGCTTATTGCAATAATTAAATGCAGTTTGCTTATAACACTTGAAATAGGGGAAAAGCACAAATCGATGTCTCAAAGTAATCAATATTTGTAGAAAATAATATTATCCGTACATGAAATATTTACATATAATGTAGCACTGAAATAATTATTTTTCTATAAAACAAAACGCGTGATTTTAGTAGAAAAAAGCCACAAAATAGGTTTTTAGCAATGTAACGAAAATGAATTGTATAAAATACAAGAACACTTTAATTTTAGCGAAAAATATACCGATTTGATCTAAACAATTAGGAATATTATAATTTAATAATATTAATAAAAACTTTAAATGTTTTTCATCTTATTTTTGACTGAAACACAAATTAGTGCTCAAAATTATTCTGCAGGTTTGCTCTCAATGAAGAAAGTTTTTTTTTTGGAATAATAGTTGGTTTTAAAATCAGTAGTGATAATTTACAGAATTCATAAAAACTGTGGAAAGAGTTGAGAAATCGTTTGCATGCACTGACAGGAATTTAATATTACATTTTAAGCAAAGTTATGCTTTTTTCACATGGACTTTTAAAAAAACATTTCGGGGTCCAAGAAGGTGATTACGTAGAAACTTTTGAACTGTTTTGTAAATACTACATTACATAGTTTAAGTGGTAATCGTTTCAGTTACATATATTCAGTTGAATTGGACAGAACTAAAGGGAAATGCAAATTGAAATATTTATGAAATCTGTGGATATAAGAAGTTCCGTTATATCAGACATCATTTGTATGGAGGCTTGTTGACGAGACAAACAATTTAAATACAATGAATTCTTTATAACAAAGATCCATTTTGCAATTTTTATTGTTATTGAATTTCAAAGGGAAACTAGTGTTTTAGTTGAATTTAGGGTTTAAACAGCATACGCGAATTAAAAAAAAGGTTTATAAAAAATGCGCTTGCTGAGACATACATAATGAAATAATTATTAAATAAACGTTTACATTACAACACACGTGTTTATACTATACATCACATAAGTCAAACGGAAAGTGTGATAATATTAAATTTGTCAAAAAATTAAAAAAGAAAATATTTTGTGTGTTTATAGTGTTTTAGAGACACAAAAAATTAAAGAAACTGGTATTTTTTTCAAATTATATAAATCAAAAAATAGATCCGGTGACAAATTAATATGTTTTGCTGGTATAGGTATTAAACTTTTGTCAAAAATTCGTAAATTTTTTGGAAGCAAAAATCTTCCAATAGTCATTTAGTTATTGTGGGTATTAAATATCGTCAAAATGACTACAAATCGTCAAACCTGGCAACACTGCATGTGATTGCTTCTAATGCATACATACCATACCAGTTATAAAAACCTTCATACATACATACAGGGTGGCTGATGCATATTGCTACAATAAGAAATTCAAATAAATTTTTTTTTAATACATACAAATATTTATTTTTTTACATTCGAAAAGCCATACATCTTTGTTAAGTATTTATAATGGCTTTTAAGAAACAATTTAATTAAAATGACTAACACGCCTGATGACATTAAATGCAAGCGACATTCCAAGCTAAGGGGCAAGTCTACTGCGTTCAATTGCTTGTTTTTTGATTTTTTTAAAGGAGAGAAATGAAAATCCTTAACCAGAACTGTCCGTATTGACTGTCTGGTGATACATATATGAGCAAAAATATTCCATGTCGAAACTCTAGAATTGACACTTATTGCAGCAACTATGGCAACAATTGTTTCTTACATTCGAACTGAGAAATTTTGATTAATGATTGTCCCACTATTGACAAATAGTTTACGATCCCAATCTGCTCGGAGGAGTGCAGCATAATGTGCCCATTAAGTTTGTTTATGCGGAAACGCCAGCCTCCAAAGCATTGTAGTGGCGCACAATCATAATGTTAGTTTCATTACCCCATTCATTTTCCTTAAATTGAAAGACGAATCAATGAAACCAAAAAAAAAAAAAAAATTGAACCGATTAATAACTCAGAAAAAAAGGTAATAATTTTTTATTGTAGTGGCATTTATCAGCCACACTGTATTACAAAACAAAAAAAAAACAACAGTAATATTTTGTAGGTTTTTCGCAGATTTTTTTTTTAAATAATTACAAACAAAGTGTATATACCCTCCGCACTATGGGATGGAGTATTATTTTTACAAACACGCTTGCGGAGACATACATAATGAAATAATTATTAAATACCAATTACATTACGACATATATTTTTATACTATACATCACATAAATCAAACAAAAAGTGTAATAAACGGCTATGTGCTGGATATCGAGTCGTTTTCAAATATCAAACTTTTTTGAAAACGAATCATCTTCCTTAAGGGCCAACAAAAATATAAAAAGAAGATGCATAAGGGATGCCTGAGACCCTTCCAGAGTATTCCAGATAGTAAATTGTTATGGGTTTTTTTCAAAACTTGTCGGCGTCCTTTTATCTTTTTTTTTTTTTGCTTGTACACAACACAAAGATGATGAATTCAATTTTCAAAATAGTACTTTTTATCCCCAACAGTACTAAACAAATTAACAAACAAAATCGTCATGAAAACTAATTTATTATTTATTTAAGAGATTGTTCACAACAACAGCTAAAACTAAAAGCGAAACTGTACACTCTGTATGGGAAATTTTAGTAAAAATTGTATGGGAAAATAGATTTGCTTTAAGCTTTTATTGTGAACAGCATCTAAAACAAAACTTAGCCGATGTTGTTTAAGTGTAAGTGACACCTGCTTTTTTTTACAAGGTTTTTTTATCGTAAATTTAAATTTTTTTTTTTGACATTCCGTTTTGTTTTTTAAAATGAATTTTGCCAAAAGATTTAGCTTAAAATAGAATTAATTCTCTTATGACGAAGTTTTAATCAGCAGTCTAGCGGATTTTTTCTATGCATACAAAATGTATGGGGAAATAATTTCGTTATTAGTTTTATCTCTTATTGGGAGTGTTCTCATAAACAAAAATTTGTAAATCAAGTAGTCAAGTGGTCATAAGAGTACCATGGTACTTTTCAAATACTACAACAAAAAGTACTATAGTACCAACTTTATCATCCCTGACACGACATGCAAATGTTTTTTTAAAAACAAGTCATTAAAATCTAGGGCTGCCATATTAAATTATTGCAATAATTTTGCAACTAAATCAGTAGTTTTTATGTGTTTATTTTTAACAAAACAATTAAAAACATATTTGCTATTTATTTGTTATTAAATAAAAAAAAATGCAAAAAAAAAGCTTGACCTATTGAAGCTTGTGAACTTCGGTAACTCTGGATTTTTCGAACATCATTATAAAAGAAGAAGAAGACTTTAAGTAAATTTGCGATTTGCACAAAAAAAGTGTTATTTTCAAGAAATATTTTTTTAAGACAGTTTTTTAATAAAAGTTAATAATAAATTATTTAAGTGCATGATAAAAAAATTAATTTTCATTGTTCATGCTCAGTTCAAAGTGTTTTTGTAATTGTTAGACTAAAACTTTGTTTAAAAAAATGCATTTTATTTCATTGCCACAGATTTATGTAAAAATACATGAAATATTAAGAGATTTTTATAAGTCTTGTTTTAAATTGAAGAAGCTATTAAAAGATTGCTTTTTGACTTAAAATAAATAAAAAACATTTCAAATTTTTAATACTAATTGTTGTTTTTATTATTTAACAAACCTTTCTAGGAAAAAATCTACATTCTATTTACTTTCGACAAAGTACAACTGCCCGATTCAAAACGAGCAAAAAAATTGCGATATCTCGTTTTACTGGCACACACACGAAAATTAAGTTTGTCAAAAAATTAAAAAAATATATATATTTTATGTGTTTAGAGTGTTTTCGAGACACAAAAAAGAAAGAAACTGGCATTTTTTCAAATTATATAAATCGATAATAATATAAATCGAAAAAAAGATCCAGTGACAAATAAATATGTTTTGCTGATATATTAAACTTTTGGCAAAAATTCGTAATTTTGTTGGCAGCAAAAATCATAAAATCATCATTTAGTTATTTTGGGTATTAAATATCGTCAAAATGACGATAAATCGTCAAACCTGGCAACACTGCATGCGATTGCTAATAAACATACATACATACATACCATTTATAAAACCTACATAGATACAGGGTGGCTGATAAATAGTGCTATATTATCATCAAATAACTTTTTTTCAATACATATAAATATTTTTTTATTCTTTCATTTGAAAAGCAATAAATTTTAGTTAGATTACCCCAATCGTTTATTTTCCTTAAATTGAAAGACAAATCAATGACAAAAAAAAAAAAATCGAACCGATTAATAACTCAGAAAAAAAGTTATTACGTTTTTGTGTTGTAGTGGCATTTATGAGCCACCCTGTATTACAAAACAAAAAAACAACAACAATATTTTGTGGGTTGTTTTGTTTTTGTGCGTGTTGATTATGACCACGGATGGTAACCGATTCTATATCGTTATTGGTTCGGTTAACGCTATTTTCTTTTATTTCGGTAACGTTATTTTAGGGGTACCTAGATTTCAGTTATTTCGGTTGCGGGCTTTTAGCGTTAACGGTATTTTATTTATTTCGCTAACGGTATTTTAGATATAAAATAACGTTACATTTTAGTTATTTCGGTAACTTTATTTTAGGGAAAAGATTTTTCAGTAATTTTGGTAGCGGCATTTTAAGGATAACGTTATTTTAGTTATTCAGGTAATGTTAATGCACACCACAATTTTTAGCCCCATTATGCCCGAGTTGACTTTCTAGTTTATGATCATACTTTGAGAAAATATATATATTTAAAGAAGTTTTTTTTCAGATATTAGTAGATTATTTCGGTAACGGTATTTTTATGGTATTGATATTTTAATTATATCGGTAACGGTATTTTACGGATAATGGTATTTCAATTATTTCGGTAACGGTATTTTAAGATATTGATTTAATTATATCGGTAACGGTATTTTACGGATAACGGTATTTCAATTATTTCGGTAACGGTATTTTTGGGATAACGATAGTCAGTTGGAAGGAGTTTGAATCGGGAACAGTATTTTAGCGATATTGACTGCCATCCCTGATTGCGTATATTCTTGTGTATAAGCATTGAATGTACGTATGTATGTATGTATGTATGTATGTATGATGAAATAATTAGAATATTTTAAAATTTGATTCAAATTTTTAAGAGGTATTCCCACATTTTCACTCATAACTTTTGAACGCGTTAACCGATTTTGATCATTTTCACTAGGAAACTGCTCATGATATCATCAAACAATTTGGCTAAAAATTAGCAACACCTCTTCTGTATTGGCGGAGTATTTTGTATTAACACAGACAGACGGACAGACATGGCTATATCGACTTCTCTATTCATGCTGATCAAGAATATATATAGTTTATGGGGTCCCAGAATTTTTTTAAAAGAATTACAAACATTTGACAAAGTGATATATACCCTCCTGCACTATGGGATGGATGCTCTAAAAAAAGGTTTTTTAATTAAGAAGAACTTAAGAATTTGCCTGCAATTCATGGTTATTAACAGATAAATACAAAACAAAGCGATAAGAAAAAATATAAAACTATGAAAATACCCAAATAACTGCATACTTTTAGGCGAATAAATTACTATTGACTGGAGTAGTCAATAATCCATATTTTCATAAAATATTTAAGATGTTGTTATATCTTGGTAAATCCCAAAGTTATCCACATATAATATGTACAAAATCACTTTGGTGTGTCTCGGGTTACTACTGCTCTTAGGTATTTTTAGAAAAATAAGTTTTTAAAACTAAAGGTATTACCTTAAAAAATGTATTCATTATTTATTCATTTATTTAATTAATAAATTCTTTTCCGTTTTTTAATAAGTTTGTATACATATCACATCAATGGTATGTTAATACATTAAGAATTTATTTAACTATAATTTACTTTCAGAAATATATTATTACTAGCCTAATATTTAATGTTAAATGCCATTATACTTATTGAGTTCTCTGCAAGCCGTTCTTTTTTTAATTATTATTTTTTGTACCTATTTTTAGCTACTTCAGCCGTCGGTTTCTCTGAAGTCATTAAATATTTAATTTATTAAAGCATACTTCTAGGAAACAATTTTTTTTTCAAATGACTAAGCAACAAAATGTTGTTAAATTGTTTTACATATTGGAAACAAAAGTCAAAATGTTAAGTAAAGAGTTAATTGGCCTCATTTGTTCAACTTGATTTAACTTTGAACGTACATTAATATATATGTCATTATGAATACCACCCCCACGGCTGTTTTAATAAATATATAATACGTTTAAACGCATTATAGATAATGATATTCCCAGCAAAAAATTTTAAATGTTTTGTAAAGATTTAAATAAAATTTAAATCAGTCTTTTGGGCTTATTAGTTTAAAAGATCTAGAGTTTTGTTTAAATTCATAATGGGTGGCGTATGATTGATATCAATTATGAGCTAATTTTTTAAATTGCTCATACCCTTTGATATAGGAAAGATATTTAAAAAACTAAAATAGTTTTGAAAACTTAAAATATTATTCAAAAAAAAAAAAATATATAATAACTTATTATTGCTTTAAGTAGGTTGAGGCTATAGTAAATTTATTGAATATATATTTATTTATTTGATAATACACACGTTTTTTTTAGATGTGTTAGTAGAGTATTGAAGAATTTAGATCTAATTCGATCTAATTAGATCCAAAATGATATTAAATTGAATTTACTTATAGCCCAAATGACATATATTATTTTTAATAAAAATATTAAAAAATCTAAAGAAAAATAATTTTCATCTGCGCATATATAATTATATATGGGCTTATATATAACAATAAGTATGTTCTATGCGCATGGAAAATGTTAATGATGTTGGGTCATATATAATCATATTTCAAACTAAATTGTTAATCTTAATTTCATGTATAATTATATCTTGAATTGCATTATTCATATGCCACCATATATAAGCATAAATTATATAACACTCAAAAATATTTTATATAAGACAGCATATATTAATATATATCTTAAATTATATAGCTTATATTTTACCATATATGATTACATATTGTGTTGTCTATGATAATGTATTATTGTACACGACAATAGATCTATCATATCTTATTATGTATAGCATATATGCTGTATATCTTATTTTATAAAGGTTAATATTTAATAATATATCATTGTATATGTTACCACATAAGAAATATATAATAAAATATGGATATGCATGACATCATATATAATCAATATGTGATTATATATGGAGTCATGTTATATTTTGTAGTTTATGATTTTTTTAAACAATTTATATTTTTTAAAATTCGAAAATTTAAAAAAATGCTAACACATTTTGACACACATCTACACGAGAGTACAAACGGCTAGATATATTGCAAAAACACCTCTAGATAGCACTATTACGAACTCCCAATTAAAAAAAATGTCATCAAACTATATTACTTTAAATATAAATTAAATGTGCAATGATATGAAATTTGATCTAAAGTATATCAAATTGTAACGACTTTTTTTTTATCTAATTTGATACAATTGTATTGTATCGAATTAGATCTAATTCGATGAAACTAAATACATTTTTGTACAATTTGATGTATTTTATATACAATTTCATCCGAATTTTGTCGCCATACAAATTTTTGTGTATTATATATAATTATATCGAATTAGGTATAGTTCGATATTATTAGATACAAGTTGATACAAATATTTCCAAGCTTTCTCAACAATTACACCAAATTATATATAATTTCATAAATTTATATATGTGACTAATATTATTTCTACACACAGAAAAATAAATGCCAACCGAATTGAATAGCGTATTTTGGTGGCGACATCCAATAAATTTGGTTAGTACATACAACCAAATTTAAAGGAAATTTTTGAGTAGTTTGGGTGTTTCAACTAAAATTCAGTTTTATTAACCGAATTTCGTTGAGAAAATCAATATTCTGTTGATCCAACCGATTTCAGTCGTAGTAATCAAATTTCAGTTGGCAAATGCCTAAATTTTTCTCTGTATGTACAGTATTTTACGACGCTTCAGCTTGCATCATATACGGAGTTTTTCTGTATCAAATTTATCTAAAACGCAATGGCTCCCAGAAAAGCTAAAGCTCAAAAAGAAGAAGTCCAAGTTTCATTGGGCCCTCAAGTTCGTGACGGTGAATTCGTTTTCGGCGTTGCTCACATCTATGCCAGTTTTAACGATACTTTCGTCCATGTGACCGATTTATCGGGACGTGAAACCATTGCCCGTGTCACTGGTGGTAAGAAGGTAAAAGCTGATCGTGATGAAGCTTCTCCCTACGCCGCTATGTTGGCTGCTCAAGATGTTGCTGAAAAGTGCAAAACTTTGGGCATCACTGCCTTGCACATTAAATTGCGTGCCACCGGTGGCAACAAGACCAAGACTCCTGGTCCCGGTGCCCAATCTGCGCTCCGTGCTTTGGCTCGTTCTTCCATGAAGATTGGTCGCACTGAAGATGTTACCCCCATTCCATCCGACTCTACCCGCAGAAAGGGTGGTCGTCGTGGTCGCCGTTTGTAAAAATTTATTTTTTCTTTGCGTACAAAAATGTTTGGGATGTGTTATTTTGTTCTTCTGTATGCACAATTACCAAGATATTTATTAATTTTTTTTAATAAGTGAACGTGAATAAAAAACAAGTTCCTAAAAAACTTTTACTAAAGGAAACCAAAAAAAAAAAAAACTGTGGAGCCAAAAAATCATGGCTCTATTTTAACAATTTAACTCCGAACATAAATCTTTTTTCTTTTTTTTTTGTCTAAATGCACTCTTAGCATATGTTAAACTTCTTAGGCTAACTAACATGGATCAAAAAAGAAGAATGTTGCGAGAGAGGCTTATTTAACTTGTTTCTTAATATCCTCTAAAAGAACATTGCTAATATTTTTGTGGAAGTGCTAACCCACAGAAGCTAGAGTCGTTCTTGTGAACAAAAATTAAAATTTTGTAAGTTAGCCAACTCAGAAATCCCAACTCCGGAATTATATAATCACTCAGAAAATATTGTTCATATGGCAATTAAATGTGGCGTTGTTGTTAACCATATATAATCACATCTAAATTCAATTAAAAATAGCCAAAGAAGTGGATCTCATATATTTCCATACAATTTTGTATGGAATTATATATGCCTTTTTAAAAACTTATAAAAAAAATATTTAATAGTTAATTTTGGTTCACATAAAGTTTTATATAATTATATGTGCATTAATGTTAAATTATATACAAACGCATATATAACTTTATAATGTATATATAGTAATATATAATTAGGTATGTTATGTATAATTGTATATGAGACAATATAAAATAATATATTGCTATATATACCACCATATAAAATTTTTTTAAACAACACAAAGCTATATACAATTAGATAAAAATATGTATGTTTCAACTTATATGTTTATATATGACTATATAACTTTATACACTGAAACATTTAATTGTATAAAATTATATCTGAATATATAAACGTTTTTATTTGGACTATTAAATCTATGTAAAATGTGCTTTTGCTTTATCTTTAGCAGTTTTTCTCCCTCGTTTAGATGTGCCTCTGAAAAATGTTGCTGGTTTATTACTTAATATGTTTCAGTTCATAATACGAGCTTATTGATTTTCCATAAAATTATTTATATGTGTGTTTTCTGTACGAGTTCTATTATCGAACAATTTTGCAAAACACAACTTAAACTTTTTTTCTGTATTAAAAACTCCAGAGGCATAAAATATATAACACACAAAAAAAAAATGTTTTTAAATTTTGTTTTCTTGCTGATGATTGTTGATTGTAAACTTTTTTTGTTTTTGGGTCTACATAATATCTATAGATCCCTAATGTAAAAATGTGTGCTTATATAAGCACATAAAATTTCTAAACTTATTATATAGACTTTGAAATAAAATAAAAAAAGTTGTATGAACATAAAAACTGTTTAAGAAACAAAAATTAATTGCAAACAGAATTTAATGGATTTACATAAAAATATATCAAGTTTTTACTACAGAGAAAAGTTAAAAATTAAAGGGATTTATACACATATTGTCAATAAAGTTTCAACTAAACGTTTGTTTGATTTCAAACTAAGCTTTAATTAAAAGTTTAATAATAGCTATTAAATGTTTAATTAAAAATTAATTTTTAGGCACACAAAATATCCAGTTTTTGTAACCAATTAAAAGTCAAAAAATAAAAAATAACAAAATTAAAAACAAAAATTAAAAATATCCCCAAAACTGAAAAAATAGCTTATATTTGAAATAATCGCATAATTTAAAAAAAAAAATTTAAACAAATCTTTATATTTAAAAAAAAGCACAAAAAAGTAAAAAAAAAAACACAAAAATTTCAAATAATTGCCTAAATTAAAATACACAACAAAATTGAAAAACGGAAATCACCAAAATTTAAAAATACTGAAAAAATTAAAAATTTTGTGGTAATTGTTTTAATTTTAGCGTTTTTTTTTTTTTAATATTGGCGGTAATTCTCCATTATGTCCAATTTTTCAAATTTTGCCAATTTTTTAAATATTAGCAAGTTTTTTTTTAAATTTATCGATTTTTTTAATATTGACAATTATAGTTTTTTATTGGCGATTTTGTTCCTAAGTTCAACGATTTTGTCAATTTTTTGTCAGTTTGAGGCGCTTTTTTTTAAATATTACCGCTTTTTAATTTTCTGTGATTGTTTTCAATTTTATTGATTCTTTCAAATTTTTGGTGATATTTTACATTTTGGCGTTTTGATTTTATATTTTGGCGATTTTTTTTCAGTTTTGTCATTTATTTAATTTTGCAATTTTAGCGATATTTTATTATTTCTTAAATGTCTAAGGTACAAGATCATAATTATATCTTACTATTTAATGGAATATTGTAAGTAGTTTTAAATGTAAGAGAACAACATTTAAATATTTCAGTAATTCGTATTTTTTTCTTTAAGGTCCTGCTTAAAAAACATATAATTTTAATATTGTTCATAATGTTTTAATTTAAAATGTCGTTTTATCGGCAAATATTTCGTTATGATGCGACAATGAACAGAATGTTTGCGCTGACATAAGTATATAATATACACGCAGAGAAATAAAGTGCCAACCGAATTGAAAAGTGTATATTAATGGTAACAACTTATAAATTCAGTTAGTACAACGATATTTACATTAGATTTCTGAATATTTTGGGTGTTGCAAATAAAATGTAGTTGAATTCACCGAACTTTATATTAGATTTCTAAATATTATGGCTCAAATAACTAAAATTCAGCTGAATTAGCCGAACTTAGTTGTGACTACTAATGTTCAGTTTTGCCAACTGACTGAAATTCGTAATAACCGACTTTGAGTCGTAGTAACCGAATTTCGGGTGGCAAATAGCAAAACTTTTCTCTATGTTACACGTTTTGCTATTTAAGACAACTTTTTTTTTGTTGCAATTAAGCCTTTTAAATAATATTGTTTTTTTTATTAAAACAGTTTTTTAAAATACAAAATTTAAAAAAAAAAAAAATACAAAGAATATATAATGTATGGATGACCATACAAAATAATATATGAACATATATGTGCATTAGGGCGGGTCGATTTAAAAATCGCTCAACGTACAAGGAAAATCGTATTCTAGGGATCAAAATAAGAAACTTTGCGAAGGAACCATAGCTCTAAAACTAATTCTGATGTCCCGACTTTTGACCCGTAGGGTCAAATTTAGAAAAATCCTACTTTGATCCATTTAGAGTGTCCCAATCGAATCCAACCCAATCGAATATAATTTATACATTCATCTGCTAGAGCGTCTTCCGGAGAAGAAATAAAGACCCTAATCTTGGAGAGACTCCTCCTACTTTCTGAAATATCTCTATCCCTACCTACGGGTCAAAAGTCGGGACATCAGAATTCGTTTTAGAGGTATGGTTCCTTCGGCAAACTTTGTTATTTTGATCCCTAGAATACGATTTTCCTTGTACTTTGAGCCGTTTTTTTGCCTCCCTACAAATCGACCCGCCCTAATGTGCATATTTGTACATATATGGAAATATAGGTTAATATTTCTAGTATGTACGAATATGGATGGCCATATAATGATCATATAAAAATATGCATGATTATATGTATACTTTTTTAACTGGGAGTAGTTATAAAAAAAATCACAAAAAAAATGTTTGCTAGGAACAGGGATCGAACTCGAAACCTTCTGATTACAAACTTTTTTCAACTAAGCATCAACATTTTTTTAAAAAAAAAAACCTCTATAAGTTAAACATTAGAGCCGTAGGCAATTTCTGATAGGATAGCACTTGGAAAACACTTTCTGCCAACGTTGGCTTAGGATCTCAGCCGATTCTTTGCCAATATTATTTTTATAGACCACTGACATTATTGTAAAAGTAATACTGACAAAAATGTTTTTAGAAACTTTGGTAAATCGTCTCATAGTAAATAAATTATTTACAATTCATCGGTACGCCAGTGGTATGCCAGTGTTTGATTTTTTGTACCACTGGCAGTTTATGCTTGGTATGATTAATATTAATTGTGAACAATTTTGAAAAAACCTTCAATAACTTCCAAACTATAAAAGCTGTAAAAATAATCGAAAAACATAATGAGAGCTAGTTAGTTAATTTTTCAAAAACAATTTTTGTGCTACAGAAAATAAATGTATCTTGTTTTCCTTTCATTTAAATACATAAATTAAGTAATTTTAGGACTTTAAAAAAAATGTAAAATCAAATGTAAAATCTAATAAGAAAACAATCAACTAAAATATGTTGTGTTTAAATATTAGTATACATGCCGGATTCTCAATTCGTTTCTAGTAATGGTAACATTAGCAGTTGGTATGGCAACCTTGCCAAATAAAAAGCCTTAAGATTTAAAGCGGAGTTCCTTGTGGGTTGCGCATTAGAATGAGACTGAAGATGACCTAGTCGCTTAGGTCGAAAGTGCGGCAGTCCCTTTAGCGGTGATCCCCGCAAAATTTTTTCATCTTCTCTTACATTTATTAACAATTAGTGTTTTCTATTTTGTAATCGTAGCATTTTAATTATGATCTCAAACCTGATAATTGAAAATTAAATAAAATTTTAAAAGATCAACAATGCAAAATTTTCAAAAAAAAATTTTAACACAAAAAAGTTTGTTTTAACTCAAAAAATTTATAAAAAAAAACAAAATCTACAATCAACATTTAATAGATTTACATAAAAATAAATAAATTTTTTATTGCAATTACAATTTAAGGATGAGATTGCAATTTGTATGTTTTCGAAAACAACTTTCAATCTTCGAAAATCCTAACATTGTTAAAAAATGTATATACGAGGGCGGATCAATAAGTCCGTGACTTTTCGAACTTCCCTCGTAGGTATATGAAATGTAACACTGTTCCCATCAAGTACCACCTGTTAATAGTCTACTGTCAGATTTTGAGCACGTTCTGTCATTTACTTTGCGTTTAACAGCTGTTCAAAACATACAACCTCGTGAATTTTTTTAAAAATGGAAAAACGGAATTTCGAGTGCTCATTAAACAAGGAAAAGCTTGATAAATACTATGGGGACTATACATAATCGATTTCAATGGTAAAAAAGTGGTTTACTGACTTTCGTAGTGGTCGCACAAGTACAAATGACGCTGAACGTTCTGGACGGCCAATTGAGCTCAATACACCCGAAAATGTCAAAAAAAAAACTACGATATGGTGTTGGCCGATCGAACAGTAAAAGTGCGTGAGATTATTGATGCCATCGGCATTTCATATGGCACTGTGGTTTCGATTTTAAATGATCAGTTGGGTTTAAGAAAGCTGTCTGTAAGATGGGTGCCGCGTTTGCCCTCAATTGACCATAAACGTAATCGTGGCCAATAAGGTGATGTCAACAGTTTTTTTGGGATTCACGTGGGATAATCCACATCGATTACCTTCAAAAAAGAAAAACAATAAACGGCGAATAGTATGCCAAATTATTGGACCGATTTAACGAGGTTTAAAAAAAAACGACCCCATATGGCCAAGAAATGCCTTTTTTATGGACCTCGAAAAATCCTAATTTTTGGAAGAGATACAAAAATTGGAGAAACGTTTAGCTAAGTGTATTGAGCTAAAAAGAGATTATGTTGAAAAATAGTTTTTTTTTTCAAAAAAAACTGTGTTTCATTCAAAAAGTCACGGACTTATTAATCCGCCCTCGTATTTATGATTTTTTTTAATACATCTTTATTTAAATTTCATGTTTTAAAAAGAGATAACTGGAATATATTTTGTTAATATACGAAAATTTTAATTTTTAAAAAATATACCACGGGGCGTATGATTAATATTAATTAGGAGCAATTTTGATACATTTTTAATAACTTCCAAACTATAAAAGCTATTAACAAAAATTAAGAAAACATAAGGTAAACTGTAATATTAGCTAAATTTTTGAATACAATTTTTGTGCCACAGAAAATTAATTTTTCTTGTTTGTCTTTCATTTAAATTTACACATACATAAATTTAGAATTTTTGGGAATTTTTAAAATTTATCAAAAAAAAATTTGTGTTAAACAAAATTATATGTTTGTAAAGGACATATTTTCTTGTTAACATTATATGATTGATATTGAATAATTTACATATAAGCATTTTGATATCCTAATCCTTGAAATATCACTTTTTGTTTGGGGAAAAATGTTAAACATGCAAAATTTTGTATTTTAAAACATTGCCAAAAATTTCTTTCGACTATACGTCATAATTTATCATTTAAGTATGTAACAAAATACCATATAAAATAATTACTTTAACTTGTTTGCAGCAAAATACAAAAGATAATAAATAGTATAGAAATTTGTTGGCAATGGTAGCAATGTCTGCATTTTAATTAGCATTAAATTTAAGTAAAAGTGTACCAGTAGGGTTTTTCATCTGCTAAAATATAAATTTTAAATTAAATTTTTATTAGAAGTCATTAAGTAAAATGAAAAAAATGATATTAAAGTGATGTCATTTAAATATGCTGATTTTGAAAATGATATTGAAAATGTTAAATAACGTCATTTTCGATTTAAATGATGCATGTTCGAAAATGTTTTTTGTTATTTTAGTAGTAAAATACACACAAAATTAATTTTTAAAAATATTTCAAAAATTTTTTTAACTTCAAACTCAATTTTCGGAAAACTTTGATATGGAAGCGATGGTTCTTACGCTAAAATTAATTAAGTTGAATATAAATTAACATCATGTGCTAAAATTTAGCAAAGTTGAAAACAATTTTATAGAAAGAAAAAAGAAACAAATAATGAAAATATATTACAGAGTTGAAAACAAAAAATTTTTGTGAGGTGAAAAACTTTTTTGGATATAAAAAAATATTTTTGTGGTGTAATAACATTTTTGAGGTAAAAAACTGTTTTTGTGGTGAATAAAATATTGAGACGAATTAAAAATTTGAGTTAAATTTTAAATAAAGGGTACCCCAAATAACTTTTTTTTTTTTTAAATGCTATAAAAAAAAATACTGAATATTTTCTCTAATTTCTTTTTTATTTGAAAGTACAATCCTTCCGGTTTATAATGGAAAATAATTTCATTCAAATGGCTGCCTCGGCTGGCCATGCAGTAGCCTACACGATCGGTCCAATTTTTAAAGCGCATTATCGATTGTGTGCAGCAGTATTTCAGCAATGGCTTCACGAATATTGTCCTTTAAAGCGTCAATTATCTCTGGCTTGTTGGCGTAACACTTATCTTTGACGGCACCCCACAAATAATAGTCCAACGGTGTTTCTTTCACTTTTTTCACAAGATAATGAACATACGGAGCAGACGGTGCTTCTCTTCTTCCAAAATCCGTACGCAATTTTCGCACACATTCTGCAACATTACCATGATTTTCAAAGTAATGTCGCAATATTTTCCAGCGTTGTTTAAGCGTATACACAACCATATTCGTTCAGCGGAAGGATAAAACTAATTATCCGTCAAATCAGACATGAGCTAAGTGTTACCATTCACGAAATAAGCACTAGTTGAAAAAAAAACGTTAGATGGCGGACCCTTTATTATTACCTCTTAGCGCTTGTTGGAAAAATATGACGTTAATATACACCAATTTCTATGGAAAATTTGGAGGTACCTTCACATTTTCACTCATAACTTTTGAACCGCTAACCCAATTTTGCTCATTTTCAATACCGAACTTTTCGGGAAAATGTTCATCAATATATGTTATAATGTCTCTATTGCGCCATGAACACAATTTCAACGACCGACAGATGAACTTTGGTAAATCGGCTTAAAGTTCAATAATGATCAAGAATATATATACTTTATGGGGTCTTAGACCTAAATTTCGATAAGTTACAAACGGAATGACAAACATATAAGAAGTATAAAAACATGTATGCCTGAAACTTTTTAAACAAAGCGTCATACTTTTTATAAAATGAATGCTCTACTGTAGATAGGGTTAAAATATTTTAGGAAAAAATGCCTCTTAGACTTCTGTTATGGACACTCGAACTCAGAATTAAGAACAAAAGAACGAAAAAAACTGAAAACTGAATATAAAAATGTGCACATATAACTGAAGTTATAACCCTATAATGGAACTAAGCAGCTATTTAGTTTTAAAAATTTTAAATTAAGAGTCGATTACACATTTTATAAAAGTTGGGTAAATCAGTCGTTTCTAACACTCTCTTCTAAAAATCTAAACTGGTGTTAAGAGAGTTTCGAAAAATATCAGTTCACAATCCTGAGGTAGAATTAATTTGAATTTGCAAAAAATAAAAATTTTATTGCAAATTTTCAAAAGTACCTAATTCGATCCTATCAAAAAGGCTAGCAGGTTCCCATCCCCAATAACACCTGATTTACAAAAATTTAAGAAAAATTATTAAAATCTATTTGCATTTGGTGGTTGCGAACGTAACAAAATTTGTGAAAATCAGCATAAAAATTTTAATTTGTGAAATGGTATGGATTCATTCCAAATCATCATCGGAATCACAAGTTTAAGTTTTAGAACTAACTAATATGTCAATTGTTGTAATTCTATGATGGTCAAGCCATAATAGTGTTTGGCGCACTACACCACGTATTCGATCAGCTCGTTCTCTTGTTATTCATTAAAAACCTACAGCAAGAGCAATAAGCTAAATTAGAAAATGTTCTCCTTTTGATGCATCAAAATCCTTAATACCGCTTGACAACTTGCAAGCGTTCAAGGCGGAAACCTGCATTCTGATGAAGATTTGGAATTATTAAAAAATAAAATTTGCAAATAAACTATATGTATGGAATTCTGCTTGGATTATGAAAATCGATTGAAAAATATACACAGAAAAAATATTGACCTTGATTTTTACGTAAAAACTTTAAATTTATCAGTACAGGACAAAAAACACAATTTTGATTTTTAAATTTTTATGCAATAGTAATCTACACTTTGTTCTGCAGAACTGCGATATTTCGCCTATTTGCTCCAGTAGTAGATTGAAATTGTTAACTACTCTAGTTACGTCGATTCCTGCCGGAGCTTAGGGCACTACACCGCTGGAATGCTTAAATATATAGGAGAGGGGGATGGCAACCTGCAAGCACTGGAAACCAGCAAGCCTTTACCCTACATTTAATTATATTATTTTTATGCTTTTAAGTAATTTTAATTAAATTTGAAAGTTTATTTGTGTTGTTTAATGTATTCTCTGAATAAGTTTTATATAATTTATACAAAATTTTATTTATATATACTAAAAAATATCCCTTAAAAAAACCTCTAAAAACTGTTTCTGTGAAAACCATTTGGCAGATAAAATGTAACAGATACTGAGTACCTTGGTTCTTCTTAAGTCTATGGGTTCGTTGGTTTAAAACCTAATAATAATAACATTGTTTTTTAGTACTTTATTAAAAAAATATTAATAAGCCTTGCAAAGCAAAAAACCGTAGTTTTTCAAGTTTTTTTTACAATAAATTTTTAAACTCATTTATATTCTAATTATTACACAGAAAAAACTATTTCCCTACTTTTTTTCAATTAAATCGGTTTTGTTGAAAATTTCAAAGGCTGTCAATTAAAATTAATTGTATTAATTAAATATTTGCTCAAATCCGGAACTTGGTTGACATTTTTTATATTATCGCTCAATAGAAAACATCAACATATTGTTGTTGTTTTTTTGTAATATTTATGCAGTTGTTTTTTATAAATGTTTATGTATTAGTAATAAATATTTTTAATTCATTTCAATTGGATTAGATATTAATTCTTATTGGGTTTATTACTTTATTAAGTAAAATAATTTAGTTTCAGTGGTTTAAATCTGAATATTTATTTATTCTAAAACATTATCATAAAATTGATAATGTAATTTTTAAAGTTTAATTTTGTTTAATAAAAATTTTTTAAACAGAAAGAAAATGAAGAAAATAAATTAAAAGCTATTAAAAAAAAAAAGAAAAATACTCTGATTTCAACAAAAATGCCATTTTCTACCAAGAAAAAATCCAAAAAAAAAAATTCTCATATAGTCCCTACGAATCAATAGAAAGAAAACACTAATTTCTGTGTAAATTTGTTCACATTAAGTATAAATAAAACTGCTAACTAAATGAGAATTTCATGCCATTTTAAATTCAATGTTATAAAATTTAAACTATAAAAAAACATTTGATCACTTTTTAGTCAAAATAGTTATTATTTAATTGAAAAATAATTTAATTAAATAGCTATCAATTTCTAATTGAATAAGCAATTTTCGTTGTTGGCGGAATTTCAGCAATTAAAGTTATTGAATCGAAAATATATTTTTAATATCAATGAAACGGGCTTTATTAGAAAGAAAATTTTATGAAATTAATGTTTAAATATGATTTCATCCACGTGGCCGCCACGGCTGGCGCAATCTGTAACACCAATTTTCAACAAATTTTCGCATTCGATAACTCTTCGAATGTCGATTTCCAGGTGTTCAATTGTTAGTGGTTTATCGACGTAGACAAGTGACTTAACATAACCACAAAGAAAATAATCCAATGGGGTTAAATCACACGATTTAGATGGCCAATTAATTGGGCCATTACGTGAAATTATTTTTTCATCAAAAGTTTCTTTGAGTAAATCAATTGTAGCGCCCGCTGTGTGGTATGTGGCTCCGTCCTGTGGGAACCACATATCAGCAAGATTAATGCCACGTAATTGAGGTACGAAAAAATTTCGAATCATGTTTCTATACCGTTCACCATTGACAGTAACATTCTGACCATCGTCGTTTTTGAAGATATATGGGCCAATGACGGAATGCACATTATCAGTAACAGTAAATGTGGTCCGAAAACGATCTATTGTTCTTCGAATTAGCTGCTCTGAAGGACGATTATTTACGCCATAAAATGGAAGAACTGCACCATGAGTTTGACGAATAGAACAATTATTTTGATTAAAAATTCCAACAATTTGCACGCGTTGCTCTGGTTTAAGTCAATTCATAATGAAATTTCAAAGCAAACTAAACAAAAAGCAACTATCAGCTGTTAAATCAGTGTATATGAGAATATAAAAACTTTTTTCATCGTGTTAATTTTTGTATACTTTGATAAATTTGGATTTAATAGTGCTTTTTAAAAACCTCAATTTTTTTTTTTGGAAAGACAATTTAAAGCTGTAATTGAATATCAAAACCTTTTTTTTGCCTCAAACTTATTAATAGCAAAAGTTTGCATTAAATTTGACGAATTGAAATTATTATCTTTGAGACCATAACTCAAACATTTAAACTTTGTATTTGACCAATTAATCTTTTTATGAACCTCAATTTGTATATTAATATTTTTATGTAAATTCAACTTGTTATACACAATATTATTTAAAAATTAAATTTTTTTTATAAAAATGTACTATGGGTCGTATGATTGATATTAATTATAACTGAATTTTTGTAAATGTTGATAACTTTTGATATATTATTGATAGCATAATAATTTTAAGTGTTTTTAAAAAACAACATATTGTGCTAAAATTAAATAAATAAATCTATTAGTGCCTTATACCAGTTAATACCAAAAAAATTGTCATTAAAGTTCAAAAATTCAAATTGTTGATATTTTGTTGATACATTTGTCTTTAAGCAATAAATAAAAATCTTTTTATTTACCACAACTTGTATCACAATATTTTATTTAATTACAATTTGTTATTTTTAATTCTATTTTGTTTAATTCAATTTTTATATAAATGTTTTTCTAATTCAAATTTTATTGTATCTTCTCTGTTATCCTGTTATACTATTCTGATGCATGTTGTATATTGCAAGCAGTGTTGCCAGTGGGTTTTTTAAAAAGTACCTACACTAAGCAATAAAAATCCCTTTTCTCCCTACATGATCGAATTTTTTCCCCTACAAAAATTGCTACGAAAATTTTTACATTTTTATAAACTAAATATGTTTGAAATTTTCATACTTTCGACGACAATTCCAATTATTTTCAAAAATTAATATCCAAATGCTACTATCGGAAATTGGTTCAAAAATTATTTGAAAATAGAAATTTGATAAATTTTCCAAAATATTTTTTAAAATAGATTTAAAATTTTCAATATTTGCCAAAACAAAAATCATGCCAGCTATCAAAAAGTTTAATTTCATACTAGCGGTTTCTATTTTTTTTTTGGTGTTTTTTACATAACCCATCAAAAATTGTATTGCTTTTCGTCGGTGAAATTTAACATTGGTTTTTTATAGGTGGGAAGCTGTTCATACAATGCTGCACAACAACTTCCAAAGGCTAACTTTCTAAATAACTTCCAAAGAGATTGTTAGTTAAAAACCAAACAATCATCTATTAAAATTACAAATTATAAGAAACTAATTTTTTCCACTGAAATATCTCTCAAAATATAATCATTTTACAAAAAAAAAAATAAGATATAGCTGTTTTTGAAAAGATTTTCATTATTTGGAAGAAGTACCTACATTTTGACTAATTTGAAATATCTGTCCCTTTTCCCCTACGCCGTTATTTTGAAGACAAAAAAACCTACATGTAGGGATTTTCCCCTACTTCTGGCAACACTGATTGCAAGGAAACAAATTGTATAGTTTACTTTTTTATTGTCTTTTAATCTGAACATAGTAAAGTTTTAGTTAAGTCAAGTATTTTTACAACATCTTGTACAATTTAATCTTAACTAAGAATTTTTTACTTATAGTTTTCAATTTAGCCTTAAGTCTTCTTAACAAACAATCTAAAAGCCTTGATAATGACTTTTTTATAACAAGTATTGTATTAAAGAGTAAGAGAAATAAATGAAAGAAAAATGTGTTTTGTTTCACAATAAATTATAAATTTCAACAATGTGATTTGTTAAAATAAACTAAATAATATATTTTTTTTTAAATATTTATTTGTTATAAATAGCTCTGGGAAAATAGATTATATTTATACCCTATGGGGAATGAGATCGGTCCTGCGTGTGCCACAGGATCGGTCCCTTCGTGCCAGAGACCGGTCCTCTGCTAAACCCTACCCTATTTAAACAACTGGCAACTTTAACATGGGCTTGTCATAGGCATGCCACATAGTGGCATGCCACAGGACTAACCAATTATGGGCATACCACAAGACTGCCGCAAAAGGGCATGTTGTATAAAATAAACGAAAACTAAACAACTTCCAATGGGTGAAATTCTGGCCAACTGGCTTTTTCTTGTTAATAAGCATTCTGGTTAAGTGGTATGTCCTCCCTTTACCAGTCACAGGATTGGTAGTTTTAGGACAATTGACACTACTAAACCCACTTCAGTAATGAATTATACCAGTCCTGTGATAAGTCCTTCTTTAACCAGTCACTTTAAGGACAATTGACTCCTCATTCCCCATAGGGTAACAAATGAATTCATTTTATAAACAAACATACATTTTTTTTTGTATGAAATATTCTACGAATTGAATAGAATTTTATTTGGGATTTCTATTGATATTATCTAAAAAGTTATGAATATTTTTCGAAAATTACTCTTAATTAATATTAATCATACTCTCTGTGGTCTAATAAGTTATTATTTTAAGGTTAAGGTAAGGTTAATTCGTAAGAAAAAAAAGGCTTTTTTTGTGAATTTTTTGTGACGACACAGTTAAAATCTCTTTATTAAAACTAAAAGGACATTAAAGCGTGACATTTGAAGAATGTTGTATAAAATGTTCACGAAGAAATATTAAAAAAACACGCAATGGCAGCAATTATTCGGACGTGTCTGAAAAAAAAATTAGAATTGCAGTGCCCCTCATAACTTGGTGCTGGGTCATCTGAAATGAAAAAAATAAAGTTCACTCGTTAGATAATAGTTTTCCCCAGGTAACGCTGGGAGGGGTTTTTCGAAATTTGAATTTTTCACTTTTTGGAACACTTTAAAGGGAAAAACGCGATTTTTGGTAAAAAAAAAATCGGCTAATTTGTTATTATAAAATAAAAATTATTAACAAATTTGAAAAAAACTCTCCAGCGTTACCTCGTAGATTATGTACAGAAATAGTTTTCAAAATTTCAAAAGGATCGGTGCAGTAGTTTTGAAGTTATGACGGCCACCGACTTTGAAAACGTGAGTTGTGGGAAAAACGCTTTAAAGTTTTGAACACTAAAAATCTGGTATTAAACGTTTATAAGCAAATTTTATCGGCTTACCTCACACTGAATCATCAATGCCAGGTCCATAAAGGATGTTGCTATCATCCATGATGTCTAAAGCACCTTTTTGCTCCTGTCTACGACGAATCCTCCCCTATTTAGTTTATCTCTCAGCTTCCTGCTCTGCTTTGCTTATACGTATGGAGTGAGTTCATCACACCCAGTCATGAGCACTTGATCCACTATTGATTCCCATGTCTTGCATGAAGGTTAGTAAAGCAAAAGAATCTTTATTGAAGACACTGGCTGCCACATAAGCTGCAATTTCAACGATGACAGAGGAATAGGAACGCACGTGTACGTCTGCTCGATGGAATATTTACTGCTACACTAAATTTTATACTCTACACTGACATAATTGACATAAAAATCCTCGTAACTTCGACAATTTTGCTCCAACCGACATGAAATTTTAACGCAATATTCTTAACATATTAAGCATTTATTTAAAAAAAAAATGCAAAAAATTAAATACCTTAACCTAACCCTCCCTTAACTTCCACAGCATTCGTTTTAATATATACTATTACATAGTATTTATAAATTTATGTCATATCGAAAGATAATAGTAGTAAATTAAATCCATTCACAAACCATGTTTTAAAATTTATAAAATATTACACAGTTTTTTCATAGAAAAATCATTAAGAAAAACTCAAATATTATATTTGAGAAATATTTTCTAACTTTTTTTTGAGTGTACTGTAGAGCGGCATTTTTTTCAACTTTCGATTTTAGTCAATTATTGTTACGATTATTGTAGAACTAGGTCTAAAAGTTAGATGGTGCGAATTTGAGAAAAATCGGATAGCATTAACCCACAATGTTTTCGATTTTTGAAACATTTTCTGTAACTGCTTGAATAAAAATATATCGTGAGACACATAATTTTCAATTAATTTTGGCATGGTATGCATTACACATTTTTGAAATCGGATTAACGGTTTACGAAATATTGCGACTTGATGTTTATTAAAAATTGAAGTTTTTCTCCATACTACAAATTTTTTAAAAATGATCTGAAATTTTTTATTTTTTCACTAGCAAAACAGACGAAACAACTTTTCATTTGAGCATAATTATGCCAATAAGGGTTTAAGGATAATTTGTAAATTTACCTACAAATATCTTGTTTAAACTGAATATTAACTTTAACTTTTGATTTTCATTAATTAATGCTTTGATTGTTGTAGCACTAGATCTTTTAGTTTTGTTGACGGAAATTTATGAAAAATCGAATTGCCTAACATTTCGCGACTAGCCCAAAAAGCCTCTGACATGTGAGAAAAAAAATCAAAAATAATTTTAAAATATTTTACTTTTAAATTTTAAAAAATTTTAACCAAAAGTTTATTTTTCGTTCTCTTATAATAAATTATGATATGAGCTAGCTTCCCGGCAAAACTTTGGTAATGGGTGCGATAAAGTAATGCATTACCTTGTAATGTGTACTCCTTACCTGTATCATTATTTTCCAACATGAAATAATGAGTTACCGATAATTGTGCACTAATGGATTACCTTGTAATGATACCTCATTACATTTTACATTACTTCAAAACATAAAATAATGACTTACCGATCATCAATTACACAATGCATGAATTATAAACGTAAAGTAATTATTAAAACACGAAGCACAACAACTCATTTACATTTTAAGCAATAAAATATTATATGTATCGATCGCTCAGTTGGTCGAGTTCTCACCTAACTAATTGTTAAATACCAGAGACCCCAGGTTCGAATCCCAGCATGACCACGTAATTTAATTAATAAAAAAAGTTATTTATTTAATTAAAAAGAAAATATCTGTAAAAAAAATTGTATGCATTTTTTTTTATGAAAATCTTTTTATAGACACATTACTTTTTCCCAAAATGTAACCATATAAGTAACCAGTTACTTTACTCACTACAAGGTAATGAGTCCACTCATTACTTTTAGGCTCATCGCCTGTAAAATTCATCAGTGAAGTAAGTTGTAATGTAATGCGTGAAGCCCTATGGCGATACATTACTTTACCCATGATTTGGTAATGTGTGGTTTTGCTGGGTTATTCAAGTTCAAGATCATTTGTTTTTTGTTTAACAAAAAACCGTTTATCTACTAATAAACATTGTTGGTTTACAAGCTAGAAACTCTAGTCATAATACAATGTGTTGTTAGTGTTCATTAAATAAACAACACTTTCTGACTATAGCATTAGGGTCATAAGTCCTTTTTGCCATAATATTTTATTTCAAATATTTTATTTTTAAATTTTAAAAAATTGAAACCAAAAGTTTATTTTTTGATCTTTTATCATAAAATATGATGTGAGCAAGATTATTCAAATTCAAGATATTTTGTGTAAGTCCAAAATATTTTTTTTTTTGATTTGAACTAGTTCAGTTCTTCCAATTTTGTTTTTTTACATTTCATCAAGTACATAAAACAATAGGGATAAAGCGTTGATCTTTTTCCTTTAAAAATTATAATTTAGGTAAATCTTCTACCCGTTCTACGATGGTCCTCTGAAGATTTCCTGTGACGAAAAATGTAACATGTACGGAGATAAAGTCTGCATTAAATTAGCAAATGAAAACATTTTTAATTAATAAATAAACATTGCACGGTTTTTTGTTTAACAAAAAACAAATGATCTTGAACTGGATTAATCTTGCTATCATCATAATTAATTTTAGAAAATATATTTTGTGATACATTTAATAACATTGCAAGATACGTATTTGCAATTAAACGCTTTGACAGAATTTCAGAGTTCTCTAGAAAAATTTATAATATATCCTTCGAAAGCCTTTTAAAATGTCGTACCTTGGTCTTTCTAGATAAGATTATATATACTAAACAACCAGAATACCTATTTCAGAGATTAGAATTTTCAATATCGGCTAGAGGCAAAAAGATAAACATTATTCGCTATCGTGGACTCATATCAACAAGGCATTTTTATATTAACGCTATTCGTCTTTGGGCCAATTTACCTCCCAATATCCAAACAATTAGTAATGCAATGCAATTTAGAACTGCCATTTACAAACGTTTCGATTAAAATTTTGTTATTTAAATTATTATTTAAATCATTAATAATTCATGTTAAATTTGCTTTTTTTTGCCATCAATTTCTATGTTACATATCTCATTTTTATGTCTTATTATTATTTTTTTTTTTCTTTCTTTTCTTTTTAATTATTATATAATATTAAATATAATTTTATTATTTACATTTATATGTTATCTAACTCACTTTTATTTTTACTTTTTAACAAAATTTTATAATAACATTAATTATCTCAGTGCTGTAATATAAGATTTATTCTTGTTGTACTGGGTTGTCACAAATTTTTAATAAATAAATAAATCATCTCTAATATCAGACATAATTTTGATCAAATGAAAGCACGTTTTGCGTAGTATTTGAGCGCAAAAACAATAAATTCTAAGATAATTTTTAAAAAATTTCTAGAATTGTTTTTCATTTTTAGTAAAAATCAAATCGCAATATCTCCAAAACCGTTAGTCCGATATCCAAAATTTCATAATATTCGTATTTAGCATGCCGGAATTAATAAAAAAATTATGTGTCGCAAGACATATTTTTATTAAAACAATTTAAGAGAATTTTTCAAAAATCGAAAACAGTAATATCGGGGCAGCACCTGGTAAAGTAATCTAATTTTTTTGTTTCAAATTTGTACCAAGTAACATGTTCCCACGAGGAATTAAGAAAAGAAAAAAAACTTTTAGACCTAATACTATACAATAATCTAAACAATATATTTAAATTAAAAAAAAAAAAATGTTTTCTTCAGAAAAAAAAAAAATGCCACTCTAATGTACATGTAATCCAGCAATAACAAACTGAACTATAAAAAAAAAATAATTCAAATCAGAAACAAAATTATGAACATTATTTCCAACTGTAATAAATGTGAAAAATTTGCATTATAAACGTATTAAAACTTAGCGGAAAAATGCTATAATCCACATCTCAACATGCTCAACATTCGTTTAATAAAACAATGAATTTTGTTTTAATAACTACAAACAATTAATATTAACATATCACCAACATGGTGCTGGCACGACTCCCTGCATGGAAAAGTGCTACACTTGTTGCCAGATTTTTAAATATTTTTTTTAAGCTGGCAATCTTTTCGAAAACAATTTTAAATTAAATGTTTTTTTTAAATATCAAGCATAATTTAATGGTAAAATAATTGTTTGATTTTAATATAAGGGAATGTACCCAATTGTGGTCTTTTCCCTAAAGTGGACATTTTGTTTTTTTCGTGTTGTTGCTTAACTATGTCAAAACTGTCAACTGTCAGCGAGTTTAATTTCCGCTTTCACTATTTTAAAAACGTTTCGACTTAAATGCAGACACTTTTCTTGGTTTTAAGGCATCATTTCAAAACGCAATATAAAGTGTAATTTTTCGTCAAAATTAAAAGTGAATAACAAACAAGTTTTAAAGAATTTTCCAAGTCGGATTTTTGTAAACGGTAAGAATTTTGTTCACAATTTTAATAAAACTAATTAATTCCGTAAGCAAATATAATAAATTAAACCAAAATGTGAGAAACTAAATTTTCATAATGTTTGATATAGTTTCTTATTTTTTTGAATTTTTTTGTCAACTTTTAGTAATTTTTAAATGGCATACGCATCATTTTAACTGGTCTTGTCTATTTAGGAAAATTTTCCAACATGGTTCACAAAAAAAACATAGTTTGTTTACCGCAATTAAAAAAGTTAGCATTACATATGGTAAACCCTTAAGAATATTTGAACTATACATAAAATATTTTTATAAACAAAGTGAAAATAAATTTTATTTTAAATACAACTTCGTGTATATTTTACTTCATTTTCTAACAATTTTATTTGCTTTTAGAGAGTTTTTTAATTTTCATTTACTTGAAGGAACATGTAGTTCCCTAATGTGAACCTTTTGAGTTGTTTCAAAAATTGTTAAATAACTATTTTAAATTATTTCCCACAAGAAAATGATCTATGACCGAAAAATTCCCAAGCAGTTGGCCTGAAAGCTGATATAGTATATGGATTTCGAATATTCCACTTATCTTTTTTTTATATAGCCCAAATACCAGATGTTGGGCCGCATTAGGAAACATTCATTTGCTAAAAATTTTTGAGAATAATTAAATTATTTGATATTGTTATAAATTTATTTTATAGATTTTATACTAAAATTATAGAATTTAAACAAATAATTAACAAACAACATTAAATTAAATGTTTTTAAAAAAAAAATAATAGAGGCGTATGATTGATATTAATTTAGAAATAATTTAAAAAAGTTACAATAACTTTTGTTAGGTAAGATACAATATAATAAAAGAATTTAAAGTTTTTATTAAAGTTAACATATAATTAAAAAACGTTAACAAATTAATTACACTCAAATAACAAAGTTAGTAAAGTCAGTAGGGTGCTTGCAAAAAAATTGCTAATGTCAGCAAAATTAGTAGATTCAGCAAAAGTTTTGCTAAAACTTAGTGGATTAGAAATTAAAAATCCCTTGCTTAACATTAATAAATTTTTTGCTGAATATTAGTAGACTGAAAAAAACTCAAAAAATTTGTAGAAAATTCTTACTTTAGTTAATTTATTTTGCTGAAAATCATAAAACATATTTTTGTGATTCTTTTTAAAATAATTTACAATACATTACAAATATAAATATAAATATACTCCCACATTGACGACATGAATTAATATAATATCTACAAATATATAGAAATAATTATATAATATATATAACATAAACAAAATTATCTTTCAACTACTTACATTAATGGTTGTCTCAATGATGCTATCTTCTAAAGGAACGCTAATGCCGCAGAGAATTATAGAAACGAAACGAAAAAATATCAAAATGTAACATAAACAACCCGTTTTTTTCAATAAGAAAAATGAAACATAAAAATTTACATAATATGTATGTCCTGCTGTATATTTGTTATCAACTTGACCACTCAATTTTACTACAAATACACATTAATTTTTTAAATTTAAATATTATATTTTGTCTTTTATTTAATTAATAGACAATTACTTTCACAAGCCGGTGAAAACGCAAAATTTAAGTTGTTTCAATCGACAATTTTATTTTATGTATGAAAAACAGATACAAAAATCTTCCATGGTTGATTTTTTTTATGTGTCTTACTACAGTTTTACTTTTTAGTATAATTTTCCTCGTCACTACTACATCTTGACATCTAATTCATTCTGCGTATAACTTTTAATCTGGTTGTCGTTCAGACTATTGATGTGCTAATCAGCACAATTTTTTTAGCAAAATAAATTAGTAAAACATTAGTAAAATATTAGTAAAACATTAGTTTAAAACAGTTAAGTGCTGACCAAGTATAACTAAAATTTTAGTTTAAAACATAATTTTAGCAACAAATTTGCTGAAAAATAGTATACCTGATTTACAATATGGTTTACTAACTTTTCTACTAACTTATTTTTTTGAGTGTACTTAAAATTAATTAATTAGAATTTATTAATAAAATTAATTATGATATATTATTTCAAATATTTGAATTAATAGTCTTTCCTTTATTTTTATTTCCTTTTTGTTGTCATTAAAATTATTTATTTAAATTTAATATTTATTTTTAATATCAAGCATTATTTAATGGTGAAATTATTGTTTAATTTTAAAGAATTCAATAAATTTAATTGAAAAAAAATTTAAGAGAATAATTGAATTATTTTACATTCATATACATTTATTTTATATAGTTCATAGTACGATAAAATTATAGCATTTAAACAAATAATATTCAATTGAAGGGCGTATTGTAAAAACTTGATAAGTCACATTTAATTTTTGGTTAGTTTTCTCCTCGTAAAAAGAGAATACATTTAGGAAATATGGCTATTATAGGAATTTTATACTCTATATATGTGTAACAAGTGGTTAAGCAAGGCTTCATTTTATTTATTCAACAGATGTCTAGAAAACAGCGAAAACTAAAAAAAATGTAAATGTGGCTTATCGAGTTTTTACAATAAGCTCTTCAAAACATTAACTTTTTTTAATGGAGGCGTATGATTGATATTAATTCAGAGTTAAATTAAAAAAGTGGCTATAAGTTATGTTAGATTGTTTATAAACGCTAACCTTACTTTATGAGTTAAAAACTAGAAAAAATTAATTATTTAAAATTAATAAATTTGAACTTTTAAACAAATTAATATTGCTTTAGCTAAAATTTGTGCTTCAATAAGACTTTGAAATCATTTTTCGTATTTCAAATATTATAATTTAGAGACTTTTTTTATTTTTATTTCATTCATTATTTGGCATTAAAATTACACGGTGCTACAGTGAAACATTACAAATTGTGTCAAAAAATTTCAGAAACACGCTCAAATTCAGAAGTTATTCTACAAAAACCGTTTTCAGTGATGTTCGTCAACTTATCGACCTGTAACTCACTCAGTTTTTGTACGGGTTTGGAAAGAAAACTGATTACGCTTTAAAATGACGTGCGTTTTTTGATACATTTGTAAGTTATAAGTATTGTTTTTGTTAAGAATATCTACAAAAAAAAAAAACGAAAATTATAAACTTTTTTGATTTTAGTAGCTTTTCATTGCTTATTTAAATATGAAAGCTTATAAAAATTTATACCAGCGTATAAAGAAAATTTAGCTCTTAACAAAACACGGTTTTTATTTTTCAAATCGGATAAAAATTGTAAAAGTTATTCAACTTTTCATTAACACCATTCATAATCATTTTTAACTATACATGTTAACTTAGGTTAAGCTATTTGTACAGTTTTTAATTTACGTTTGTAAGTCAAGTGGTTTACCAATCCCAAAATTTTTACTTTAGAAAAAGTTTAGTAACTCTTGCAAATATAAACCGATTTTAACAAATAATATCTCGTTTTTTTTCTAAATAAAATTGCCTTTAAAATACAGTTCAAAAAAATTTAGGGTTTCATAGAAAAAAATTAAAATAACTCTTGTTGAATTTGAAAAATTAGGAAACAAAATGAAATATTTTTGATAAACACTTACCTAATTTCTTGGAATATATATTTTATGAATACAGTTCCAAAACTGTTTAAAAATTTTGAAATCGGTCAAAAAACGTGTGAGGTAGAGGTACTAAAGTGCTACGACCTACCGTTAAACAGTTTTTTGAAAGTAACTCAAAATTTTGAGGGTGTTTCCAAAGTTTTGAAAACGGTTTTTGTATGTCCTCACCTAGGCCTACAACCCCGGTTTTCGGGTTTCAAGTTCTGACAAAAAGTGTGTTTTTGTAGCAGTGTGTTATCATACACTTCAAATAATTTCCTGTTAATTTTCTATTTATTTCATTTTAATTGTTGTCCCACTTTCTGTTATTTATTTTCGATTATTTATTTTTCTCTTGGTACGTAGTTCATATAAATCTATTTTAAATGCCAGTCTTCGTTAGTACTTTTCATTTTAATTTCTTTAATTAATTTGAAAAATAAAAAAAATTAACGTTATCCATAGTGTCACTATCGATTTTTATGTATTTTTGGCTTGCCCAAAAATACATAAAAAGTTGCTATCAAAGTATGATTTGTCTTATAACATTTTAATATAAAGTTTTCTAAAGTTTATTTTTATTTTTGTAAAACAAGGTGTTAATAATGTCAAATATAAAATAGAAGACAATAGATTTTTATAACAATACTTGAAACTAAATAAAAGGGTCGTGCTTTTAAAGAAAAAGTTTAGAAAAAAGATGAAAATAAAAGAAATTTTAAATTTTAAACTAACAATAATACCCTAATCAACCTCTTTTTATTAATTTCGGTGAACAGTTTATAAGGACTTAATTTTGTTTTTTTTTATATGTGAAGAGTATTCTGTTTTTGTAGCGCTTGTAATTATGAAATTTTATGATAAGAATCATAATTGAGAATTTTTTATGTATTGTTGATCTTTTAATATTGCATTTCATTTTGAATTGTCAGGTTTGAGATCATACACTCTCATAAACCGAATAAATTCGGTTGGTGCAACCTCGTAAATTCGGTTGTCCTCACCGCATTCAGTTGGCACAACCGAATTTGGTTGCAACAACCACCAATTCGTTTACAACCACTGAATTCAGTTGTGACAACCGAATTTACGAGATTGTAGCAACCGAATCAGTTCGGTTGGCTGAAATTCTGTTGAGACAATTGAATTTGTTATGCGAGTGTAATTAAAATGTTTTTATTATTACAAATAGAAAACACTAATTGTTAATAAATATAAGAGAAGATGAAAAAAATCTTGTGGGGATCAGCGGTAGAGGGAGTGCCGCATTTTCGGTCTCAGTGACTAGGTCATCTTCAGCCTCATTCTAATCCACCACCCATAAGAAACTCAAGATTTGATCAGGTATACATATATATCAACCAACCACAAATATTGCTGATGTTAATTGATTACCCTCTAGCGCTGATCCCCGCAAAATTTTTTTCATCTTCGTATTTGTAATAGTAACATTTTAATTATGATCTCAAACCTGACAATTCAAAAATGAAATGCAATTTTAAAAGATCAACAATACATACAAAAGTCTCAAACCAAACGTACTAGTACCATGCACTGTAAAATCTAAAAGGAAAACAATCAACTACAATAAATATGGTGTGTTTAAATATTAGTATACATGTCGGATTCCCAATTCGTTCTCAG
Organism: Delia radicum; assembly: GCA_021234595.1. Taxonomy (NCBI): domain Eukaryota; kingdom Metazoa; phylum Arthropoda; class Insecta; order Diptera; family Anthomyiidae; genus Delia; species Delia radicum. Next base: position 100,739,817 of record CM037851.1, read on the forward strand.
CAATGGTAACATCAGCAGTTGGAGTGGCAACCCTGCCAAACAAAAACCTTTAAGATTTAAAGCTGTTGGCTAAACTTGTAAGATAAGACGAAAATAACTCATATTGTTCGGGTAATCAATTAACATCATCGATTTTCTGTATTTGGTTGATATATATACCAGATCAAACCTGGAGTTCCTTGTGGGTGGTGCATTAGAAAGAGACTTAAGCCGTGTGTCCACTAGCAAGTCACTTGCGGAAGACCTTCTGCAAGTATTTGCTGAAGTGTTTCCACTCAAACCGAAACTTTGGGAAGTCTGCTTCCAGAAGTAGTTTGTAGAAGTTATCACGACGAACTTGCTGCAAGAAATTGCAGACGTGTTTCCACACTATGTGTGTACAGCTTGCAGTAGTTTGCTTTTTTACGAATGACAGTATAAGAATGTCTTGTGGCAAAATAAGATTTTCAGCTGCCTTCGCAGCGTATTTAATTAAAAAGAAACAAACTATAAAACAAAAAGAAGTGTTTGGGTGAGAAATTGGGTGCTGCGGCGCGTATATTTAAGTTTCCTAAATGCATTACTTGAAGAATTGCGGACCAATTACCAAATTACCAAATGTGTTTTTTCACTACTCCAAACGAATTTATTTTTGTCCATTTTTATAAATTTTGAAAAGAACTCAAAAAAAAAACACAAAACAAAACTGAAAACAGAAGAGAATACCACAAACCGTTTACTCACGTATACCCGACTTCTTCTGCTAGTCTTCAAAACACTTATAGTTCACAGCAAGTCGTTAAAGTTACTTCCAGCAAGCACCAAACACGTAACTGCTGCAAGTAACTTCTGCAAGCCGTGACTTCTGGAAGTCGACTTCTAATACGTGTTTATACGACAAAAACTTCTGGAAGTCACTTCTGGAAGCAACTTCCGCCAGAAAACTTGGTAGTGGACACACGCCTTTAAGTTGACCTAGTCGCTTAGGTCGAAAGTGCGGCAGTCCCTCTAGCGCTGATTGAAGCTTAGACTTTAAAAAAAAGCTATAACTTTGGTCCATGGTCTTATAGGATTCCAAAAGGATATCTGTAAAGAACATCGCCTTAACTTTAAAACGTATGGACGGATTTTTATGAAATTTGGCAGAATGATTATGTATAGTAGTATTATCAAAGCTTTTAAGTTTAATCAGTATATGTTGAAGTTTAGGCGCGTTTTCGCTCAATTTCGCGTTTTTCAGAAAACGAAAAAAGAAAAAGAGAAAAAAAAAATTATCATATAGAGACAATCTGACAATAATAAGACACAAATAATAATAAAATTTAAATGGAAAATCACTGATGACGCCTGTCCATAAACAGGCATAAACTAGGCTAGTCTGATTTAAAAGTTAATAGTGCTTATTTAGAGAAAAACGTTTATTCTTCTTCTTAACCTCAACCTTTCTAAATTAAATTTGTCAAATGCGTATTAACTAAAAATTAATTGCGACTGTCTATATGACGTTAAAATAACACTGTACTAAAGAAGAAAATCGCCATATATGTTTAAATTAAAGGTCAAAATGTGTAAATTTTGGACTACAACTATATCTTGGTAAGATATAAAGTTATTAATTTTAATGGATTAGTTTTTGAGATTCGCTCTAAACCTAATTTGGACCATTTCGCATAAAATAGGCAACGAAAAAAAAATTGGTGGAAAAACATATTATTTATTATTCGTGTCGTGGTACACTTAGAATACTATGTAGGTAAAGACCACTGCAAATGTAGTTAAAAACAAATGAAATTTCTCTTAAAGAAAGGACGACTTACATTTTATTAAATTCAACTAACATTGTCATTTGTTTTTTAATGTTCAAAAAATAGTAAAAAATAGTAAAGGTAGTAAAAAATAAACAAACATTTATTTTTTTTTTTAAATAACAAAATACTACTTTAAAAAATTAATTTAAAATCATAAAACAGTCATTTGATGTGGTTTGTTTTTTTAAATGAACTACAAGGTTAGTAAAAAATGTAATTTGTTCTACAAATGACTGACATTTACATTAAAAATAAAGAAACTGTATTACAACCTAAACAACTACATATTTTTAAACCAGAAGTTGAATGAGTGTATAAATTACATTGCAAAAAAGCTAAGGTCGGTTTGAAGGTTAAAAGTTGTAGTAAAGAATAGAAACAAAGTGTATGTATGAATGAAATTTCACTTAGCTATTTTTAAAACAATTTTTTTTTTAAATTCGTTTAAAACCGTGCTCTGAAATGCGTTTTTCTCAAAATTGTTTGCCTTTTCTTTTAAAAAGTGCAGTTACTTTTATACCTTTTTAGTAGTTTTGCTATTTTTTGCTTTTTTTTCTAATAATGTTTTGCCATTAACACCACAGATTTTGCCATTTTTTGTCTTCTCTGGATTTTACATAAACAGTTTACCTTAAGAATATTTTGTGCAAGCCAAATATTGTTTTATTTTTCAACTCTGCTTTCTTAAGTTTAATCCAATTAAACTCTAAAAAAGCTAAAAGTTAAAGATTTTTTAAGGCTTTAAAAACCATGAACAAAAATTAACATAAGAAACAACTAAATTAAAAAAAAAAAAAAAAAACAAATTTAGAGAAAAATTTACACATAAAAGAAATTTATATTTAAAAATGCTTAAGATGACTTTAAAATAAAAATATTTCTAAACTTTTTAGGAAAATATGTACATAAAATGTTTACTCAAATACTTGTTTTATAAACTTAAAAATTTGTTTAAAATAAATATTTAATTTTTTTTTGCATTTTCATTTAAAACAAAGTTTCAGCACTAAAATTTGTCGTAGTTTTTATATATATTTAAATCTTTAACTTGTTAGTATGTTAGTTACTTTACAGGTTGTTTTTATAAACCCTGAAGTTATCTTCAAAAAAAAAAATATCCCTATAGCAAAAAAGTTTATTTTGTTTAGCATAAATTAAAACTAGAGTCACTTTTAATAAACGATGAAACTTTTTAACCTTTAACCTTAAACAAAAATCAAAGAGTGATAAAATCAAAAAACTCTAATCACTTATATGTACGTATGTTCTATATATATGAAAGAATAACGTTACTCACTCACTCACTCACTTACTCACTCACTGACAGACTCACTCACTCACTGACTGACTCAGCCTATACCCAGCCTATACCGCTGGAGCAAGGAACTTGAATTTTGGCATGAGGTCCATCCTTCTGAGTAGACGTCCGCAAAGACGTGATATTTGTAAATACATACGGAGAGGGCAATAGGGGGAAAGTCACTCCCTTGACGTCCTGGCCAAACTTCTTGGGAAAGAAAGCTGAGATTTTCAATATGTGTTCTTTTGGATATTACCAAATATTCCAGAGAAGCAACAATTAGGAAATTCTTCCTATTAATTTCTTTGGAAAGGGCATAGTGGAGAAATGAAAGGTGGTGAAAGATGAAGGGCTTCAAAAATGGCAACACTGTAATTGCGCGAGTATATAAGTCTTAGAACAGTTGTTGCTCGCCACCTGATGTAGAGTTGGCGAATTTATTGAAGCTATTTTGTTTCATTGCCCTGATTCATTATTTTACTTCGGTGGGGTTAAGTGCTATGGGAACACTGAAGGTGGGCGCAGCGATACATATAAGTGATAGAAAACTCATACATATTATTTTTCTAAATTAATGTTGTTGTCACCGGGAATCGAACCCGGGACCACCTGTGTTACAGTCCAACGCGCTTACCATTACACCACAACGCTGAAGCTAGGAACTTAAAATTTGGTATATGTGTTCCTAATCAGGATTTGACATGTGAATAGAGTGGTTTTTTGGAAATTCCTACCGAGAGGGACAGTAAGATTGAAAGTCCCCTCCTTGGCGTCCTGGCCAAATCACTAAAGCGAGGAATTTTAAATTTGGTATGTCGCTTATCACGAGTAGATATCTGAATTGATGGGTTCTTTGGGAATTCCCACAGGCAAAAGGGAGAAAAAATCTCCCCTTCCTAAACAGGAGTAGACATCTGTATAGAGCGGATTTATGGATTTTTTGCGGGAAGTGGCTAAAAGGGGAAAAGTGGCTGCGAGGAACTTGAAATTTGGTTTGTGTTTACCATATCGCGAGACGACATCTGTATTGACTGAATTTCCATGGGGAGGGACAAAAATGGGGAAAATATCCTCCTTGGCGGTCTGCGCAAACCGTTGATGATAGGAATTTTAAAGCAGATTTTTGAAATTCCATCGGGGAGTGGCATAAGGGGTATAATTCTCCCCCTTGGAGCCCTGGCCAAATCCATTTGGTCAGCAATTTAAAAATTAAAATGTATGTTTTTTCGAATAGCTCACTTATATGATATTTGTTTGGATTTCTGGCCAGGAACGTGGTAAAAATAAGGGTTAATATACCAAAAACTCTCCCCTAGGCGGTTGGGCCAAACCACTAAAGCGGGGAACTTAGAATTTGGTATGTGATTTCCTTATCACGAGAAGTAGCGCTAAAATGTTGAAGAAGTCGGCCTTGCCAAACTGCTGAAGCTAGGAACTTAAGATTTGGTATGTAGGTTCCTAATGAATCGTTGACATCTGTATAGAGCGGACATCCATATTGACGGGATATTTTAAAAATTCCCACGAGGAGGAAGAAAAATGGGAAAATCTCACATTTTTGCTTAATCAGGAGTAGATATCTGTGTAAAGCGGATTTTTGGAAATTCGGTATGTGGGTACTTAACACGAGTAGACATCTGTATAGAGCGTATTTTAGGAAATTTTTACGGGAAGGGGCAAAAATGTTAAAAGTCCTCCGGGGAGAACCAAATCGGGGTATAGTCTGCCCCTTGACGGCCTTGCAAGACCGATTAAGCTACATACTTGAAATTTGGTGTGTGGGGTTTAATGGCTAAAAGTTTTAAATTATATATACCTTGGAAAATGTCCTAAATTAATGTTAAGGTTCTTCTAGAATTTTTATGAGGAACGTAATAAAATTGTGACACAAAGGCGAAAAATAAAATTTTATAACTGGATTTTTAGAAATTCCTGCTAGGAGGTGTAAAATGTATCCCCACCTTTTAGTAATAAACCTAATTTTGAAATATTTTTTCATTGTTGTATGGGTGAATTAATTCACTGATAAATAACGTTTTGGAACTTTTGCGGGTTTATGTGGGTTATTATAAAAACCCAAAATATCTAATGTATTCCGATATATACAACTACCGCTAACAAAGTATCGATCTTTAAAGGTCGTCAAATCATAAAATGAGAAAAACTATGCACAAAAAAATCAACTCTTAATATTTTTTTTATTTGTGTTTTAATGTTAAAGAGTTTTATGTTACCTTAAAGCTTTTAATAAAATTCTTTTAAAAAAAGTACATGATTTTGATACATATTTTTTGCAACTTTCAAAGTTTCTTTAAAAATCCAAGTAGACGTATGATTAATATTAATTAGAGCTTTATAGAATAATTAACTCGGCAACGACTAGTTTCAGTGGTAGTTTTTTTTTTTTAATATGAGTTAAAGCCTTAAAAGGAGCCTAACTTAGATTTAACTAAAATCGAGTTTCAATTAAAATATTTGTTAATTCAATTAAAAGTTTAATTAAGTTCGTTCCTATTAAGGAAATTGCAGTATCAGTTAAAATAATTCAGAACTATTTAATTGATTTGAGTTTCAAACAACAATCATATCTGTTAAAACTATAAATGAATATTGTTTTTAATTGCAAACAAATAATACTATTAAAATTTAAATGAAAATTGAAAAAATCGGCAAATTAAAAAAAAAAATGCAAAATTAAAAAAATCGCCGACAAAAATCGGAAAATCGTAAATATTTGAAAACTCGTTAAAATTGAAAAAAAAGCTAAAATTTGATAAATAATTAATAAAAAAAATCGCTAAATCTATTTTAATTTTGTTAATTTTTTAAGTTTTGGCTATTCTTTATAAGTTATGCTATTTTTTCTTTTGTCAATTTTTTTTTTTTTTAATTTGCTGTTTTTTTTTATTGTTCCGATTTTTCAAATATTAGCGATTTTTTTTTAATTTTTGTGATTTTTGACTTTTGTTTTCCTTATGTTGTCATTATGGATTACAAAAACTAGAAATTTTGTTTATTTCATTTTCAATTAAACATTAATTCGATATTATTAAACTTTTAATTGAAAGTTAGTTTGAAATCAAACAAAGGTTTAATGGACATTTTATTGACAATAAATTTGTCTGTGTATATTTCATTTATATTGTTTAAAGCCTGTATAATTTAAATGAACTGCCTTTGGCAAATTTTAAACTAATTTCTGTTTTTCTTTTTTCTATTGCAGGTAAATTTATTTGGACAAACTTAATTGAATAAGTAAAAAAGAGGATTTATAATTAATTAAAATTCAACAAAACAGGTGTTTGCATAAAATTAGCATAAATAATTATCCTTAAAATATATATTTCTCAACTTAAAAATTTCTTTATTATCATTGTAATTAAAAAAGGTTGTGATTGAAATATGCTTAAAGATCGTAAACTTAAAAAGAAATTTTTAATTTATTTTTTATTTATTTAAAATCTTTAATTTTATTTGTAAATTTGCATAGAAAAATATTGTTTTATAGCCAAAAATTGCATTAGCTAAAATTGCATTTATTAAAAATTAACATAAGTGGCGTATGATTAATATTAATCAGAGACTAAAAGTCGGCTTTTTGTTGCAACTATATAACATTATATAATATTTTATTAACCGAAAAATTTTTCCGTGAATAAATTATTTTCCTATATTAGTTTACGGAAATATTTTTTTTTTTCGGCACACACAGGGAAAAATTTTGCTATTTTTAAACTGAAATTCGGTTACTACAAATCAATTTCAGTTATTATGAATTTCAGACGGTAGGCACAACTTTACATTAGTTTCTTAGAATTTATTACTCAAAAATCCTTTTAAAGTCTATTTACTTTCTGGATTGGTTGCGTTGCATATCCTTAGGAAAAGTTTGGATTAGAGGAGTGCGAATGCGACGAGCCTCCTTTGATCTGTTCCTCACGACCTTTGAGTGAATAGCGCACGATACACAGTAGTGCAATTTAGCGTACAATTTAGAAAGAATGCAGGAATCCCAAATGGAAGCTTCAGAGATGTCACGAACAACAGCAGATTCGACAATGTTACGGATAAGAAACTAATAATCATAATTTTAATAGACTTATCTTGGGGAACACATCTGGCACAATTTGTGCAACGGACTGCTTTTACGTGTACTCTGTTGTGCTTGCAACGCAAACCATTACGACGTTTCTTAGTCATTCTGATATTGTCTTCTCAGGTCGGAAGAAAGAAAAAGAAAGGTTTTCATAACAAAGTTCAGTTAATTCTAAAATTCTAAATTTTTGTTGCAACAGCCAAATTATTCAGAAATCTAATGCAAATATCTTTGCATTAACTAAATTTTTTAAATTGATACCATTACTATATATTGTTTTCAATTCGGTTGACACTTTTTTTGTCTGTGTGCAGATTTTATTTCAGCAAAATTTTTTTTCTTAATATTGTTTAAAACCAAAATTTTGTTCCGTTGAAAAATTTGTTCTTTTGCAAACTATTTTTTTAAGCAACTACATTTTGGGGTATTAAGAAAAAAGTTTTTCGGAAAGAAAACTTCCGTAAAAAACTGCGCTGAAAAAATATTTCTCTAAAAAATCCCCAAAAAACACTGCAAAAATAATTTTTCAAAGCAAAAAATGTTTGGGATAAAAAAATATTATTTTCCGATTTTTTTTTTTAGAAAAATTGTTTAGTTACCCCCACATTGTTTTACCCAGAAGCCTTTAAATTTGAACTTTTTTCCGCTGAGTATTTTTCTGGAAATTTTTTTTATAAAAATTTTTTTACTCTAGATTTTGTTTTCTCAAAATTTGTTGTGTGGAATTTTATTTCCGCGGCTTTTTTTTCTGGAATTTTTTTTTTTTGTAAACATGGTCGAGCCTGTAATCGATACCAGGTCGATAGATTAACAGGCAACTGCTCTAAATACTAATCCACCGAGGCATATTGATAGTTTAAAACATAAATGAATTATTTTTTTTTTTTTTTTTTTTTGTGGAAACTTTCTTTATTCAAAAAATATCTTTTACAATAGTTTGTGCATCAGCGTCCTTTGGACATTATTGAGGCGAATTGGCAAAAAATTATTTGCTTACAAGCATATATATAAAAAAAAGTTAATTTAGAAAAAAAAAAACAATTAATAAAAATTAAATATTTAAAATTAAATAACAAAATTTAAATGTATACGGAGGCTCTGTGCAATAACTCCCAGGTGAAAAAGTCAAAAAAAAAAAAAAAATGAATAAGTCCCAAAATGTTTCATACAAATTTGGGAGTAATTTCAAATAAAATAATGCCCAGTTCTTTTTGCACTTATTTCATTTTTTTAGAAGTTATTTCATTTTGTTATTTCATAATGCAGTAATTCCGAAATGAAATAAGTCCCAACAGAACTTAGCGTGGGACTTCATTTTTAGTAGGAGTTATTTCATTTTCAAAAATTCATTATTTTTTTAATATTATAATTGCTGTAGCAAAAGTTGCATTTTATATAACCCATAAATTGGCAGAACCGTAACAGCAACATCTTTATATAGGCTCAATGTTGAATATAGTAATGGCAAATTATAAACTGTTTTCAAAGCTTTATTCTGAACCCTTTGTAATGCTTTAAGTTCATTACTCTTTTTGTAACCATAAGTTATTGGCAAATAATTTAAATTACTATGTATTAGCGCTTGGTAGATAACACAAGGCAACAATTTTGAAAAAATTTTAGGGGCTTTGAAAACCACTATACAATTTTGATGTATTGTGGTCCCAGTAGTACAAATATGGTTCAATTTTGAAATTCTATGGAGAGGTTTTTTTTTAAAAAATTTTTAAGTAAAATTATAAATTTTTTTTAGACGTTTCTCCACATAATTAATGATAACTAAAAAAAAATTAGTCCGATATTATTCAAATAAATTTAGAAAAACTGAAATTTACATAGCCTTTAATCCGTTAATATATTGCGTTTCAATCGGCTCAGTAGTTTCGGAGTTATAATAAAAAATTGAGGGAAAAAATATTTTTTTACGTGAAAATAGGAAATTTTTTTGTTTTAAAAAAATCATAAAAAATCGAAAACGGCAAAAATCGTTCAGATTTATTGCTTTATCGCAAAGCCACATGTAATAGGAACAAATTGAGATATCGATCATAAAAATCGATTGATTTTTTTTTCGAATTTATTCACAATTAAGTGAATTCGCTCATTTTCACCAAATTTTAGTTTTTTGTCTGATATACATAAAATTGAGTAGTTAATGTTCTTCTTTCGATTGATTGAATTTTGAAAACATTTTCTCCATGCTATGTACAAATTTTCACATCAAAAATGCATTACATAGTAACATTCGTGTATTTTTTGGCAAAACCCTACCTAGAATATACTGATTCTATTCTTCGGAAAGACATTTGTGTTGGATGAGCTTAAATGTAAATAAATAAATAAATTAAATAGTAGAAAATTTATATTTTATTATTCACATTTATTATAATAAATAAAACAAGAAAATAAATAAATAAATATGTATTATAAACTACAAACTCTGAAATTTTCTTTTAGTCGATTTTCTACTATTGTTGAATAACGAAGTGTTACTCTGAATACTCCAGCAAAAATCAGCCATCATGTGTGCATCCCAGCGACCCTGGTATCGTTCCTCCATTGTCCGGATATCTTGGTGGAATCGTTCGCCCTGTTCTGCACTCAAGTCTCCTAGATTTTCAGGAAAACGATCTAAGTGACTGTGCAGGTAGTGTACTTTGATGCTCATGTTGCATCCAAGATTCTGGAAGTGAGTTAACATCTCTTCAACGTGCGCAACGTAATCATCACCCTTGTTATTTCCTAAGAAATTTTGAATAACCCATACAAACGAATCCCATGCATTCTTCTCAATTTCTGACATTGAGAAGAATGCATGGAATTTGCGAATTTGTGGGCCATCAAATATGCCTGCTTTCAGCTTTTCCATACTTAGATTGGGAAACTTCCTTGAAATATACTGGAAACATTCACTATCTTTGTTAAGTGCTTTAACATATTGTTTCATCAGACCAAGTTTAATGTGAAGAGGGGGTAATATGATGCGATCTCGGGGCACTAGAGCCACATTTATAACATTTGGCGTACCTGGAACTAGTGTTTCCCTAGAAGGCCATTGTTTTCTCTTCCAATGTTCTGTTTTAGCTCTGCTGTCCCATAAACATATAAAACAAGGATATTTTGTAAAGCCGCTTTGTTGGCCTAAGAGGAAATTTACCATCTTAAGATCAACACAAATTACCCACTTATGTTCATCATACTTTATCTTCTTCATGACCAATGCAATTACAGAGTATTCTTCTTTTACTTTGGTTGAATGTGCGATCGGCAAGGAGTGAAATTTATTTCCATTATGCAAAAGGACACAATTCAAGCTGCGTTTTGATGAGTCGATAAATAAACGCCATTCGTTTGAATCATATCTCTGTAAGCCCATGGCAGTCATCAAACCAGAAATATCTGTGCAGTACACAAAGTCATCCTCTTCAGCAAATAATGAAGTAAGTCTTTTTCTCGAGTACGGTAATACGAAACTTTAGTTTCTTTAGTTATGAGACCTGTTTCTTTCATCCGGGACGCAAGTAATTCAGAAGATCTTTTTGACAATCCAAGGTCTCTAATTACATCATTAAGCTGATCTTGATTCCATGGTCTCGGCGAGAAATGTTTGTGTGGGATGAACTCGTCATTTTCAGCTGTAGATGGTAGGGCTGGATCTGACATATCTGATTGGTAAGACATACTTGAGGTTGAGTGTCCTGGTGAAGATGAAAGCACATGACTACAGCTTGCACCCCGATCTTGAGCATATTCTATTTCTTGTGAATGTAGAACTGCAAGTGTAAACCCATCAGCAGACCTCGTGGGGTAAGACCATCGCATATGTTTTCCAAAACCGCTTTTTGTACTTAAACAAAAATAACACTCGGATGCGTGGTTCGCTGTTTCTCTCCATAGCATAGGCTTCAAAATTTCCAAGTGTCGTCTGTAAAATGAAAAAAAAAATTGAAATCAGGAATATGAAGAATTCAAATTTTAATTAAGAAATATTGTAATTATAAAATATTCCAAATCTATTAATTTATACTTACTTTACGTTAGAAGACTTCATAGATAAATTCAATCGACATGGAATGCATATAGTACTCGGTGTCCAATGCTGGTTCAAATTGTGCGGATAGATATTATAGCAATCTTGATATGACTTTTGCAATGAAGTTAAGAAGAACTTCCGTTTTTTCCCGGTGATATATTGGCCGCACACATAACAAAATAAATCTGGATCGTTTTTACATAAAAATGTTCTGGCTTTCCGGCTCATTATTTTTGAAAATTGTTTTTAACTTCTAAGCTGTATGACTCTAGGTATTATTGTGTAGGTATTAAATGATGTTTGCGTTATCGCAAACACTTCTTGAATGAAATAAAAAGGGTCAAGGAGATCTTATAAATACTGATACTATAATTTGGGATAACCCTTTGTGTGGATACAGTTTGTGTGTGCTGCAAATTTTTTATTATTCCCAAGAATCCTAAAAAACATTAAGGACTTTTATGAAAAAAAAAAATCATCCGTTACAGGTAGCTAACGGAAAATAAGAGCACTTCAGCGTACACGCACATTTATGAGCGTTTTATTACTATCCTACCGCAATCGTAAAAATTAAACAATCTTTTGTTTATTACTTATTTTTTTTTAATTATTAGAATCATAAAAATGTCATAGAGGTTTTTCCCAAAGGGGTTTTGCCAAAATGCGTGTCGTAAAATGCACCTGAGTTTTTATGTTCTGCATTTTCATTATATAGTAGGTACAATTTTCTACAGTGCTTGTAAATATGCGATACCTTCAATTAATTGTAAATAAAATGTAAAGCATGCATCGATTTTTATGATCCATATCTAGTTTAATTCGCATGATATGTAGCTTTACTACAAAAAAATAAAAAGTAATATTTTTTGCAGTTTTCGATTTTTTCCAGATTTTTGTTTTTCAATTTTTTTTTTTTTTTAGCATTTTTTTTTTTTTTGCTAACAATTTGTTTCATAATTTTGAAACTATTGATCGCATTAAAAAAATTTGTACACGTTCTTTAAAGATATTGTAAACCTTAATTTTTGTAAATTTAATTTGACAAAATCGGACTAGTTGTTTTTGAGTTATGACAACATAAGTGGAGAAATGTCTCAAAATATTGTCAATTTTACTTAAAAAATTTTTAAAAAAAAAATTATCCATAGAATTGAAAAATTTTACCATTTTTGTACTTAGGCAGCCATGATGCATCAAATCTATATAGTGGTTAGTCAAGCCTTTTTTTGCTGTTGACCTGTGTAATCAATTTTATTTTTGCATCAAATTTGTTTTTAAACTTATACATTAATCCAATAACTGAGGTGATTTTCGATTTCAGATGTTGTATATGCATATCCCATTATAAGTAATTCGGTATGTATACACCAAGCTATTTCGTTGAACTGCTTTCACAAACTTCTTTTCCGTCTACATATATGCTAAACACATAACAGTATCATTTAAATAAGGTTTAAATCTTAGTATATTAGTTTTGTCAGCGTTTAACCTCAAAAACTCTGACATAAACAATGCATCACGTTCCATATGAGCATTTAGAGCTATTTCATGTTTATATGGATAAAATAAACAAATATCATCAGCATACAAAAATAAATTTCCAAATAAACCAATATTCATTTTATCATTAAGATAAACAGTAAATAAAAGTGGACCCAACACACTTCCTTGCGGAACACCATATTCGACCAATACAACATGACTTTTGCAGTTATTTACTTCGACAAATTGCTTTCGTCCTGTAAGGTAGTTTCTTAATAAAAGTAATGCTCCTGAGTCAACACCAAAATACTGCACACTCATAATAATCTGTAGGTAAAATACACGAAAACCGTTGTTCATTTTACGAAAGTTTTGGTTAGTTTGACATTACGAAAAAATTTGTAGAATATATAAATCACATTTCGTAAAGTTTTCTAAAAACCTTTTTTAAATAAAAATGTGGTGCATACCTTACGGGTTTATTTTAAAATTAAAAAAAAAAATTTAATGGTGCCACTCCAGAATCGAACCCACGATTTCAGTGACGTCCTGCTGTGTTGAAGTAGACCCCTCTACCATTTGCACCAAAGTAGCTGATGCAATACAACAAACTAAAAAGGAACTTAAGTCGAAAATATTATGAAATTTTTATGAAAACTAGAAAAATATGCTACAAATATTTAATAAAAAAGGTAAAATGGCAATTAAATATTTTTATTATGTTTATTGAACTAAATAAAATAATATAATTTTTTTATAAATACATCAAATAATATATTAAAAAGCAAAATAAAAAAATAATAAAATTATAATAATAAAAAACTTAAATAAAAATTTCAAACTAATTGCATTTTATTATTAAATATTTTATCTTTTTAAATATTTGTTTTATTGAATTTCATACTAAACGAGGCAAATAAAGTGGAAGTAGTGTTTTTGGGTCCTCTATAACTTGTTTTAGGATCCTCTTTATTAAACAAAATACAAAATATCCATTTATATCAAACCCAAAAATAGTAATAATGAAATAAAAAACATAGAAATTTAAAAAACATTAATAAACAAAAAAAAATATAAAAACTAAAAAAAAAAAAAAAAAATTGTCCTGGCCAGGAGTTGAACTCGCAACCTTCTGATTGCAAATCCGACCTCTAACCACATCAACATCCATATGTAATATTTGTAACATTACAAATTTTCGTACAATGTACTAAAAAAAATATTACGAAATCATGTTTGTATTTTTTACGAAATTTGTAAATTTATATAATTTGTTGTATACGAAAGTTTTGTAATATAAACAAAATGTTTGTACATTCTACGAAAAAAAATTTACGAAAAATTTATTTGTATTTTTAAGCATGGATTATTATGAGTGCAGTTTTTGTAGAAGTATTTCATGATCCACAAGATTAAATGCCTAAACACTTCTTTGAGAAATCATAAAATACCCCAGCCACACCTCTAAAACCTTTATCCAATCCTTGACAAATGTTATTTATAACGTTTACCACTGCTTCTTCAGTACCACAACCCTTCTTGAAACCATACTGACATCTCTGTATAATAAATTGTTTTCATTTAAATACGACGACAATTGTTTATGTAAAATTTTCTCAAAAATTGTATCTACCAAACTAACACCTTACCCTTTAGCTTACAAAAAGATGAATTATAATGAGTGTAAAAATTGATTTCCAAAAAAAAAAATGTTGTATCATTTGCCTGAAAGTGATAAGATGAATGAATGCTCACCAATTATTTTTTGTATGGGAGTAATGCATTATAAGTTATATGCAGAAGGTAATAAGTATTCATTACAATTTTATTGTTTGGATTGTATATTTCTTTGCAATATTGCTGCAATTACTACACTCATAATAATTAATGCTAAAAATACCAAAAAAAATGTCAAAACTACGAAATGTTTTGTAAAATAAACAAATTTTCGTGTATTTTACGAAAGTTTTTGTTATTTTGACATTTTTTCGTATTTTTATGCATGGATTATTATTACACAGTGCAATAAGATGTACAATACTTTTGCACAATATATGGCACCACTCCTTTGTTATGTTGTGGAAGGATATAAAAACTACTCAATGTGGCCAACACACTATAAAATATTTTTCACATTTCTTAATTGCGCAATGAAAATCAAAACCTTTTTGATTCTTTCCAATATATTGTACAATCAATAACCAATATGACATACACACTGGTAATATATTGCACAATTGCAAAAATTGAACAAGAATATAGCGTAGTGTATGGGGTAAACTTTACACATTTGTAAAAAAACGCCCAACTTTGAGTAGCGCTTCAGCACGAACTACACCAAATTTGTTTAAAAGAAAAAAATATGTAAAAACCATATTAACTGGGAGAATGTTTATACCAAGTTTTACTAAAATCAAAGAGATAATGTTTAAAATGTAATTTTTCGTGTTCATTATTTTTAAAATGTCCCATATATTAAAAACTTGTTAAATAATTTTGATCCATTTTTAGTTCTGTGTAAATATTAAATAATATATTAATACCTTTGTTTATATTTTAGTATCATAGTTCAAAGATACATATTAAATAAATTACTTAACCAAATAGTTTTAGTTGGTTTTACATATTTTGTTTGTTTTCCAAAAAGAAATCCTTTTTTGTTTTCAGTTCATAATCTTTTGTTTTTCAATGATTTATGACTTATTTATGCACATATATTAGATATAGATTATGCACTGCAAAAAACGAAATTTAAATCCGTTTTTTTTTTGTCTTTTTTTAGGTAAAAAAAAAACAACTAAAGACAAAAGCATATAAGCCACTGTTGACCTAATTAAACAAAAAATCCTTACTCACATACATGCAGATATAAAAAAATATAAAATTCTAGAAAAATTGCTTATAAAAATATAATAAATTCTTTATTCTTTTTAACTAACATAAAAACAATATAACAAAAGGATTTATACTATACACTCTACTGTCTGTAATTACAAAAGATTTAGATGCTGTTTTTCTTGCTCAAAATATCAACAACAATAACTTAAGTTTTCAAATACAGCAACAGCAGCTACTAATTTGTATAACTGAAGATGTAGATGATATAAGGAACACAGTTTCCGGGATGTTTTTTCTTAAAGAACCCTGTTAAAAATTGACACATATGAATTCATACATGAGCACTAGGGTGTCCCTTAAAAATAGATTTGTCATTACACCAACCCAGCTTTATTAGAAATGGTACCAAATGGAAGAAATCAGTTGATATTTTTTTTTTTGGAAAACGTTATTATTATTATTAAAAATTCGCAAAATTTTAAAATTTCGAAATAAATGTACTGTTTATTTAAAAAAGTTATTAAAATTTTAAATTTTCATCAAAATGCAAACTTTGATGAACAAATTTTTGGGAAAAATATCACTTAATATTCATAAGACAATAATAATGTTTTTTTGTCCCCATTAGTGCTTGGGGACAAAAAAACATCCATAAAACGTAATTTTTATTATGAATACAAAAGTGTAAAGCTTTTGAATTTAAAAAAATAAATTTCCAATTGTCAAAACTACAAAAACTTTCGTAAAATGTACAAATTTTTTTTTATTTTACGAAAAATTTGGTTATTCTGACATTTTTTGGTAATTTTACGCATGCATTATTATCAGTGTAGGAAATTTACAGATTGACAAACTAACGAACAAGCGCAATTATTTATCGTACAAATTTTACTGTTAATGGTTAAAAAGGTGGGGGGATAAAGTGTGTTAATGATATCCGATGAAGTCAGAATTCCATATCTTCTTAGTTTTGAGTATATCAAAGGAATAAGTAAAAAAAAAATTAATTTTTCAAAATGAATTAAGTGTACACTTTTTTTTTTAAAAAAAAATGGCCCATTTTCGTCCCTACTTTGTCAAGGGTTAACGTTTTGTAAACAAAAAATATCTATTTGTTTCATTTGGAGCATTTTGCAATAAAACTGGTGGATGCGATGTACGAAAATCGACAAACCGATTTTAAGGGACATCCTAATGTAGAGTTTTCAATAAATCTATAAATATTTTTTTTTTAATTTTTTTCCCGCAAATATTTTTTTCCAAAATTTTTTTATAGCGATTTTTTTTTTCTTGAGTTTTTGTTCCACAGATTTTTCGCTCTCATTGATATTAATCTCATGTCTGTTATAACTAGGGCTCGGAAGTTCATGTAAATACATACATGTTTGTTGTCGTTAGCAGGATGACAAAGTTAACCAAATAACTTTTCGAATCAACAAATTTTGCGACAAAATGCCATCAATTGATTTGTTAATGCATATTTTGCTATAAATACATATTTTTACATATTGCATATTTTTGTTGCATATTTTGCTATAAATAAATATTTTTGCATATTTTGCATTAAAATGCATGTTTTAAAGAAAAATTTTTGATATTTTACTAAAATCTGCGTTTTAAGAACATTTATATATTTTATAAATTTGTTTTCTTTAAAATTATAAATATTTTTTTGATGCATATTTTTTCTTCGCGAAGAGAAAAATACTGCAATTACTGACTTTCTTATTGTGATTACCGCTAATTTTTTAAATGTTAACCGGTTTTTTAAGACAAAAATTACTTAAATTGTGCTAATAATGTTGGAAGCATTATAAAAATCAGTAGTAAATGCATATTTATAAAGTTTTAAGTGCATGAGATGTTGGTTAGTTCGGTTAAAGATCATGAATATTTTTTTTCATATTAACAGAAAAATTATAATTTTATTTGTATTAATTTACTTTAATTAACAGAAAAAAAGTTAAAGTTAAAACAAGTTTTTTTTTTGTTTGAAAAACATACATGACGTATGAGTAATATTAATTAGAGGTAATTTTACAAATTCTTTAATAACTCTAAAACTAATTAAAATTAAAGCATAATTAAAAAATGTTTTTAAAAAATTCAAAACTTACAGTATGAATATTTAATTTAGCATCCCCTTTAGACCCTCAAAACACAAGAAATAATTCTTCAACTTTAAAAATTCGCCAAAAATTAAAAAAAAAAAATTAACATTTATATATTTAAATTTAATAAATTTTTTTCTGTAAAATTATAAATATTTTTTTGATGCATATTTTTTCTTCGCGAAGAGAAAAATAATACAATTACTGACATTCTTATTGTGATTACCGCTAATTTTTTACATGTTCACCGGGTTTTAAGACAAAAATTACTTAAATTGTGCTAATAATGTTGAAAGCATTATAAAAATCCGTAGTAAATGCATATTTATAAAGTTTCAAGTGCATTTTATACGATTTTTAATGCATAGTTTATGTACAGAAAAAACGATTATTAATGTATTAACTTCCCACCCCTAGTTATGAAATACATCAGTCAAGTTTCTAAGATAAACCTTTATGGACTTCATTGCAAAACATACATGACGTATGAGTAATATTAATTGAAAATAAATTTATATAATCTTCAATAACTATAAAACTAATCAAGATAAAACGTAATTCAAAAAGTTTATAAGAATTAAGGGTAACCACAGCATAAATATGTAAAAAGAAATAAATTGTAAGCCCTTAAAATATATGAAATTATTTATCAAATTTAAAACAAGTTTTTTTTTTTTTTTTGAAAAACATACATGACGTATGAGTAATGTATGAGTTTTTAAAAATTTCCAAAACTTACAGTATAAATATTTAATTTAGCTTCCCTTTAGCCCCTCAAAACACAAGAAATAATTCTTCAAATTTAAAAATTCATCAAAATTTAAAAAAAAATTTACATTTGAAACAGTGCTGTCGCTTGAAATGAAGTAGAATTTTAAAGCTATGTTGTATTTTTGTTATTTATTTTCCCCAGCAAAATAATATATAGCATATAAGTGCATAAGAAGTGCATTTTTTTTTGTTCTTTCATGTTAGCAACCCTTACTTTTTATGGAATTTACCTTGTTTTTGTGTGTTTAGCTTCGAACAAAAAAAAAAACTAAATGTTAAAATTTACTATTTGATTTAACTATACCACGCTTTCTGTTTTTTAGTATTTATTTTCTTATTTTGTAACATTTCAATGGCTTCTTTCTTTACCAACATTTATGCTTGTCAATAAATGTTTTGCGTAGAAACATCCCTGAAAGAAATAAAGACTCGGACTAGTAAAGAAAAAAAAAAACAAAACGGTTGGAAAAGGGGTATTGGAATTATACTAAATTTATCATTCATTTAAAAAACTGACGTGGTGTTAAAAACAAGTGTATATTATACTTAGTTAACAAAAGAATAATAAAATCAACATATAATTTTTTTTTTTTTAAATAAAATATTTAAAGTAGTTAAAACTTAAAAGGTTTTCTTTAAAGTTGAGTCGAAAAGTGCTTTAAATAAAATGAATTATTTGGATGCTATGATGTGGTGAGATGTGATATTTATTTTGTTATGGATTATTAATAAAAAATGTATGGACTTTTAAGATTTCTTACAAAAAAGTCTTATTATTTTATATTTGTTATATAAAGGCGTTTGAGTAATATTAATTTCCATCACATTTTATTTAATTTTGAAATAACTTTTTATTTTCTGATAGCAGAAATTTATTTTCGATTGCAAATGAAACCTTATAACTGCTGTCAGTTTTAACAACAAACTGGAAAAAAACATATTTTACTGCATTTAGAAATATTTATAGAAATATTTTTAAAATATTCTACACACAATCCAACTGCATCGCTTCAGCATATAGTATATCGTATAAACGTCCAATTTACAGTATTTAGTATGGTATGTAAAAGACGATCCAAAAAATGTCACAGTGTAACTCGGCTTCATTTTGGAGAAATATTTAAAAATTTGCTTTTTAGAACTACAATGCGTATGATGAATTTTATTGTATATATTATATGACTTATCATACGTATTGTAGTTCTTACTAATAAGTTTTAAAATATTTGATATGGACAATATTTGACGAATATTTTCTTCAAGACGAAGCCGAGTCATTACATGGTGCAACTCTCTGAACTTTTTTACATGTTGCCAACTTATGACCGTTTATATTAAAAAAAAATATTTAAGAATCACCGAAGTTTTAAGAAAATTATTCCCACTAGTGGGCATTGAAAGGCTAAGAAAATACAAAAAAAAAATCGTTGAAATTGAAATAAATCATCAAAAATTAAAAATCGCTAATATTTGAAAAAATCTCCAAGATTCAAAAAAATACCATATTTTTAAAAAAACACAAAATTGGAAGAAAAAAAAAGCTAAACCTCAAAGAAGTCATTAAAACTAAAAAAAAATCGTTAAAATTGAAAAGAAAAATTTTTTTAATCGCCGAAATTTAAACATATCTCCAAAATTTTAAAAAATATATAAACTTTCAAAAAAAAAAAAAAATCACCAAAACTGGAAAAAATTCCTAAAACTTAACTTATTTAAAAAAAAAATCATTTAATCTGATAAAAAAAAAACCGCTAAAATTGCCAAAAAAAAGCTGCAAAATTAAAGAAATCGCTAGTATTTTAAAAAATCAAAAAATTTACAAAAATAACTCCAATATTAAAACAGTATATTAAATTAAAAAAAAAAAACGCCACAATTAAAAAAAAAATGAAATTGTAAAAATTCACTTAATTATTTTGTAACGTCCATATCTCGAAAACATTATTTTTTTTTTTTTTAATTTCTGTGATTTTCCATTTTAACGATTTTTAGTGATTTTTTTTTTTAATTTATTTATTTATTTATTTATTTTATTTATTTTATTTTCCATTTCCTGTACAACAAGATTTAATCTTATATTTAAAGTACAGGAGTGCAATATCCAAAATTAGATCAAAACAATGATTATTACAAAAAAAAAAAGAAACATAAATTACAATTAAGTTTGTTCAAAATATTTATATAAAAACTGCTTAAAGCTATTTGCGTTGCTATTAAGTTGTAGGGTATGTGGAAGAGTATTCCAAAGACGTGATGCATATAAGTAAAACTGCCATTCAGATACTAGGCAACGGTGTAATGGAATAATGATATTTTTCCCTCTTTGGGATCTGGCAAAGCGAATTTTCTCGAAAAGGTATCGTGGGGTAATTTGGGCATTTTATTTTTGTAATTTTTGCGATTTTTATATTTTTGGCGGTTTTTAAATATTGGAGATTTTTTTAAATTTTGAAGATTTTTTATTCAATTTAAGCGATTTAATTAAATTTTTATGATTTTTTTCATTAATGGGGATTTTCAATTTTGTGAATTTTTGTTTCAATTATGGCATTTTTTTCTTTATTTTTACTGACTTTTTTTTAGGGATTTTTTTTAAATTATGTCAATTGTTTTTTAATTTTGACGATTTCTTATTTATTTAAGTTGTTTTTCATTTAAAATTTTTTTTTTTTAATATTTATATTTTAAATTTTGTCATTTTTTCAATTTGTTGTTTTAGAAACTGGCAATTTTGTATTCACCAAACTCCCTTCCAATTAAACTTTTAATAGATATTATTAAACATTTAATTTTAAAGCAAACAAAAGTTTTATTAAAATTTCATTGACAACAGTTTTTTTATTGTAAAGTGAAAGTAGTAGGAAAAATAAGTAAAGTTGCTAAACTTTAGTAAAATTGTAGTAAACTCTTAATGGATAATTAGCTCAAATCTGTTTGTGTTTTTACTAAAAAAATAAGTAAATTTTTATTAAATTAAAATTTATTTTTATTATCCTTCGGTATTTTCTTTGAATTTTAAATTAAAACAATGCTCAACTTGAAAAAAATGAAAGTGCTCAGCACCTTCACAAAACATTCCAGCCGTATGAAAAAACAAAAGATTTCAATGAGCCCTATACAGTACAGGATTTTCACGAAATACAACTTTTTACAGAAGCAGAAATAATTGAAGAGATACAAAATATGAAACCTGGCAAAAGTCCCGGTTTTGATTTAATTACTGGAGAAATCTTAAAAAATCTTCCGCATAATACGATAACAAAAATGAACAGCATCATGAATGCTTGTATTACTCTGACATATGTTCCTCGCTACTGGAAAGTTTCAGAGGTAATAATGGTTCAGAAGCCAGAAAAAAATCCTAACGAAGTTACTTCCTATAGGCCGATTTCCCTGCTTCCCGTTAGAAAAACTATTTGAAAAGTTATTTTCAAAAAGGTTTTAATCATCGCATATAAAAACGTAATACCCTCTCATTAATTTGGCGTCAGAGAAAAGCACTCTGCAATAGACCAAGTGCACCGAATAGTTCATACCATAGAGGAAGCTCTGGAACAAAAAAAGTCTGTTCAGCAATCTTTTTAGACGTAGCTCAGGTATTAGATAAGGTATGGCACAAAGGTCTTATATATAAAATAAAAACTCAAAGACCAATTCAGTATACATCTCTAGTAGAATCAAACATGACAGATCGTTATTTTAGAGTAAATCATAAACAATCCTAGTCAGATATTAAAAAAATAGAAGCTGACGTACCTCAATTTAGTATCCTTGGTACAATTCTATACTTACTGTATACTTCAGATATACCCATACCAAAAAACAGCAAAATAGCTACTTTTGCTGATGACACGTGCATCTTAGCTATTGGTAGTAACGAAACCGAATCTACCTCAAAACTACAGATCTCAGTTGATGAAAATGTAGAATGGACAGACACTTTGAGAGTCAGACTAAATAAAAGTAAGTCAACGCATGTTGACTTTACGAACAGAGTAATTAGACATAAACCAATTAATATTTTAAGTTTAGCTGTACCTTATGCTAACAGTGCAAAATATCTGGGTATGACGCTGGAGTCTAAGCTTACATGGAAGGAACACATCAGAGTTAATAAACACACTGAGCTAAACTTAAAACAGAAAAAGCTAACATGGCTGATTGGAAGAAATTCTATACTCTCAATTTATATTGATATACGCAATTAATACTTCTGATATATAAACAAGTACTAAAACCTGTCTGGACATACGGTGTCCAGTTATGGGGATGTGCTTCCAAAACTAATATTGAAATTATTCAACGCTTTCAAAACAAAATTGCTAGAAATATGGTTAATGCGCCCTGGCATATAAGGAACGACGATTTGCATTAAGATCTTGGAATAAACAAAGTATCCGAGGTAATTCAACAATCATCATCCAAACTGCAACATCACAGCAACGAAGAATGAAGATATATATTCAAGACGTTAAAAAAGAAAAAAAACCTCAAGACTTAGTGTCTAATAATTTGTAAAACTTATCTGAAAGAAAAATATTACTTGTTAGTGTCAACTAGTGTAATTTTATGAAATGTTAACTAAAATAAAGTATTAATATCATTTCAATAAAAAAAAAATCAAGTGACCTAGTGTGAGAAGTTCCTATGTTTTTTATTTTATATTCAAATTTTCATGACGGTAAAAGAATATTTTTTGCGACTGGTGGAAAAAGTTAAGAAAAAACTGAAAACTTTAGTTTTTTTTTATATATATATATAGTAAAAGTATCATAACTTTATCAATTTTCAACAGATTTTAACAAATGATGACTCATTTTACTCATGAAAACACTAACTTTACAAACCTCGTAGAAGTTGTAAAAGTTAGAAAAAATTTTAAACTTTAATTGTTTTTAAGAAAATCTCTAAATATGTATATCAAAAGTATAAAGAAATTATATATGTTTGGAAAGACCAGTCAGATAATTTTAATTTAAAACCAGGGACCGAAAATAACAGTTATCCCGAAAACTATAACTCAAAAACTGTCTATGTTAGAGTCAACGGAGACGTATACTATTATATACCAAACGATTCGTATTGAAGTGCTCTTTCAGAATCTATTGTGATCTTAAGGAAACGATCTCAACTCCACAGTTAAGACTTATTTTTCAACGAAAAAATAAAAGATCGGATGAAATTCGTAAGAAGAGAGTTTTATTTCGCCTTCATTAAATAAAACTGTTTTGAGGAGTTTTATTTTTTCCGTCTGAAATAAAACTCTTTTGAGGAGTTTTATTTTTCCCGTCAGACAATAAAGCTCATTTGAGGAGTTTTATTTTGAAACTCATTTAAGGAGTTTTATTTTTCCGTCTAAAATAAAACTCATGTTGTTTATTTTCTTCTTTTTTTATTGACTTTATTTGCTATAATGTGTGTACTAATTTATTTATTTAATTTAACGAACATAACTTTTTCCAAATTTTCTGCGGAAAGATTGAACGCAGGTCGCTCAATACCAATTTAAGAGCAGAGAATGCTCTTTCCACGCTTACCTGGGTTGCAGGTACACACTGTATAGTGTATTCTTTTAGCCTCCCAGAACTTAAAAAGAGGTTTATCAATCGACAAGGGCCTTGCAGAAAAATTGTCGATTTCATAGAAAGCTTTTTTTCATACTCATTATCACTTCCTTCGCTTTCTTGTTCCATATCTACATACATATATAAGAAATAAAACAACAACCATTTAATAATAGGAATCCAACAATAACAAATTAAAAACCCACATGTTTTCATTTTAATGACGATTTTTTCAATTGCAATGCAAGTGATAAGATTACACTGCCTTACAAAATGTAATGATATGGCAAGCGGCAAGCTTTGAGTGTCAATCTACATAAAATGAGTTTTATTCTCTGACTGAAAAATAAAACTCCTCAAATGAGTTTTAAAATAAAACTCCTCAAATGAGTTTTAAAATAAAACTCCTCAAATGAGTTTTATTTTAGACGGAAAAAAATAAAACTCCTCAAAAGAGTTTTATTTAATGAAGGCGAATTAAAACTCTCTTCTTAAGAGTTTCATCCGATCTTTTATTTTTACATTGAAAAATAACTGTTTTGGATGTTTTTTTTTTCTTTTTAAGCCACAAAATAACTGTTATAAAGGAACTTTTTTGATATCACTTATAACCGTTACGGTCCCTGTTTAAAACCCATTTAAAAATTAAAAATCTGTTAAAACATATTAAAAATTAGTTCAAAATATTTAAATGCGCCAGGCGCAAAAATACTCTTTTTGCCGTTATCTCGAAAATTTGAGGGTATATTGCAACTTCTGATACCGGTTTTGTAATACACTCAGCTAGGCCTACAATCTGCACTAGGCCATTTGACGATTGATTGTTCTGTGTAGCACAGTGTTATTACTTGTAATACTTTTAATATTTCTCTCCAAAAGCGATAACATTTTTAGAAACCATTCTTATTGCATATTAACTGTTCTAACCCCTTTTACTTTATCTTATAATCTTTTAGCATTTATAAATTTCTAACATTTCATTTAAAATTCTTTTTTTTTTTTTTTACTAAATTCTAGCAATTTTCATTTCGTTTTTTATAACAAATGGAAAAATTTCCTTATAATTAAAATCACTCATACGTTTAGAGTGTCATAAAAGAAGTTGTTAGAATAACAAAACAAAATTCATTTCACATTTTTACAATTTTAAGTAAAAAGATGATGAGAAAAAATCTTCGAAAACATTTTAACAGCATACATATTTACAGACAAAAAATGCAAATAATATGAAATGAAACATTAAAAATATTAGAATAAAAATTAAACCGAGGGAGCAGACTAAGATTATTTGAAAGAATTGAGAATTTAAAAGCAAAAAGTATAGAAAGAAAGACCATGAAGAGCTTTAAACATATTAAAATATATAAGCTTTGCGATAGTCTCCTCCTGTAAGCCTTTATTTAATCCATAATTCGAAATACAAGGCGTACAGTGTCGTCAGTTCATATAACGAGGCGCACATTGTCGCCAGTTCATTTTGTTTAAACATGCAAAAATACAAAATGTAGTAAAAATCTCAGCAAGGACATGCACACCTGTCATATATCCTGAAAGTAAAAAAATGCAATAAAAGCTACAAATTATACTGAAAACCGATTAAAATTGTTAAATTTCTTAATTGTTTGGCTAGAACTGCGTATGCGAAATTTTTTCGATTTCCGAGCAATGATACTGCTCCATACTCCATAATGACGTTGGTAATGAAAATTACATACATCTAAACTGCTTTAATGTTACGAAAATTGTTACATATATTACATATGTGACTAAAAATTAGTGTTATGAATTTTATTAATCATAACACTTAACACCCTCAATATACCCTGGAACATAATTTGAAGCTTTATTTAATAAAGATCCAAAAATTATTGAAAACCTGAACAAATAAGTAAATGTATTTAGAATGTAGCAGTCAGTCAATGTGTGTGACGAATTTCATTCAATTCCATTCAAGGACACGTCAAAATTTCATATATCCTTTTGGTTAATAATTTGTCCTGGAAATAAACACATCTACCTCCCATATATCCTTAAATACAAAAAAAAAACAAGAAAAAAAATATTTTTTTTTTAATTTACTTTCTGAAAATATTTTTGAAGTGCTATTAATAATTCAATTTTTAAATTAAGGTTGGCTTTTTATTTGCACAAAAATATACAAAAACAAATTTTGTCTGTGAAAATTGTTTACTAAACTCAGGGAACTTCTGCTTTAAAAATATGTAGTTGTTTGGGTTGTAATACAGTCTCTTTATTTTTGATGTAAATATCAGTCATTGTAGAACAAATAAAATTTTTTACTAACCTTGTAGTTCATTTAAAAAAAACACACCGCATCAAATGACTGTTCTATGATATTACATTCAATTTTTACAGTAGTTTTTTGTTATTCAAAAAAAATAAAAAAAAAAAATGTTTGTTTATTTTTTACTACCATGTATTTCATGTTTACAACAATTGTTAGTCATTTTTTGGACATTAAAAAACAAATAACAATGTTAGTTGAATTTAGTGAATCGTAAGTCATCATTTCTTCACTTGAAATTTCATTTGTTTTAAACTACATTTGCAGTGGTCTTTACCAACATAGTATTTAAGGTGTATTGTTTTGTGTTTTGACAAATATATATTTAACTCTAATATAAAAAGTATAAAAAATATTATAAAAATAATTCTGTTCCTCATAAATTATGATGTGACCAAGATTATTCGAGATCAAAATCATTTGTTTTTTGTTTAACAAAAAAAAAAAAAAACGTGCAATGTTTTTTTATTAATTAAAAATGTCTTCATCCGCTAATTTAACCCATTAACCCCACATGAGGACACTCCGATTTAAGTAAAATTAAATTCTGAAAGCCAACTAAATTTAGAAATCAAGAAATAAAGGTTTTTTCTAATCATCATCCTTTAAATTCACATCATTTGACAGCAAATGAAAAAAAATTAAATTTTGACTAAATTTTTGGCAAAGAAAAAATTAAAATTTGAAAAATTTTTGTAAATAATGATATATGTATTATTAATATTTATTATTTGTTCAGGCACTAATTAAACCTCATGAATCAAGCTGTAAAATTCCAAATTTTGAAACGGTTGGATTAATGGAGGGAGCTATTGTGCACTTTTTGCTTCTTGTCAGTTAACAAAAATATTTTTCAACTTTTCTCAATTTTGATTTCACTTTATTTGACGTCTTTGTCAATCATATAAATATAATTTTATTTAATTCCCTTCAGTAGATTTCATTTGGGCGTTAATGGGTTAATGTAAACTGTATCTGACAGGTCTTACATATTTCATTTCGTGTCACCGAAAGATCGAAAAATAAACCTTTGGTTTTAATTTTTTAAAATTTAAAATCATAACATTTATGAAAATCTTCATAAAGCTAATGAATCATTCCGGCAATGAAACGTTTATAGAAATTATGAAACATTTAAAAAATTTTTAATATTAAGAAGGTTCTTGAATTATTAAAACTCTTCATGAATGTCTTGAAAACTTAAGAATTAAATCTTAAAACTAAAGTTTAAAATGTATGAAAATTAATGAAATTATGTAATTTTATGAAAAAATAAAAATATAAGACTTTTAAATAATTTTATGGACTTTTTATGTACTTACGGCCAGGATATGTTAAATTTGATCATTTTAAAGAAACATAATACACACACACATAAGAAAATATGCTAAAATAAAAACTATCCCTCTTTCAATTAAAACATAAATAACAGAAGGGAACAATGGTTCTGTTGATTAAGAACAGAATATTGTTTTTAAGGTTATTTGGGACGCTGAATCCAAATCTGCACTTGGTTTTTTTCTATCAGCTCGACTTTTCGAGATATACCGTTATATTCAAAATTAAGGCACTTCCGCTACATATATTGGAATAACTTGAAAACGGTTCACTATATTAAATTAAAAAATAAAACCGAAACTCGCAAACAATATTCTCTTTAAGCCGTGCTTACATTGTTTTTAAATTTTCCAAGTAGTTTTAGAGATATCGTTCAAGTTTTGAAAAAAAAAATTAAATTTTTTAAAAAAAAAAAAATTTTTTTGTTCTTTAAAAATTCCTAAAAAATAAAAATGGGACAAAAATCACAGTTTTGGTCTAGAAACAGTTAGTTAAATATATTTCGAATGAAATGAGCTTTATTTCATTGCAATCGGTGTACAACTTTTGATTTTGTTCACCATTTACTGAATTGATATAAATCGCGATTTCCATACAAAAATAACAACTTTTGATTTTGTTTATTTCTATCAGCTATAATTTTTAATTTAACACAAAAAGAGAATTTTAAAGAAAAATAAAAAATTTTAATACACAAATATTACAATGTAATTACAACTCATCGAAAAATTTTCTTTTATAAGATTTTCTTAAATAATCTTGTTTAGAGGGATTATTTTTAATGCTCCAGCAATAGTCCGCCATCATATGCTCTGTTACGGTAGTATGAAACTGTTGTTCCTTGGGTTAACAGATTTTTTTGCTTTAATCGAGAAGCAAGAATTTCAGATGCTTTTTTAGAGAGTCCAAGGTCTCTCACTAAATCACTAAGCTCCTCCTACTTAAATTGCTCGCGTTCAGAAGAAATATCTAAATGGAAGTCATCTGATCCACATTCAGAAATTGGTGAAGGAACATTTTGTCGTAAGTCGTGAAAATTGTGTGTAGATGTAGATGGCTGTGATTCTGAATCCTCACTAGAGTACAGGACTGGTTGGGTAATAGACAACACGTTAGGATAAATCCATTTAGACCGGTTTGTTTTATTAATGCCTGTTATGTTGACAGCGCAAAAATAACAATCATCATAATGATTCGAAGGTTCCCGCCAGATCATTGGTGTTTTATACTTGAACTGGGTCCGTTGCTTGTTTGCCCATAACCTTAAATACTCTACACAGTTTTTACATACAGTATTAGGAATCCAGTACTTGTCACGGGTTTCCATGGTAAATCCGAAGTAGTCAAAATAAATTTTTTTAATAAAATCTGACACACTTTTTCTACCACATATGTTACAAAAATATGTTACAAAAATATGTTACAAAAATAGTTGGGATTGATTTTACAGGTGTTTCTTGACGTAGTCATAGCCCAATTCGGACATATATTTCAAAGTAACACAGTTTTCAATAAATAAAACAAGGGATAAAAATCAAAAGTTTTTTGTGTTCACTGATGAAATGTTCTAGGTTAAAATTTTTTAATATTTTTTGTCGTTATACTTTTCGCTTTCGTAAACACTTGTTGAATGAGAAAAATTGGTTGAATGAACCCATATAAATACTTCGTAGTTTTTTACTGAAGTACCTAGAAAAAATTATATCCACAATTTTATTGACAGTCACTTATGAATGAACACATGTGTTAAGGGGAATTTCTTTAAAAAAATCATCCGTTACCAACGGTAAACCACACATCAATAAAAACAAGTGCACTTTTCTTTGTTCTCTTTAATTGACTGTGAACTGACTAGGTGTCATAAAGGAACAATACAATTTATAGGCGTTATGAGTTTGCTACCGCAACCATAAAAATGAAATAATCTTTTTTTATTACTTAATTTTTTTAATTCTTAGAATCATAAAAAACTAACTTATTACATACAAACACTTACACATTAGAAAATGTTATTTTTGTATGGAAATCGCGATTTATATCAATTCAGTAAATCGTGAACAAAATCAAAAGTTGTGCACCGATTGCAATGAAATAAAGCTCATTTCATTCGAAATATATTTAACTAACTGTTTCTAGACCAAAACTGTGATTTTTGTCCCATTTTTATTTTTTCGGAATTTTTAAAGAACAAAATTTTTTTTTTTTTTAAAAAAATTTTAATTTTTTTTTTCAAAACTTGAACGATATCTCTAAAACTACTTGGAAAATTTAAAAACAATGTAAGCACGGCTTAAAGAGAATATTGTTTGCGAGTTTCGGTTTTTTTTTTAATTTAATATAGTGAACCGTTTTCAAGTTATTCCAATATATGTAGCGGAAGTGCCTTAATTTTGAACATAACGGTATATCTCGAAAAGTCGAGCTGATAGAGAAAAACCAAGTGCAGATTTGAAATCAGCGACCTCAAATTAGTAAAAATTTGCTACAAATTTCAAAACCAACACAAAAAAAGTTTAATTTTGTTCCCTTGTGTAATTGATCAATTTTAGTAAAGTACAAGTAAGGAAAAAAATATTTGGTACAAAGTAACAAAGTCACGTTACACACGTCACAGCCTTTCGTCAAAATTGTTTGTGTTTTAATAATGGAGGACAAGCCCTCAATTAACGCACACTATTTTCTTGGCTATACGCAACTTTGTCTCAAAGATATAAGAAAAACTGTGGGAATTTCCTATAACTTCATATGAAATAAGTATATGGTACAAACCTACAAATAGCTTTAAAACTTTAGATATGTTATTTTTAACGCGAAACCTTATTTTAGAGTAAATTAGATGTTTTTACAATATATTACTTATGACTTAATTACTTTTTTTACCATTTTGTACAAGATTTTCATTGGAAGATAGATTTTCTGCTAGAGGGTATGGACATATCTATAAATTTCGGTCGAGACACAAATATATCTGGGTAAAAATTAGTAAAAATGCTTCAAATTGAAGTTTATTGCAATATAAATGTTCTTAATTTTATAGAATATCAGTACAGGAACTGGATAGCAACTTTATTGCCCTGAGAACAAAAATACACAAATTCTGTGCCAAAAAAGTCTAATTTAATCTTACTTCAACGTATATTGTAATAAACATAATTTTAAATACAGATATTACTACTGAACAATCAATATTAAGGAATTAAACTTGCTGTTTTAAGAATTTTATATTTAGTACCGATTTTCGGGAAAATATTAGTGGGTTTTATGGACATTATTTATAACAATCGATAGGGATTTCAGAAAAATTTAGCACGAAATAGCAACAAAGAATAGTATAAAGTTATAACAGGCGCGGATTCAGGGGGAGAGAAAATGGGAGATTTCCTCCCCCAAAATGAATTTTTTCAATACAAAAGAAAATTTTGTAACAACACTCTAACTCCCTCCTCCCAAAACCTTTTCCTGGATACGCGCCTGGGTAATCATCATATTTTCCTATAATATGGAATAATTTTGAATATAAACTAGTATGTTAAATTTTGTTAAATTTAGTCGAAAATGGATAATGTAGTTTATGTAGAACTTTTATTTAACACTTTATTGTTTGCATTTAAAGTTTAAAACGTTTTTGGATTTTGGGTACAATTTTAGATTTTATCTAAATGTTTCTCTAGTTCATGCAACTATCACAGAGCTACTGACTTTTTGAAAAGGTTTTTTAATTTTATTTTTTTTATTTTATTTATTTATTAGATAATCTAGCACAACAAGATGTAAATCTTATAAATTATAGTGCTAGTGAGTATAAAAAACATTACACATATTAAATAAAATTAAAAAACAAAGTTAAAATTTAATATTTAAGATACAAAGATAAAAAGATAAAAATACAAAATTGAAAGTAACAAGTGTTTGAAATAAGTAAGGCATCAAAGGTTAGACAAATAACTGGCAAATTGAATATTTAACCAAAGTATATTTTAAGCTCATTTTTAAATTTGTTTGCGTTGTTTATGACTTGAATTCGATTAGGAAGAAGGTTCCAAAGACTAGTGGTGTAAATGAAAAATTGGCGTTGTGATAATAGGCTTTTAAATTTTTTCTGGATAATATTATTCCCACGATTTGATCTAGCAAATTGTATTCTGCTGTATAGGTAGACAGGTTGCATAGACGTGATTATTTTATGGACTAAAATAAGACACCTAAATTTAAGAAGGTTTTTAAAACTCATCTTATTAATTTGATATGAAAAACTAGATATAGATTCACGGCGCCCTTTGTAGAAGACATATCTTGCAATATTGTTGTAAGCAACTTTAAGTTTTCCAAAGTCCGCAGTGTCACAGTTTGCATAAATTTCACAGCCATATAACAGAACGGGGATAAGATACGTTTTTGCTAATAGCATACGTATATTAAATGGTGTTGAATATTTAACAATCCATAGATTACGAAGCATTCCGAAAATCCTTCCCACTATTGAGTTTATGTGGTTGGACCAAGTTAATTTAGAATTGAATATTACTCCGAGATTTTCGATGAGTCTACGAGTTCGATAATATTGTTGTTTATGGAAAGCTGAAGATCATTACTTAAGGTTCTTTTACTTTTTGACAGAAAGATGCATTTAGATTTTGAAGGATTTATGCTTAAGCCATTGTCAACAGCCCAGTTGTGTATATTGGCTAAATCACAATTAATATTTTCTACGCATAGATTTATTTCATTAATAGAAGTACTGTTGTAGATTTGGACGTCGTCAGCATACATTTGCACCTTGCTGTGTCTCATTACATCTGGTAAATCGTTTATATATAAACAAAATAAAAGAGGGCCTAGTATAGATCCTTGCGGAACTCCTTTTTTTACATGGAGAGCTGTTGAGTACCTTCCGTTAAAACTTACAAGCTGCGATCTGTCAGTGAGATACGACTTAATAAGCTTGCATGCTGAACTAGAAAAATAAAACATTTTCTCAATTTTCTTCATAAGTATTGAATGATCTACAGTGTCGAAGGCTTTACTATGGTCTAACAGAACTAAGAATGAGACTATGTTTTTATCAAGTTTAGTTCTTAAATCCTCAATCACGTCCGTTAGCGCTGTTATGCAGCTTCACAAAACCAGATTGGAAATCGGATAAGAGTTTATGTCGACTAAGGTAATCTTTAATCTGTCTACTCATGAGATTTTCCAATACTTTTAATAAAAATGGAAGGATCGCAATAGGCCGAAAATCATTGTTTTGCTTAGGAATAGGAATAATCTTTGAATGCTTCCATACGTCTGGAAAAATGGATTTTGTGAGGATTGTGTTAAATAAATGTGTAATAAATGGTAAGAGCTTTTGTATAATGGCTTTACAAAATACTGGATTCATTTCGTCCAAACCAACTGCATTCGATTTTATAGTTGAAAGGCTTTCAAGAACTTCACATTGGTCAACACAACGGAAACTAAAGCTATTTTCGATAGGAACGATGCATAAATCATCATAAAAGTTATACAACGGAGAAAGGGCATTAATGTTTACAAAATGATCATTTAAAAAATTCACATCGACATCATCATCGCAGAGTGGAGCGTTATCACGTCCTATACCAATCTTGCGGATTTCTTTCCATTTGGATCTATTGTCAATGGCCGAAGAAAATTTTCTTCCATAAAATAAGGTTTTCGCCCGTTGTATTTCCTGCACCACATTTTTCCTAGCAGATTTGAATAAAACATGAAGTTCTGTTGCATTACGTTTATCTATTAATAATTTAATTTCCGGGGTAAACCACGATTGATGTTTGCCCTTAATTAAATTAGTTTTCATTGGAACACAAGTATCTAATAATTGTTTAACATTGTCCTGAATAAACAGCAGTTGGTCGTTAACATCATCAAAAGAGTAAATCTGATCCCAACGGATGTTTTCTATATTTTGGTTTAAAGTTGTGAAATCAATATTACGGAAATCACGATAGGTATAAGAGGTATCCTCTTTTTTTACACGGGTATCTTTGGGCTGAAAATCGTTAATAAATGAGCAAATAATAATTACAAAACATTTGCTTTTAGTTTTTGCAAAATCTGACTGATTAATACTGGTTAAAATTTATATAATTAAGGATTTTTCGAAAATTCACAAATGTTTGCCTAATAGTAATGTTTTTTATATTGCAAAGGCCTTAAATTAAGTTATATTTAGTACTAGAGACGAAAAGAAGTTATAATCAAATTAAATTGTCTTAAGTTCTTCGAAATTTATAGTTAGTTTTAACTGTATGCCATTTGGCATACCATAAACTTATTTTTATAGAGTATTTTTTTATTTTCCTCTATCGAGCACAAAAAACATTAGAATGTTAACAATAATTCATAAAAATAATTTAGGCTTACTATATAAACTATTTTATATAAAAAGTCTCAGTTCCCTGTAATTGGATAACAAATATTTGAAATAAACTCTTGTACCCACCCACACATATAAAAATAATAAAAAAATCGCTAAAATTGGAAAAAATCTAAAAAATCTCAAAAATCGCAAAAATTGGAAAAAATTTTAAAAAATCTGCAAAATGGAAAAAATGTTCCAATATTATATAAATCGACACAATTAAAAAATCACCAAATAAAATTTAAAGCGTCTAAAAAAATCACCAAATAAAATTTAAAGCGTCTCGAAAAATTTTTTTTTTTGCATTTAATAGATATTATTACACTTTTAGTTAAAAAAAAAATGCCAAAATTTAGAAAAATTACGACAATTTATAATAAAATATTTTATAGTTTTTGTATTAGGAATAAAGATATGATTTGAATTAAATTTGTTTTTAAGCAAACTTTTAATTGAATCAATTAATATTTTAATTGACTTTTAAATATATATAAATCAATATTTTATTTTAGACATAATTCTCAAATAATTTTTTCATAAACCGTATGGTTAATTTGAAAAGTTTCAGTATAAAATACTGAATATGCTGTAATAAAAAAGCCACAGCATTGCCAATTACACATCTACAAGCTTGTCGTTCACACACTTTTTTGTAAAAATCGTTATTTTTTGTAGAAAGTTATTTATAATTTTTTTTTTCTTTTTAATTTTCAATAAAAGTTTTAATTGATATTATCATTGCTGTGATAGGTAAAAAATCAATTAAAATATTAATTGATTTAATAAATTGTTTAATTGAAACTCGTTTTTAGTATTTTCTGTGTAGCCATAACTATAGATTGGCTGTCAAAGTGTTAAATGAAAATCAGATATAATGCGAAAAAATTAGAAAATTTCGACTTTTAAAAACAAATTTCTACAATTCTATAAGCAATAATTCAAAAAGATAAAAAATTTTATTATAAAGCAAACAAAATTATTCCTCCAGAGGAATGTGTATATATTTTTTGTTACCATAACAAAAAACACACATTCCTCCAGATGAATTATTCCGCTCGCTTTATAAAGACTATGGTTAACCCCCTGTTTTTACGGAATAGTTAATTCCTCAAGAGGAATGTGTACATATATATTTTTTGTTACAATAACAAAAACAAAATACACGCATTCCTCTGAAGGAATTATTCCGCTCACTTTATAAGAACGGGGGGTTAATTTAACTCAAAATGTGTACATGGTTGTTTCTTTAAAGGACTCAATGACCTTTTAAAGGTTAAATATTTTACTGTTTTAAGAAAGTTGAAAAAAATTATTCCTGACAAATTGATTTTTTTTTATACCTTATTTATATTAATTTATTATACCTATTAATGAATATTTCAACAAAATGTCCTACCTTTCAATAAAGTAGTAAAAGTTTCCTTCTAAAAATATACATGACGTATGATTAATATTAATTTGATATGATTTTACAAAATAGTTTATAATTATGAAACTAATGATGACAAACAAGCACAAAATTACAAATAATTCTCAAAGTAAACAAATAATACAAAAAATAAAGATAATATTAATTTTAATAAATCATAATGTTTGATGTGAGTTAAACAACAAAATTTCTTAACTTAAAAAGAAAATATCTTTTTCCCCCATAAACAACCCAGTAAAATAGTCAAATCAAAATAACAGGTTGCTGAACAACTTATACTGTATTACAATAGGCTTTAATTTCTATTCTACAACCGATTCTTTTTGTATGAAGTTTGTACTATTTACAACATTTTCGTTACCTCCAAACAAGAACAGGTTCTAGAACCAGTTAAAGAACTGGTTCTAGGACACTGAGGCCTATCATTTTGACTCCCAGGAACCGGTTCTATGAAACCGGTGGTAGAAGAAGTTGTTCTGGAATAGATTCTGAGGTAACCAGTTCTAAAAAAAATGTTACTGGGAAATTCCTAAAATAATTTTAATGTCTTTTATTTGAATTCTACAAAATTTTAACTAAAAGATTTTTAACAACAATTTTCCTAATAACTAAAAGATTTTCAGAATAAACATTTATTTTTGCTGTTATTATATCTGTAAGTTTAAAAAACTTTTTTTGTGAATTTTTGTTTAACAAGTCATTTCTATAAAAACTCTTTTCAAGCTATTTTTCCTATATTTCAGAAGCATTTTACACATGACAGCCTTTTTTAATTTTCCCATGTTTTTTTTTTACAAAATTTGTATGACTATATTTTTCATATAAAATTTTACATATATTTGTTTTTTTTTTGTATGTTTTAAACGAACAAAAATCCTTTACAAATTCGAGTAGAAAAAAACATGAATCTAAAATATATACAAATATGTTTTCTACATATGTTTAGAAACTATATACAACTGGGGGCAAAATAATATGATATATATTTAGTTTAAAAAATAATTATCAGGTATTTAATTTAAAAAATTGTTTTAATAATATATCTCCATTCTTTATATCATTCATTACAATGTTTGGCAAGTTATTACACTGAGAGAATTATCTGCATGATATCAATGAACTTTTGTATTAGTTATATTTTTAAATTAATGCATTTTGTTTTATAAAGTTTAATGAAAAATTTCATGTAATTTCTAAAATAGTTTCTTAAAATTCATTTCATTTTCATTGCACAATTAAAGGTCGAAAAAACATAATTTTTATTTTTAATAAAAATTATAACAAACTTGTGAAAAAAGGCAAAGTACCGCCTAGTTTACTTCCCCTGTTTTGTTTACAAACTTAACAAAACATAAAAAGGAGGAAAAAAACAAAAACGTGTATTGAATATTTACCAAAGGTAGACATACACACAAACAAGTTTTCAATTTATTTTTGATCAATGGTTATAATCTTTAACTTCAAAATCATATGTATATTAGTTCTCATGTAGTGAGTAAACTAGTTCATATGAATGCTTGATGTTTGACATGGGATTGTTACCGCTTTCAAAACGTGTTCTGATGATGGGAACCTAGAAAATTCCCGAAATAGATCTATCAACACATTCCTGAAAGGGTCAAATAATAAATTTGAAAACAAAAACTCTATAGATTATTTGTTAGGACAATATCCTAATGAAGAAATATAGAGTATATGGCCTCGAACTTGAATAATTTTCATTTTCATTTTCATTGCGTTTCTTAAAATAGTTTGTAATACATTACCTCAAATAAAAAATGTACATGTATTCAAGCACAGAAAAAACTGTTGTCAACAAAATATCTATTAAACTTTTGTTTGATTTCAAACTCACTTTCAATTAAAAGTTTAATCATATGTATTAAATTTTTAATTGAAAAGGAATTTGGTACACACAAAATTTACAGTTTTTATGACCCATAATGACCAATAAAGAAAAAAAAAAACAAAATTTAAAAAAGTTTAATGAATTAAAAAATTCACTAATACAAGTTTGATATAATTTTTTATAAAAAATAAAAATTATGTTTTTTTCGACCTTTAATTGTGCAATGAAAATTAAAATTATTCAAGTTGCAGGCCATACTCTATATTTCTTTATTAGAATATTGTCCTAACAAATAATCTATAGTTTTTTTTTTTTTTTTCAGATTTATTATTTGACACTTTCAGAAATGTGTTGATAGATCTATTTCTGGAATTTTCTAGGTTCCCATCATCAGAACACGTTTTGAAACATCAAACATTCATATAAACTAGTTTACTCACTACATGAGAACTAATATATGAGCTTGAAGTTAAAGATTATAACCATTGACCAAAAATAAATTGAAAACTTGTTAGTTATGTGCAAGGTCCACCTTTGGTTGGATATTCAATACACGTTTTTTGTTTTTTTTCTCCTTTTTATTTATTTTTGTTTTGTCTATAAACAAAAACATGGGAGTAAACTAGCTAATATTTAAAAATTTGCAAAAACTTGAAAAAAAAACGCCAAATTAAAAAAAAAAGTTATTTTAAAGGTCTGTTATTCACCTCAAAATATTTTTTTCACAACATTTTCTTTTTTTCGCAACACAGAATATAAAAAAGTATTATTTGATTTCAAACTCCATTTCAATTAAAAGTTTAATAATATTAATAAAGTTTAATTGAAAATGAATATGGTGCTCACAAATTTCCAGTCTTTGTGACCTATAATAACAACAAATTGTAAAAAACTTTAAAATTGGAAAAAACCGATTAAAAAGAAAAAATCGCCAAAATTTAAAAAAAAACACCAATATTTGAAAAAAAATTGTAAATTGAAAAAAAAAAAAAAAATCGCAAAAAAAAATATTAAAAATTCGTCAAAAATTTAAATAAACTGCTAAAATAAAAAAAAAAAAATCGCCAGAATTTAAATAAAGCAAAGTTAAAAAAAACGCAAAAAGTGCTAAAATTTAAATAATCGCCCAAAATTAAAAAAAAAATAAAAAATTTTAAAAAACAACAAAATTTAAAAAATCATGGAAATGTAGAAAAATGGAAAAAATTAAAATGTTTGTTGGTTATTTTTTTTAATTTAAGCGTTTATTTTTTTAAATTATGTATATTTTTCAATATTGGTGTTTTTTCATTTTGTAGATTTTTTCAAGTGACGGACAAGGAGGGAGTATAAGGAGTCAAGTGTCAAACATGATTGTCAAGGACAGTGTCTCGGAATTTTTTTACATAACTGTTTTTAAGGCAAAGATATCGAAATTCGTAAAAATTTCAAAATTGCTTAGACAAAAAATGTGTGGCCCTTAAAATTTATTTTTCTAATATTTTGCCCTCAACTGTATCTATTTAAAGTATACAACACTAACACAATTGCACTGTTATATAAATACAAACCTTTAAAGAGGCAAACAAACAATACTGGCATACAAATACAATCGCATAGTTATGGCACATTAAGGTGAGACTTTATTGTCGATACTTAACTGAAATATGTTAAATTTTTAAAAAATCTCTAAACTTGCAAAAATAACTAAACAATCTATTGGTCTAAACTATTATTTTCGCTTAGAAGCAAAGTGTTACTTGCTAAAGTCATTTTTAATAAGAATGATGAGAAAATTATTCAAAAAATTGATAATACTTAGACGGTAAATCACGTATACATAATAAAATAAATATATTTAAGTCGTACCTTTGCACCACGAAATGTAATATTTACTTAATATCTTAATTTTTTATTTTTTTTTTTTTTAATTTTGGCAAAAATTTTAATTTAAAATGTTAGAGATAATAAAATATTAGCAGAAATATTTCTCGTTTTATTAAAAAAAAAACTTCATATTAAGCCATTCCAGCACACAGAAAATAGTATTGTTTGCCCCAACCGTATTTTTTGCCAACCGAATTCTGATAGTCACATGTACTACCTTAAAAATCTATTGTTGATTCGATAGTTGTAACCAAGTTTCTAATAGAACGATAAATAAATATTGTTGCACATACCGACATTTTTAATTATCCCTACTGAATTAAATATAAATGATTGTTGATTCAATCGAATTTATTTAAATAAATACACCATTTGCAATTTAGAATATATATTTTTTTATTTTTATTAATTAAAACAAAACAAAATTTAATACAAAATATAATACATATAAAATACAAGTTTTTAACCAATCGTTTTCTAAAATTGAGTTTTTAGCTATTTCTTATTGAAACCCAAAACAAAAAATATTATAAAAAACGGAATATACTGCGGTTTCTTAAACTAAAGCAATTATTTTTTTTACATACTGTAAAATTATAAATTAAATGCTTTTAAGTATCTATCTATATTAAAGTAAATAAGAATGTGAAATATTTACTAGCAGTATATACTATAAAATTCAAGGATTTATCTGCGAAAAATGTACTTCAGTAACCCACAAATGATTAAATATTTTTTCTGCAGGAATCCTGTTCAGATTTTAAGATTAATTTTAGGTTTCGGCAAAAAATAATACCTGTAGTTTACGCATAAATGATGTATTTCTACAAAAAGGTCCAAAATCTGTTGGCACATTAAAGGTATGCCTCTGAATCTAATTGAGCAGTTAAAGTTGAAACATATAGTTTTTCCGTTGAAACATATAGTTTTTCTAAACATATTCCTTACACTCATAGAAATAAAAAATAAATAGCTACTAAAGATTAGTTAAAAGCTACCTTGCAGAAAAAACTGCTAAAATTAGCAGATTAATATTAGTAATATAAGAATACCAAAAATAAATGTGTTGAATTTACTAATATTTAGTTATATTTGAGCTAAATTGTAGTTAATTAAAAGTAAAATAATCTGCTAAAATCAGCAAAAACATTTACAAAATATTAGTACACCAAAAATCATTAAAAAATGTGAAATTTTTGTGAAATCAGCAATCTACAATTTTTTAGCAAACATTTCTGTTGATTTCAGAAAAATAAACTGTTATTTGCATTTTACTAAAATTTTGTTAATATTGCAGTTTTTGTTTGCTATTTTGAGTCTGTAAATATTTAATAATTGTTTTTGCTAATTTTACAGAGTAAAATGCTATTTTTCAATTAACTAAATTCACATCGAATATAACTAAAATTTTGTAAGGTTAACAGATTTATATTTGCTTTTCTTATTTTATTAATATTTAGCAAAAAATCTGCTAAATTAAGCAGTTTTTTTGCAAGGTCATTTTTAACAAATTTTGAATAGATTTTTCTGCTATTTACACAGGTTTATTTCTATGAGTGTAGTAAATTTAATTTTATGATACTTTTTTGCACTTTTTTAATACTAACTTTACAGATATTGTAGCATTTCTCAAAGAGATTTTTCCATTAATATTTTACCAAAATCCAATCTGTTTTCATCATGATATGACTCCAATTTTGAAATACTCCAATAATTTTGGTGAAAACATTTCTTGCGATCAGCAAAGAAATTCTATCAGTTAGGAAATAAAGCCACTTTTGATATAGTACATGTGTTCAGAGTCCTCAAATTGGTTAGGCTGTTTGCTTAAATTCCAAACAATCTGCTTAAAATTCCTGTGAAATGATATTTCCATACATTTGTATTTTGTTTTTCTTCTGTACATTCAAATATTTAGAAATTTTTAACTAAAGGGAAATACCTTTCTCATGAATGTTGTAGTTTCCTTCAAACCATTGATTTTGATATACATACATATGTATATGAAAAAAAATTTTGTAAAAATGTTTATTCTTGAAAATTAATTTAATTGGATTTTTTTATTTAATTTTTTGACATTTAAGAAAAAGGCAAATGCTTTAGTTGCAAGTATGATTTGTTGTTAAGTTGAACAATATTTGTACAATAATAATTATCAAATAGGTTCAAGCTGTGGAAATGTATTTTATACACGGTTGGAACAATTACGAATTATTTAAATAGTATCTATTATTTGAATATAGTTTATGTAACAAATTGTTAGTAAAATTTACCATTTTTTTGTTGCAATTACTGTCATTTCATGATAATAATGTTTAGTTTGCTTTGAATATATATAGTACGTACTTGCTATAGAATAAGAATCAATAGGAAAGACTTTTAATGAGATTGATTAAATTCCATCTAATATTTTCCCTGTGTGAGGAGTCGTATTGAAGAAAATATGACTTTTGAAACTCCATCAATTCCGATTTGCATGTAACTTGGTATATGACAAAACAGTTTGTTTTTTTTTTAATTCGTTGTCTTTTGCGTTTTATCGCTGCTTAAAGTTGGTATTTTTGAAAATTTTTACTGTCCAAATGGTAGTACTTATTGAAAATGAACATCCTTTTTTTTCTTAAATTTAAGTTTGCAGATTGATCAATATGCCATAACATATACAAAATTCAGAATAGAGTTTAAATATGTTTTTTTAGAAAAACGATTTTTTCCGATATTACTACAATTTTATAGAACTAAAATAAAAATATTATTGAATTTGTTTTAATTAGCTCATAAATCGCTGTATTTTTTAATTTATTTTATGATTATTTTTTCCAATTTAATATTTCTTCAAAATTTTGGAAACTTGTGTTGTTTTATATTGATTACAATTGTAGTAACATCGTGCATTTTGAAATATTTGGGAAACAGGAAAATTTTTAATTTTGTTTATCCCTTTTCAAAGACGTATAAATCTAAGCTTCACATGTTTATGTTTGTGACAAAATAAGCTTTGAAATGAGATATTAATTTTAAAAATCGGACCACGCGTTCAATATTTACGACCATTTGAACTGTATGTATATTTATAAATATCGAATACTCGGTATAAAGAAAACACGATAAATCGAATGAGAAAATTGCTTGCATTGACTAAATTATATAACGAATTTTTCTGAAAAGTTGTACCCAATATAACAAACATATGGTACAAAATATGTAACAATTCCAAAAACAATTAAAAAATTGCAATAAAAAAAATAATTTTTTGTTTAATTTAGGAGTTACACCACAATTGGGGTTTTATTTTTCATTTTCAATAAACTCAGCATATTGAGAAATGTTAAAATATGCAGTCGATTTAGTACAAGAAGTTGTTGCGATATAACGAATATTTCGATATAACAAATGAGCCTGACATATATTATTCGTTATACCGGCTTTGACTGTATTGTCAAATAAAGTACTAAATTTATTTTATGAATATACAGAAATAATAGAGATAGAAGCATTGCATTAAATGTTTCTAAAATCTAACATAATATACCATATCAAAAATCAAAATAAATATTTAAAAACAATTTTATTCATCACAAAATGTTTTATCAAAATTAATACTTATCAAAAAACGTAGAATTTCGTAAGTTTAAGCTTAAAAATTGTATATCTAAAAAAGATAGAAAACATATTTAAGTGTCTCCCTAATACTAATATGGTGTATACAAAATTTTGTATACTTTTTGCATGCAAACAAAAAACTGTAGTAATATTAAGTTCACAATGAATACTAATTATGAGTGTATATGAATATGAATATGAATAAATATGTGTAGAGAGTAGTGCACATAAATAAAGATGGATGTGTATAAATGTGTGACTTTGTATTAGTATGTGTATGTTAGTAGTGTAAATGTGAATTTGAAATTATGATCTTTTTGTGTGTTTATTTTCTTTTTGCTGGCATTAATACGTACAAAAAGAAATATTTTCCTCATTATGATTTTTAATTTTTCAAATTATTTTTAAAAAAATTTGCTCTCTTACAAATTACATAAAGTTGAAGTATGTTATAAAGATATGTGTCACAATGCCTAGTTATTCCAAATGTTAGACATTAATTATTAATTTATATATATATATATTCTGCACTCATAATAATACAAGCATAAAAATACGAAATTATTGTCAAATCTACAAAAACTTTCGTAAAATTAACAAATTTTCGTTTATTTTACGAAAGTTTTGTTATATTAAAATTTTTTTCGTATATTGATGCATGGATTATAGTAAATATTTCCTTCTTCTTAGTTTAAACGAGCTTAAGGTCATTTATTTATTTATTATTTATTTCCAATATTTCGTCTCCACTTTGGATGACTTCTTCAGGGAACAAATATTACAATTTGAAAAACTTGTTTTAATAATTAAAAATTTATTATATGTATATAAGTTTTTAATTATTAAAACAAGTTTTTCAAAATTGTAATATTTGTTCCCTGACGAAGTCACCCAATGAGGAGACGAAATAGTGGAAATAAATAATTAATAAATAAATGATCTTAAGCTCGTTTAAACTAAGAAGAATAAAATAAAAGAAGATCAAAGAAAGCTTAAAATGTTTAGTAAATATTTCCTCTTAAGTAACTTTAAAAGGTGGTTGTGAATTTGTTATAACATAATAAACACCTCTTCTCAAAGCCCTCATAGACCGATTTAATCTGTCTGCAGTT
This sequence comes from Delia radicum, assembly GCA_021234595.1. Taxonomy (NCBI): domain Eukaryota; kingdom Metazoa; phylum Arthropoda; class Insecta; order Diptera; family Anthomyiidae; genus Delia; species Delia radicum. Next base: position 100,783,686 of record CM037851.1, read on the forward strand.
ATGGAAAGCGTTAAACCTGTTTCACTTATACATCTCTTATGTTTAATCATATCAATCCATAATTCCACTGAACATTCTTTACCCGTTATTACTTCATTTTGTAAAGCTTGTGCAAATATATGATATGCTCTTAAATGTGAACATTCATTAAAGAAACAACCGGGTTGATTATATCCAAAATTTATATAAAAATCTACATGACCCAATGGATGATCGTAGCCATAAGATCCGGCGCTAGTGTGTACAACCTCTACATAATCTGCATCACTTCGATCTAGTCTCTCGTTAATGTTTTCATATCTAAATAAAGGTAATGCTGGATCTAAGGCATATATAACTGGCAATCTTCCAGTTTGGATATATTTTCCTGCAATTCCAGCAATATGAGCACCCATACTAAATCCTATAACTTGTATATTTTCAAAGGGTATACCAGATTCTTGGTGTAAAAAATCTATAAATTTTGCCACAACTTTGCCAACAGGTTTCACACGATAACTAGCGGTTATATAGTCGGCTATAGCTCCTTTACCCCAGTCAATGGTGAATATATTATACGATCCTTGTTGTAGTTTAAGATATTCCGGTACTAAAGTATTATATATTCCTGCCTTTAGGCCACCTAACCACCCATGTATGAGTATTCTGTACGAAATATATGAAAAAAAAAACAAAAAAACGGTAAAGAATCATCATTTGAAAACATTTTTCTTATATTCTCTAAATAATTTCGTAAAACATAAAGAATGAATTCAAAGTCTCGAAAATTTGTTCTAGTTGTAAAAGATATTTAAATAAAAGCTCTTTGTTTTTTTTCTAACAAGCTTTATAAAAATATTTAAAAATTAATCTGTGTAACTTAGCTTTTTTTTTAAGAGAAGAAACACAGGAAATTCTTCCTATTTATTAATGTGTTGCTTTCTTTGGAAATTGGATAGTGGAGAGATGAAGGGCTTCAAACATGGCAACACTGCAATTGCACGAGATGATAAGTCTTAGAACAGTTGTTGCTCGCCACCTGATGTAGAGTTGGCGAACTCATTCAAGCTTTTTGGTTCATAGCCCTGATTCATTATTTTACTTCGGTGGGGTTAAGTACTATGGGAACACTGAAGGTGGGAGCTGCGATACATATGAGGGATAGAAAACTCATACATATTATTTTTCTAAATTGATGTTGCCGTCACCGGGAATCGAACCCGGGACCATCTGTGTAACAGTCCAACGCGCTAACCATTACACCACAGCGCCCAGTAACAGTATGAAATTAAAAACTTTTTGAAAGCTTTTTTGCTCCGAGCTGTAACTGAATGCTATTGTTATTGATTGGGTAATTGATTTTTTTTTTGAACTTACTAAATGTTTTTTGCTATACTAATTTGTTTTAAGTTGTGGTTTTAGCTTAAGATCTTGTTTTCTTAGTTTAATTGTTTCAGATTATTTTGTAGACTTTACAATATTTCAGTAATTATTTAAAAGCACTATTATTGATTACAATTTTTAATTATATTTTGCCATTGTTTCGCGTGCAGTGTGGCTCCGTCTTGTTGAAACCACATGTCACCCAAGTCCAGCTCTTACATTTTGGGCAAAAAAAATTTAGTAATCATCGAACGGTAGCGCTCTCCATTCATTCCTGCTTTCGTCTTCTTTGAAAAAGTAAGGTCCAATGATGCTTCTGTCCGCACTCTACGTATGCGTGTTGGTGGTTTAATGTCCAATAATGTAAATTTGATGCGAAATTTAGTCACAAAATTCCGAATAGCAGCCTCTGAAGGTCGCCCAAACTGACCATAACTTGGAAGAAGTGCACGATGCGCTTTCTTAACCGAGCGCATGCATTTTGATAATAAAATTCAATCTAATTTGTAAGTCGATTTATGGTCAAATTATAGACCAACCTGAACATGTTTAACAGTAACATGTTACACGAAAACAGCTGAGCTGCCAAAAACAGTATTGCCAAAATTAAAGTTGCTAAAAAATCACCCTTTACTAAATAAACCAAAAACAAACTAACAAATTTATCTTAAAATTTCATATTTTCAAGATAAGAACTTTTATTGTATCTAAATAGTTCAATTTATTCAAATAAAAAACAAGCACCTTTTTGGTTGACATGGCTTTTAATAACAAAATTTTAATAAACTTTAATGTTTGATGTCCTAGGTTTTTTGTGTTTTTAAAAAACTCACATATATAACCAAAAATGCCTAAACCTTCCTCGCGTTAATAAGCTTTTGTTTATAACCATATGTATCTTGTATTACAAAATTTTTTATTCAGTAAAAATCTTTATTGAAAATTTTAACTTAGAGCTTTATAAGCTTTTTGCAAAAATTAATAATTTTAATAAAACACTTTAAAGGATTTTTTTTATACTGCCACTTTTAAAAGCTCCTCATATTGCAATCTTGCATAAGCTTTTTATGTAGAGCTTAATTTACTGAAAATTTTAAACAATTCCCTTAAATTCTCAATCAATTTTCGTACCCCAGTTTATAAATCTTTAACTACTACTTTTATGGTAAATATTTATTTCGTTCGTATTTAAACCTGCATTTTAAAATGTGTCAATTTCAAAAAACCAAATCAAGTGTAAAAAGGCTTTTAAATACCACAAAAAAGAAAAAAAAAACTACTTACAAATGTTACAAAACAATCAAAAACTATGCTAAGATATTATTCTCTACCACTTAATGCTGCTGGTTTGCAATTATTTATGCAACAATACTAAATCTTGTACATTAGGGTGCCCCTTAAACAACAATTTGTCATTACACCCCCAGTTTCATTGCAAATGGTTTCAAATGAAAATAATCTATTATTTTGTTTGGAAAACCTTTAACCCTTGCCGAAAATGGCCCATCTGTGAAAAAGTGTACTTTTATTAAAAAAAAAAATCCTAAAATTCAAAATTTTGAAAAATTAAATTTTTCATTTCATTTATTTATTTAATATACACAAAACTATTCAGATATGAAATTCTGAGTTCATCGTATATCAGTGTTGCCAAGTTAGGGGTGTTCCCCTAGATTAAGGAGGTTACAATTTGTTGATTACAAGAGGTAATTTTGCCTTTGTAAAAATAAAATTTTCGCATAATTTTAACTTTTTTTAGATTGTTGGTGCAATTTAAGTCACCACTGCGCTGTTAAAATAAAAATTCACATTTTGACTATAAAAACAGTAAAAATCTATAGAAAGGAGCGTATTTTAACATTTTTCTTTAAAGATTTTGAAATAAAAACTAAAAATTTTATTAGATTTTAGGAAAAATATTTTTTATGGAATTTTTGGTACACTCAAAAAAAGAAGTTATTAGAAAAGTTAGTAAAACATCTTGTAAATCAGGTGTACTATTTTTCAGCAAATTTTTAGCTAAAATTATGTTTTAAACTAAAATTTTAGTTATACTTATTCAGCACTTAACTGTTTTGAGCTAATGTTTTACTAATATTTTACTAATTTATTTTGCTAAAAAAAATTGTGTTGATTAGCACATCAATAGTGTGAACGACAACCAGACTGAAAGATATACTCAGAATGAGTTAGCATGTCACGATGTAGTAGTGACGAGGAAAATTATACTAAAAAGTACAACTCTAGTAAGATAGAATATAAAAAAATCAACCACGGAAGATTTTTGTATCTCATATATTTCATACATAAAACAAAAAAATTTTGCGTCGTCACCGGCTTGTGAAAGTAATTGTCTATTAATTAAATAAAAGACAACATAAAATATTAAAATTTAATAAAGATTAAACGTGTATTTGTTAACTAAATGTTTAAACATATATATTAATAATCCTGTGTGTGGTCAAATTGCAAACAAATATGCAATAGGTAGACAGACTAAAGCGAAAAACAAAGACATACATCTTAGGCGGATTTTTCTGTTTCCTTTTTCTTATTGCAAAAAAGGGTTGTATATGTTTTATTTTGTTATTTTTTCGTTTCGTTTCTATAATTCTTCGCGGTATTTGCGTTCCTTTAAAAGATAGCATCATTTAAGTAGTTCAAAGATAATTTCGTTTACGTTATAGAGCAATTCCATATGAAAGCGATCACCTTTTGGACGACCCCTCTCCGATTTTAAAATAAATAGTCTCAATCGATTGCCCAGCAAAAAATAATGTACCTACATATTTTTTTTTTTTTATAGTGACTGGTTTAGTGGTGGTGTGCACCACTGTCATGTGACAAAATTGAAGAATTCTTCATAAGGGACCTAATTGAAAGTTGTTTAGTGGTGGTACGCACCACTGTCATGTGACAAAATTGAAGAATTCTTCATAAGGGACCTCATTGAAAGTTGTTTTAAAAAAAACTACTAAAGCGATCGCAACGAGTGATAGCTCGTTGGAAAGGTATTGAATCAGGCTTTAATTGAAAAATAAAATTTTCCTAATTTTTCTTGTTAAATAATTAAAAATAATTCAATTATAAAAAATATAAAAACAATGAGAACAAGGTGGTCTCTTAAATGCTCTTTTCCTGTCCAAACAAGGAGTCGGGGCCCATTTTTTTATTGCTGATTCTTAAAGCAAAAATTATGAGGAATCCAAAAAAAATAAAATTAGCCGGAAAATTTAGGAGCTTCTGTGGAAAATCGGAAAATTTAATTTTCATGGGAAAATTTAATTTTCATGGGAAAAAAGGTAAATTACTGAGAAAAATTAGGAAAATTTTATTTTTCAATTAAAGCCTGATTCAATACCTTTCCAACGAGCTATCACTCGTTGCAATCGCTTTAGTAGTTTTTTTTAAAACAACTTTCAATGAGGTCCCTTATGAAGAATTCTTCAATTTTGTCACATGACAGTGGTGCGTACCACCACTAAACCAGTCACTATAAAAAAAAAAAAAATATGTAGGTACATTATTTTTAGCTGGGCAATCGATTGAGACTATTTATTTTAAAATCGGAGAGGGGTCGTCCAAAAATTTGCCAGTTTTGATCGTTTTCATATGGAATTGCTCTATATATAATTATTTATATTGTTTTTATTGTGTGTAATACAGGAAAAAATTTAGCTATTTGCCAACTGAAATTCAGTTACTTCTAATACTTCTAATACGGTAAATATGGTAATTACGAATTTCAGTCAGTTGGTACAACTGAACATTAGCTTTCATAACAAAGTTCGATTAATTCAACTAAATATTAGTTGCAACACCCAAAATATTCAGAAATCTAATGTAAATATCATCGTACTAACTAAATTTATAAGTTGTTACCATTAAAATACACTTTTCACTTCGGTTACCATTTTATTTTTCTGTGTGTACATTAATTCATATCGTCAATTTGGCAGTATGAACATTTTTATGTTTTGTAACGTATCATAAATTATTTTAAAAAGAATAACAAAAATATGTTTTATGATTTTCAACAAATAAATTAACTAAAGTATAGTTTTTCTACAATTTTTTGGAGTTTTTTTCAGTCTACTAATGTTCAGCAAAAATTTTGTTAATTTTTAGCAAAGGTTTTTTAATTTCTAATCTACTAAGTGTTAACAAAACTTTTGCTGAATCTACTAATTTTGTTGCTAAAAATCAGCTCGCTGATTTTCAGCAAAAGATTTTGCTGACATTAGCACTTTTTTTGCAAGCACCTAAAATTTTGCTGACTCAGCAAAATTTTTTGCTGACTTTACTAACTTTTTATTTGAGTGTAGTGGAGTAAATCTAGGGGGTTTTTGAACAACTTTGGGGAATTTGTAAAAAATACTTGGCAACACTTTCGTATATCATTAAACCACTTTATACTGTCATCAAAAACTACACACGAATTTGATAAGAATGCAAAAACGTATTTTTTAAATTAATTTTAAAGATTTTTTGCAATGCCTAATTTGGAGATGTCGATTGATATTTTTATAATATAAACATGTATTTAAAAAAACAAAAAATTTTGAAAAAATGATTATTAAATGAAATTAAAATTAAACAAATTTTTAATGTTTTCATCAAAGTTTAATAGTTTTATTTGACTAAACTATAATTGCTAATTATATTTTTTGGAAATTATAATTGCTTATTGGCCTGGGGACTAAAAATACCCATCAAACGTAATTTATTTTAGTGTAAAGCTTTTAATTTGATAAAATAACATTACACTTAATACAAATAACTATTTTATTGTAATATGATTCATATAGGGTTAATGTTTTCTCTTTTGACCATAATGACTTCTATCAGATTTTGATTAAATTTGGATACGTGATAATGGGTACTAAACTAACGAACAAACCTAACGTCAAAAATTGTTCTGTTTAAAGGTATTTTAAAGATCTATATAATCGTAAGAGAAAAACTAAAAACAATTAAAGGGGCCTTTTTTTATCCCACCTTTTTAACCCTTAATAGTATGATTGGTACAATAAAGAATTGCGCTTGTTCGTTAGTTTATTGCTCTTTATCATAAATCAAAACTTAATGAATATCTGAAAAAAATTATTCTGTAAATTTCCTTGTGGGTCTTTTTTGGTTAAAAGTGGAAACATTAAACAAACCATTTGTGGACAAAATTACATAAAATAATTATTTTTATCAAGTGGTATTTTTTTATATCAACACATTAATTAATAGGAAGAATTTCCTGAGTGTTGCTTCTCTTAAAAAAAAAAAATTGAAAAGCTTTTCAATCCTTTAGTCATAATTAAAATACGTTTTATGGGTATTTGTTTGTCACCAGGCTACTAGGGTTAACAGATTTTTGAAATTAAAGTAAAAATAACACAGGATTTTGTGAAATGTGGAGTAAAGAGCTTGTAACTCAGCAAAAATTTTATTTTTGTTTAAAATCTCCGGATGATTATCTAAAAATTAGATCGAAATATCGAGAAAACAACAAAATGTGATATAAAAATTAAGAATAATAAAAAAACTTGCTTTTATTTATATATTTTGGCATTTTATTTCAACAACTTAAGCCGAACCAATATTACCACATTACAACACTGCAGGTCAAGTAAACATATTAACAAATAACACTGTTCAACAAAATCTAATTTTTTCCAAAATTACAAGGTCCGACCTATAAATTTTGATAGAACTGACACAATAAAAAAAGACACGTGCATCAGCGTTTTGAAAGTTTACATCTGGGTTTCATTTTAGTTGGAGGTAAAGTTTCCCCCAAATGCAAATTTTGTATTGTCAGTGGGCATAGAAAATCGAGTAAAGCTTACGTTTAAAGTATATGGTGTGTTCAGTAAATTTATGTAAATTGTTACGAAGAACATTTTTGTAGAATATGTTAACACTCTAACTCCTCAAGGTAAGGGTCTTGTTTGTCCTTCTTTTAAAAAAGAGCAAAAAACACCATTAAGCCGAACCAATATTACCACATTACAACACTACAGGTCAAGTAAACATATTAACAAATAACACTGTTCAACAAAATCTAATTTTTTCCAAAATTACAAGGTCCGACCTATAAATTTTGATAGAACTGACACAATAAAAAAAGACACGTGCATCAGCGTTTTGAAAGTTTACATCTGGGTTTCATTTTAGTTGGAGGTAAAGTTTCCCCCAAATGCAAATTTTGTATTGTCAGTGGGCATAGAAAATCGAGTAAAGCTTACGTTTAAAGTATATGGTGTGTTCAGTAAATTTATGTAAATTGTTACGAAGAACATTTTGTAGAATATGTTAACACTCTAACTCCTCAAGGTAAGGGTCTTGTTTGTCCTTCTTTTAAAAAAGAGCAAAAAACACCATTAAAGTAGGGATTTAAGGGGTTAAAATGTTCCGCAAAAATATTCCCCCTGAATATACCAAAATCAAACATTTATGTAGAATATGTTAGATTAGATTAGATCAGAAGGCACTGTGCAACGCCACCAATGTAGGTCTTTTGTGCTGCCTAAAGTTACCTACAGATTCAAGCTACCTATAAAGCCAATTATCCTATTAGGCAAAATGTTCGCGATGTCGGAAGGCGAAATGAAGCGATCACCTAGAAACCTAAGTCTCCTATCACAAAGCCTGGGACATTCGCAGATAACATGCTCCGAGGTCTCAGACACCATCTCACAAAACCTACACATATCCGTGTCCGATTGACCCTTCCTGTGCAGATGGTATCTGAGATTACAGTGTCCAGTTAAGTACGACGCCAGGGTCCTCAAACCCCCCCCCCCCCCCAAGAGTCGCCTCGACCCCCTACTGGAAAAAGAGATCAATCTATTAGCCTGGCGCTGACCAGGAGAGTTTTCCCAGTAACCAGAGAATTCACACTCTCTCCATGCCCTGGGCCTTTCCCTAACATACCCCGCAGGTATTCCACAGAATGGTTCAGTACCAATAAAGGGCCTTCGTGCCCCGCGGTTGGCAAGACAAACTGCCCTCTCGTTGCCCTCATAACCAGGAATCCACCCCAAGGTTAGAGAGTTGCCCCTACCGAGCCTATTGGGAGTCTGAATGCATTCCATGACCAACCCAGACGACACCATTAAGGCCCTCAGTGCAGCCTGACTGTCAGAAAGAATGTAGATGCGAGATCTGAGCGATCCCTTCGCATTCATTCCCCTGCACAGATGGAATATGTTAACCCTCCAACTCCTCAAGGTAAGGGTCTTCTTTGTCCTTCTTTTAAAAAAGAGCAAAAAACACAATTAAAACAGGGAATATATTTCTTCGAGGTTTCCAAAAATGTTCCAACATAAACCTTTTTGAAGTTCGATAAAATTTTGTTGTTTAACTAAACTAAAAATTAATATCTCGCTAACATTTTAAAGTAAATAGACTATTACGATGCCTATCGATATTAAAGCATACAAACGTTGTCAAATTTGACGTGTTTTGCGAAGTTTGATAAAAAAAACATAGCGTTGTTTCGCGTAAGATTTAAAAAGTATTTCAAAATAATATATGCAGTAATTTTGGTCCATTAATGCAACTTTAATGGTAATAAAGGTAATAAAAATGCATTTTTAGAAAATGCACTTTATGCTGGAGATTTTTGTTTCAAAATGACCCTAAAAAGCGATTTTTATTATGAATACAATATTCCCCATCACGTGGTGCTAGGTAAACATTTTACAGAAAAAAAAAATTATAACTCTACTCCACACACAATTAAAGTTTTTTTTTTTCTTTAATTACAGCTGTTATATTATGAAATTAGCAACCGAGATCTCCAAATTAGGCATTTCAAAAAATCTTTAAAATTAATATTTAAAAAAATACGTTTTTACATTTTAATCAAATTTGTGTCACAGTTTTGTAATCAGAATTCCACACCTAAATAATTATGAGTATATTTCAGAAATAAATGATATTAAATATTAAATTTTTCAAAATTTCGAATTTTGGGAAGTTTGTAATAAAAATACACTTTTTTTCAAATTTTCCTATTTTTGGTCGTAATTAATTAATCACGGGTTAACGTTTTCCTAGAAATAATAATCGATTTCTTCCTTTTGGAACTATTTGCCATAAAACTGCGCGTGCAATGAACGAAAATTGTTTTTCGAGGGACATCCTATTGTATATATTTTACTCTGTACTTACCTACAAGGATTGAAAGGATTAAACCTTGATTGTCTTAATGATATACCATTATATAGTTCTATTGCTTCAATGCGTATACCATGTATGGCAGCAACAGGCCGAGTATTAACACCAAATGCAGCACCTATAGTATCAGTAAAAACATTTAAAACTCTAGGATTTGTTAAGTTTGTTGTCATCATTATGCTATCATCGTCATCATCATAAGCATCGTTTTTATCATCAACAACAACTGTTTCTTCTCTTGTTGCATCATAATCATCATCTTCTGGTGTTGGTGATGTTCTTATAGTGTGCAAATAAAATTCTGTATGACGTTCGGGAGTGAAGAGTAGACGATAATCAGATAAATGATGATACTCTTGTGGTAATGATGGATGTTGTTGCAGTTGTTCTTGTTGCTGTTGGTATAATTGCAGTTGTTGTTGTTGCAGTTGCAATTGTGGCAATTGTCCAACAAATACATTGCTATAACTATGGGGTGTATAAAATGTTGTTTGATGTTTTTGTTTTAAATTGTCATCATTTTCTTCAATGTTGTCAACATCATCATCATCATTTCCAACATCGTCATCATTATTTTCTAAATCTTTGAGATTTTTGTTTTCATTAAATGTTGTTGTTGCTATTATTGTTGTTGGCATTGTTGTCACTATTGTTTGTGTGTTGGTGGTTTCTTTGGCAGCAACATCTTTAGTAAATGTCTTTAATGTATTTGAATTTAAATTATCGTTATTATTGAATTTAAGTGTTGTATAATGACGTTTATAATGATATTTTAGATTTTGCTCTTCTTCTTTGTCATATTTTAATCGTATTTGATTATTTGTCGTTGAATGTTTAAAGGGTTCCAATGTTGTTGTTGTTGTTGCTACAATTACTGCTGATGATGATAGTTTTTCAATTTCATCTTTTGTTTCATTTAATGTAATTAGGTCATTATAATCGAATGTATTATTAAATGGATTTTCCGTATTATTATGATTGTCCAAGGACATAACGTTATGAAGTAATTTTAATTTTGAGGATGCTACACAAATTAAAAAGAAAACTGAAAGATTTCAAAAAGTTAATATAATTTTATGTTAAATTTGTATCTGGGTTTTCAAATTTAAGATCTGAAAGATCTGAATTTCTTAGTGCATTTTTTTTTTGATCAAACGTGGAAACATTAACCTTATATGGATTAAAATAATAATTTATGTCAAGTGGATTTTTTTTATCAATTTAAAAGCTTCACAAACATGTACACTCGCAATATTATTTCCGTAAATACTACTGAATATACACATTAAATTAACTGAAAATCAGTTAAAAACAGTTCTACTTACTTTTCGTTTATAACAATTGTATTTTATAGTTTATTTTCAACTGTTGAAAAATTAATTGACAAAATCCATAAAAGCAGTAGATTGTTTTCGTTTATTTCAATACTCCATATAATATAACAACTTTTTAACTCAATATTTTAACTATTACCGAAAGTCCGATTTTTTTGTTTGTTTATTTTGTTTATTGAATAACAGACAGAAAGTTAAAAAATATATTTCTTTGGTAATTCAAATGTATATTCCATTGAAACAACTTTACCGATTAAATTTTTAACTAACTGTTGACTTTTTATGGAAAAGTTCTTGTGAGTGTAGGCATAATTTAAATTAAGTTTCATGGGTCTTTTTTGTTTTAAATAAAAGTAAAGATTATTATAGTCTAATCAAATTTGAGTGATATTTTTTGCGAAAATTATGAAAACATTCAAATTTTGTTTAACTTTTGACAAAATAATCAATTTTCATAAAATGTCCTGTCAATTTATTTTCTTCCTTTATGCTATAAACACATAGACGACTGCAGCTACACGACTACAGCCTGTCAAAAATAAAATACACACGTTTATATGAAAACGATTATTTTGGCACCAACACAACTACACGACTACCCGACTACTTTTGCCGCTGTAGTCAACTTAGGTTAATTTCTATTTTTGTTGGCTGCAAAACAAAAATAGTGTTGACAATAAAACAAAATATGTAACAAATTAGTGCTTAAAAATATTTTATTTTGTTAAACACAAAAAACGTCGCAACATCAAATGGTATAATTGCATTAATATTCAAGAGGGGTTATATAAATTTATTTTCACGTTATAATAATGTATTATAAATAAGTAATTGTATTTTTAAGTGAACTTTATATACGTGTCTACTACCAAGCATGTTGTTCTATTTTAATAAAGAAAAAAAAAAGATGTAATTGGCACTACTGAAACAAAAATGAATTTGTATCAGGGATGTTAAATGGAGTTTTCAATTTTGTACCAACATCCAAAAAAAATTGTACTTTTTGGACGTTGACGGTACCATTTTTTTTAAATTTATTAAAACAACAAAAAAAAAATACATAAAAATTCTCTTGTACAGAAAAAAAAAACAAAACCTTCCAATAACATACATTATATGTATGAATAAAATAAGGCATAAAAAAGTCTTATGAATATATGAGACCAAATCATGGAATTATTTGTTTAGTTAATAAACTATTTGGAATTTCTACATCATAGCAGCATAAATTTGTCGCTCTTAACCAATCCTTAGTCTGTATGAGACTTGATAATGTTGGCTAATGTAGTCTGTTTCTTTCCTTAGTTTTTATTATATTTTGAAAAGAAAAAAACTCTTTCCACATTTGCAGACCAGTGTGGAATGGATAAAATTCCAGCAACGACTAGAAATGTCTGGAAACATATTGACATTCAGTTCATTTTGAAAATTAGCTACTACCGACCAAAAACTACAAACGTTTTAATTTTTTAACGACTTCAGTTAAAAAATTTTAGTTTTTACTCTGGCTCAAGTAATATTTTTACTAAGAAGACAAGAATGGAGCAAAATTAATGATTAATCGGTTTTTTGTTAAAGTTCTGCCTATTATGGAGGCTATAACTTTTCTAAAACATTGGGTTCTGATGAGATCTTTAACCAGATCGAAATACTAGTATTAACCTAGCTAATATGTTTGATTTGCTTTATTTTTGTAAATATACGGAGGTTGAGAGCTCGTTCTAAATTAAACATATTTAAGATTGTTTGGAATTTTCTTTCATTTCTTTAACAATAATTTAATTTTCGTTTGAGTTTGAATTTTAACGTCTTTTTCAGACAATTGCAGTTAATACTATAATTAATATGCAATTTTATTTAATTTAATTGTGAAAGGCGTGGTAGAGAAGAATGAGTGTATTTTCTAAAAATCATAACTACATTGCAAATATTCAATTTTTTTTGAATTAGACTGCGCAGTTTCTGGTATTGAACGTTCGTCAGTGACCCTGTTTTTTTTTTTTGAATTTTTGAATAATGTAATATTTGTTATGTTTTTATTTGTTCGATTGCGTCTATATGAAATTTTTCTGTGCAATCACTGACCGTGGTATAGATAAACTGATTTCTAATGCCACATGCACTCGCACTACACGTTAGACAGAGCGCTTTAGCCCTCTGAGCTATAGTTAGGTCGAGTTTTGTTGTGATTAAAACTAATTTTATTCAATACACGGTGTTTTTGTTCTTGCATACATAATCTCAGAAGTACAACTCCAACAACACAACAGTTCTATTTTTACAAACTCACCTCACTCTAATGTCCACTGTTTTCCCATATGTTATAAGTGATGCCATATCTATATATCAATTTTCACTTCTTCAGAATTTTAATAAATTCAAAATAAAAGTGAAGTTGGCTTCAACAAGTGTCAATATATGTAAGAGCTGCCAGATAAATTTTGTAAAAAATCGTAAATTTTTAATCGATATTAAAAAAAAAAAAATTGCCAACTTTATTCTTCAAAATCCTTAAAATGATGATAAATCGTAAAATCTGGCGGATCTAGTCGCATATATTTTAAGAGCTCATTACATAAAACGAATAAATGCAATGAAAAAGGACACAATAACAATTTGTTTGCTATACTAAAAATTCAAAAAGGGGAAAAATTAAAAATTTTTAAATTGTACCAAATGAGTCGCGGTAGTACCACGGTACTTTAGAAGGTCAAAATGTACCAAAAAAAGTACAATTGTACCAACTTTAACATCCCTGATTTGTATAAAAATATATTTTTAAATTGAATCGTGATCAGCTGTTTACTATGCTGCTGTCGTTTCCAAAATAATAAGTAGCTGACCACACGGCGACGATTGCAGTCAACGGCATTTGCAGTCGTGTAGCTCTGCAGTCTGCTGTGGTCTATGTGTTTATAGCATTAGTGCTCAAACCGGCCTAAGCTTTCTTGCAATAAAAATTTTAATATGCATTGGGAACGAAAAATAAACAATGTATTCTTCCACCAAATTTTTTTCGTGTCCATCTTTGGGCGATATGGGCCAAAATAGGTTCAGAGCGAATCTAAAAAACTAATCCACTAAACCTAACATGTTGTGGCATAAATCGTTCCTCTTACTAACTACAGTTCAAAAATTACACTTTTTGTGCTTTACTTATGGCGATTTGCGATTTTCGAAAAACTCGAAATTGAGCGAAAACGAAAACTTCTATATACGAGGGCGGATCAATAAGTCCGTGACTTTTTAATTGAAACACAGTTTTTTTTTTTCAAAAAAAAAATTATTTTTCAACATAATCTTCTTTTAGCTCAATACACTTAGTCCAACGTTTCTCCTATTTTTGTATCTCTTCCAAAAAATGGGATTTTTCGAGGTCCATAAAATAGGCATTTGTTTGATCAATAATTTCATCGTTTCATCTTTTTCCACCGAGCCATTTCTTTAGGTTTGGAAATAGGAAGTAGACACTGGGGGCTAAATCCGGAGAATATGGCTTATGAATTATGGCCAATTTGTAGCCCAATTCATGGAATTTTGCCATTTAGACTGCAAACGCGTTCACCCGTGTATTATCTTGATGAAAAAGAACTTTTTTCTTGGCCATATGTGGTCGTTTTTTCTTCAAATCCTCGTTAAATCGGTACAATAAGTTGGCATAATATTCGCCGTTTATTGTTTTTCCCTTTTGAAGGTAATCGATGTGGATTATCCCTCGTGCATCCCAAAAAACTGTTACCATCACCTTATAGGCCGACAAACTTACATTGGACTTCTTCGGAGCCGGTTTACCCGGAGAAACCCATTGTTTAGAATGCTGCTTGGTCTCCAGAGTGTTGTAATGGATTAATGTTTCATCCACGGTTAAACAACTCCAAACAATCCTTTGAAGTTGTCACACGATTACGTCTATGGTCAATTGAGAACAAACGCGTCACCCATCTTGCAGACAGCTTTCTTAAACCCAACTGACCATTTAAAATCGAAACCACACTGACATACGAAATGAAAAGTCTTAAAATTTAATTTGAAAAAAAAGATTTTTTGCATTTTTAACAAATTTGAGGTACAATTTTGACATCACACTAAAGTAGGTTATTGATATCCGACAAAGTTTAGAATTCCATAGCTGTATAATTTTGAGTGTTTTTAATGAATAACAGAAATTATAAATCAAATTTTTCAATACTTCGAATTTTGGGAACTCTTAGTAAAATACACTTTTTTTCTAAAATGGCAATTTTTTAAGCGAAATCCTAACACCATATTCGGTTTTCAAACTTTTAAAAACCAACGACTTTTTTACCTTCTTTTTAGATTCCATGACATATTTTGAAGAGCTCTATATTTGAAAATTGTTATTGTATTTCTCTGATTCAAAAAGAATTATATTCATATGGTTGTTCTCTTTCACAGTTATGCAATAAAAGAAATGCATTTTTGATGAAAATGCAATTTTTATTTGCGTTTTCCAAATTGTTATTTTTCAAAGTTTTTCAAACAAGCATCAATCAAAAATTTAACATGTTTTGCATAAAATAAAATTCTCGATTTTTTTTTTAAAAAAAAAAACCTTATCCGATATTTCCATACAAAATATTTTTTTTTTTTTTGTATAATTTGTCATTTTAGCAGGTTTTAAAACAGTTTAAAATAAATAATATATTATTTATAACAAAAAAGTGATATTTTCAGGTTCATCTGTCCAAAAAATGCATTTTTGATGCATTTTGAGAAATGCATCCCAAAATTGCATCGGCACCAAAACTTAATTTTTTAGTTGGAAAAATTTAAATAAATGAGGTCTTTGTATTGTTAATAGTGTGTTCTGAATTTTAAAATTTTTTGAAACATTTTAAAAACATAAAAATTACAAATTATCAGGGACCGTTAGTAGTATAAAAGTCAAAAAATAACTTTTATTTTGCTCAAAAAAATAAAAGTTAAAAAATAGTTTTAATATTTGCTCAAAAAAATAAGTCAAAAAATACTTTAATTTTTGCTCAAAAAATAAAAGTTAAAAAATAGTTTTATTGCTTGCTCAATAAAAAAAAGTCAAAAAATAAGATTTATTGTTGCTCGACAAAATAAAAATCTAAATTTTAAAAAGCAGAGCATTTTATGAAAGATATCACCACATCACTGCCAGTTCTCCGACATTTTCCTCTATATGTTTTTTTAGTTTAAAATTTTTAAAATAACTGTTATGTTCGGTCTCTGCAAATTGTACAAAAATAAAATATTTTGTATGAAAATAATAAAGGGTCCGCCAAATAACTTTTTTTTTTTGAACTCCTGAACTAATTGGACTTTGTATGGCGTCATACCAAGGTCTTTATGCAAAATTCGTCTCAATGATGTCTCCGAAATGTTCAATTGTTGAGAACGACGGTGAATTGATGTTGATGGCGCTTCACGCACACTTTCTGCCACAGCAGCAATATTCTCGGGTGTACGCACTGTTTTTGGCTTTTCACGCTTAAATTTATCGATAAGGATGCCAGTTTCTTTCACTTTTTTCACAAGATAACGAACATACGGACCATATTCGTTCAGCCGAAGGATAAAACTAATTATCTGTCAAATCAGACATGAGCTAAGTGTTACCATTCACGAAATAAGCACTAGTTGAAAAAAAACGTTAGATGGCGGACCCTTTACATAAGGTTTTTTTTTAAAAAAAATTGAGAAAGTTAGATGGCATTCGCGTCACACAAAAAGCGAAATTAAATTTTATATAAAAAAAAAAAATGCAAAGTTTTCGATTGCTGCATAAAGCAATAATTCTAAAGGTGAAAAATAATTTCGAAAATGCATCTTAGAATTGCATTTACATTAAAAATACATTTTTTTTTGATAATACCGTAGCAATCGAGTTCATTTTAATGTAGAGAAATCCGATAACAACGTTTAAATATATTCTTGAAAGTTGCATGCTGTTGGTGTTTTTTTAATTTTCCCCAAAATTAAAATCGCGAAAAAATCGCGAAATGTTTTTTATTTGAAAAACTGAATATAGGTGTATTTATGTTTTTAAAATAAAGAAAATCGCAAGACTACATCAAAAAATTAAGATTTTTAATGTTCTTTCAAAGAATGTTTTTTACAATTTATTTATTTTTTTTTTATGTTTGTTTTTTTTCGTTTTGTTCACTTAAGAGTTTGGGGCTTTTTTGTTTTATATTTTGTCATAAATATTATTTTTGTTTAATGAAATTGTTCGTCTGAAATCACCTTTTATTATTAAAATTTGTAAATGCATTTTATTATTATTTATCACAATAAATTTATTAAAAATTTCACTTCCTAACTTGTTGAACTCAACAACTGTTATTTGTTAAAAATCTTGTTAATACTAATTTGTCCAAAAATAATCATATTGCTAGACTTGGAAAAAATTAATTTGGTTAGTGTTAATAAAATCGGCAAATATTTACCCAAAAAATATGGTAAAGTAATCATACTAACTAAATAAATACACTCATAGAAATAAACCCGTAAAAATAGACGTAAAAGCTACTAAAAATTACCAGATAAAAAAAAATTAATATGATGCAACAAAGAAATGTATAAAATTTAATATAGCCTTATATCTAATTGAAATACAATTTGATCCGAAAATTGGTAGATCGCATTGTATATATGTAAATGTATTGTATTACATTGAATTTGATATAATTGGATGCGATGCAATCCAGTGAAAATAAATGTGTTAAATTTAATGCAGGATCTACAAAATTTACCCCTTAAATCGAACATAAGAGTACCGACCATTGGCCCTAAAAATTTCGGCCAATCTGATTTTAATGGCTTACCCAGTTTTTTCATTTTGTCTTTTTAACGCAGTTTTTTTATTCTTAAAATTGGAAATATCAAATATTTTATCTTAGTTTTTTATGTTAAATACATAAAAGACCTAAATTAACATTCGGGTATAAAATTTTGTTAATGAAAGTTCAGCATTAACAAGTAAATCCGCGTTATTTCTTATTTTTTACTATATTTTACCATTTTTGCACATTTGATCATCCCATTTCGTAATCAAAGCAGTTTTGTACATAAGCAAAAAGAAAAATCTGGAAAATTATTTCGTGGAAAAAATAAAAAAAAAGAAAATGCGGTTCAAGCGAATAACTCGAAAACGGAAGATCCATTAATTTTAATTAAAATTCATACAAATATGTAAACGTTATTATAATAAAATTTGAAAATATTTTGTAAGCAGTCACTGTAATGAAAGTGTTTCTTAATATATCTTTAGTAAATAAAGGGTCCGCCAAATAACTTTTTTTTTTGAAAATGCTATATAAAAAAAAAACTACTGAATATTTTCTCAAATTTCTTTTTTTATTTGAAAGTACAATCCTTCCGGTTAATAACGGAAAATAATTTTATTCAAATGGCTGCCTCGGCTGGCCATGCAGTAGCCTACACGATCGGTCCAATTTTTAAGCACATTATCGATTGTGTGCAGCTGTATTTCACCAATGGCTTCACGAATATTGTCCTTTAAAGCGTCAATTGTCTCTGGCTTGTTGGCGTAACACTTATCTTTGACGGCACCCCACAAATAATAGTCCAACGGTGTCAAATCGCAGCTCCGAGGTGGCCAAACGACATCAGCTCTGCGGCTGATTTGAATTTTCGCACACATTCTGCAGCATTACCATGATTTTCAAAGTAATGTCGCAATATTTCCCAGAGTTGTTCAAGCGTATACACAGCCATATTCGTTCAGCGGAAGGATGAAACTAATTATCTGTCAAATCAGACATGAGCTAAGTGTTACCATTCACGAAATAAGCACTAGTTAAAAAAAAAAACGTTAGATGGCGGACCCTTTATAAACTTTTTTGGCTGAATTTTGGTACACATAAGTTTTTATGCTATTTACATATTATACTAAAAGATGAACTCATAGGTCGTCCGTTTTCGTTATGCTGTCATATAATTTGCACATTTCGAGTTTTCCCATGAACCGCTCTTTCTTTTTTTTCGCTTTTTAACACGAAATAATTGCTCATATTTGTGTTTTTGCTTATGCATAAAAATGCTTTGATTGATTGTCAAATGGGAGGATAATTTGTGCAAAAATTGTAAAATAAAGTAAAAACTGAGAAAAAACACGGATTTACTTGTTAATGCTGCACATTTGTTAACCAAATTTGATACCCGATTGTTAATTAAGGTCTTTTATGTATTTATAAAATAATATAATATAAAATATTTGATTCTTAACATTTTCTGTATAAAAAAAACTGCGTTAAAACTTGCAAAACTTTAATGCAAATTTGCGACAAATCTGGCCCATAAGTGAAAAAAACTGGGCACGCCATAAAAATCAGAGTGGCCGAAATATTTAGGACCAATGGTCGGTACTCTTGTTTTATTTTTCGAGTGGCGCATTGTTATTAAGAGTCGAATTTAAATATAACTTACAGTTAAATTTAAATTTTATAATACATCAGTTTTATGTGAAACTAAAATTGTTAAAAGTTCAATATTTTAAATTGTGATGTTCATTTATGATAATTTTAATAGATATTTTTAATGAAAATTTTCGAGTTGATATTAAAATTTTAAGTAGAATGTTATTGATTTCTAAACAAAAACATCACATTCCCACAACTTTAAATTGTTTTATTTTTTTTTTTTTTTGCATGAGGCAATACATTGATTTGTATTATATTAATGTACTTATGGCAACCCAACTATATATTGCCCGTCTAAAGAACAGCAAAAATAAAACTTACAAAATATTAGTTATATTCGTTGAATTCTAGTTAATTAAAAACATGTTTTACTAAATATATGGAATAAACTCCCCGCGGAGGTCTTCCCTGTCACTTACAATGTAGCGAAATTCAAATCAAATATTCACAAACACTACTCCCTCTTTCCTCCTCCCCATAACCTAATTTCCTGATATCAACACAATGTATTGCATTATAGGGGGCATCTCCTGAGTGTTGGTCTAACGAAAAAAAAAAAAAAAAATTAAAAAAAAAATCTAAACAAAATTTTTAAAAATTTCTCATAAATCAAATATAACTAAAGATATGTAAATTTAGCCGTTTTATATTTGCTTTTCTTATCTTACTAAAAAAATATGATAATTTTATCAGTTTTTTCTGCAACGTAATTTTAAACTAAATTTTTGTACTTTTAGCAAAAATGTTTACTAATTTTTTCTATCAGTGTAGGTACAATGTTTAAATATGTTGCTTTCCAAGCCAACTGTCCATCTAAAAAAAAAGTATATCGCAGCAATGACAAACTAACAGTATTTGTTCGTCTATAAGAGACTAAAGAAAAATTGAACTTTTTCAATTTGTTCAAAAAAAAAAAATAAAATGGGCGAAGTAGGCGTGTTTAAATATTGACAAATTTTGCGATCATTTTTATTTTATTATTTATTAGTATTTAAGTCGATTTGACAAATGCTAGAAATTTTACTATATCAATATATTTTTTATGGAGTAAAAATTCAGAACTAGTTCTGAATTTTTAGAGTAATAGAAAATCAAATTTATCTAAAAATCGACCTATTTTTTTCTTATTCTTTTTATTTGTAATAAAAGTTTGTGTATGTGATTTTGTATAAAAAAAATCCACATGTTTAAAAAGAACCAACATTTCCTGACTTTTGCAATGTTATAAAAACAGGTAATGTGACATGATATTTTAGATAAGTTCGGTGACTGAATCGACCGTATTTTTTCTTTAACCTGTACATAATATGACACGTGCGGAACAAGAAGTGTAACATGCCTACTAATTTTAATTTGTCCTGAGACTTGTTCACGTTGAGAAGTCTAGTGATATGTCACTAAACTATTCATTTTGTACTAGATCTGGAACATAACACATTGCGATTAATATGTGACTAGTTTTCTGCTAATATGTGACTAGTTTTCTGTGGTAACGTTTGCGGAATGAAATTGCAACAAAACGAAAAAAACGCTGTTAGTTTTTCTAACATAAAAAACTAACTGCACTACATTAATTTAATGTAAAAAAAAAAAAAAAAAAATGCCCTGATTCATTCAATTTTGAGACAGTTTGGAGGTACTTTGTCCATAACTATTAAAAAATTTCGATTTTGGGATTTAACTGAGCTTGTTTTCAAAATTGGTGATTGTATTTTTGGATATTTGAATATTTGTTTGGTCTAGATTTTAAATTTTATCATTACTAAAGTTATTTCCCTCGAAAGAGTGCACTCGCTGCCATTTATTGACATCTATGATTAAATATGACTAATCGTCCATGTTGCTAATAATACTGTTTTTGACTACTTTTGACCAAATTTGTAAATTGGAGATTTAAAGTTACTTCGTAGGTTTTAGAAACTGCTAGTTCATTCTTTCGGCATTTTTTTTTGTGTTCGCGTAAATTTAAAGAACATTTTAAATGTTTTTCCATCGCAGTAAAAAAAAAACCTTTTTCAAACTGGCTATACGATTTAGCGATTTATCCAGCAATTTCTTTTCTAAGCCAGGAGCTTATTGATAAGTCCTTCAAATTGCACATTTAACGGAGCAAGAAATGCTCTTAGTACTATTTCTTTTTACTTAACTATTCACTATTCAATATACTACACATTGACAACAAACAGAGACACTGTTTTCGATTTCTTCCAATTATACTGATTATCAAAAAAATTACAAATTTTTTTTGAAGTTGTTTTACTTTTTTTGAAATTTTGTTGCAATTTCATTCCACATAAGTTATATACACTTAGAAAGGTCACGATTTATATCATTTTGTACTGGTCCTGTCCCATATCAAATGATTTCTTATAAAATACTAGTTACATGCTAGATACTTTTAACTTGTTCTGTTGCGTATTTTCTTGAACCAGTATGCTGATATGTTGTTTTCGACAAGTTCTCCGGCATGTCACAAAGACCTCTAACAGTAGAAATTGCCACCACATATGACAAACCCATGTTAAATTCACCGGTTACTTTCATATAAGAGAACCTAATCGGGGGCCGGTTACTGTCACCAGATCTGTGTTCCATATCCCGTAGGTAAAATTTTACATAAATATTGAAATATACTTAGAAGAAGGACAATATTCAACGAATATTTTCTCCAAAACTAATACAAGCTACACTGTAAAACTTTATTTATGGATAAAATAATATCAGAACTTTTTTTAGAACTTTTTTTAGAAATTGCCACCACATATGACAAACCCATGTTAAATTCACCGGTTACTTTCATATAAGAGAACCTAATCGGGGGCCGGTTACTGTCACCAGATCTGTGTTTCATATCCCGTAGGTAAAATTTTACATAAATATTGAAATATACTTAGAAGAAGGACAATATTCAACGAATATTTTCTCCAAAACTAATACAAGCTACACGGTAAAACTTTATTTATGGATAAAATAATATCAGAACTTTTTTTAGAACTTTTTTAGAAATTGCCACCACATATGACAAACCCATGTTAAATTCACCGGTTACTTTCATATAAGAGAACCTAATCGGGGGCCGGTTACTGTCACCAGATCTGTGTTCCATATCCCGTAGGTAAAATTTTACATAAATATTGAAATATACTTAGAAGAAGGACAATATTCAACGAATATTTTCTCCAAAACTAATACAAGCTACACTGTAAAAC
This sequence comes from Delia radicum, assembly GCA_021234595.1. NCBI lineage: Eukaryota > Metazoa > Arthropoda > Insecta > Diptera > Anthomyiidae > Delia > Delia radicum. The sequence continues at coordinate 100,806,198 of CM037851.1, forward strand.
TTTATTTATGGATAAAATAATATCAGAACTTTTTTTAGAACTTTTTTTAGAAATTGCCACCACATATGACAAACCCATGTTAAATTCACCGGTTACTTTCATATAAGAGAACCTAATCGGGGGCCGGTTACTGTCACCAGATCTGTGTTCCATATCCCGTAGGTAAAATTTTACATAAATATTGAAATATACTTAGAAGAAGGACAATATTCAACGAATATTTTCTCCAAAACTAATACAAGCTACACTGTAAAACTTTATTTATGGATAAAATAATATCAGAACTTTTTTTAGAACTTTTTTTAGAAATTGCCACCACATATGACAAACCCATGTTAAATTCACCGGTTACTTTCATATAAGAGAACCTAATCGGGGGCCGGTTACTGTCACCAGATCTGTGTTTCATATCCCGTAGGTAAAATTTTACATAAATATTGAAATATACTTAGAAGAAGGACAATATTCAACGAATATTTTCTCCAAAACTAATACAAGCTACACGGTAAAACTTTATTTATGGATAAAATAATATCAGAACTTTTTTTAGAACTTTTTTAGAAATTGCCACCACATATGACAAACCCATGTTAAATTCACCGGTTACTTTCATATAAGAGAACCTAATCGGGGGCCGGTTACTGTCACCAGATCTGTGTTCCATATCCCGTAGGTAAAATTTTACATAAATATTGAAATATACTTAGAAGAAGGACAATATTCAACGAATATTTTCTCCAAAACTAATACAAGCTACACTGTAAAACTTTATTTATGGATAAAATAATATCAGAACTTTTTTTAGAACTTTTTTTAGAAATTGCCACCACATATGACAAACCCATGTTAAATTCACCGGTTACTTTCATATAAGAGAACCTAATCGGGGGCCGGTTACTGTCACCAGATCTGTGTTCCATATCCCGTAGGTAAAATTTTACATAAATATTGAAATATACTTAGAAGAAGGACAATATTCAACGAATATTTTCTCCAAAACTAATACAAGCTACACTGTAAAACTTTATTTATGGATAAAATAATATCAGAACTTTTTTTAGAACTTTTTTAGAAATTGCCACCACATATGACAAACCCATGTTAAATTCACCGGTTACTTTCATATAAGAGAACCTAATCGGGGGCCGGTTACTGTCACCAGATCTGTGTTCCATATCCCGTAGGTAAAATTTTACATAAATATTGAAATATACTTAGAAGAAGGACAATATTCAACGAATATTTTCTCCAAAACTAATACAAGCTACACTGTAAAACTTTATTTATGGATAAAATAATATCAGAACTTTTTTTAGAACTTTTTTTAGAAATTGCCACCACATATGACAAACCCATGTTAAATTCACCGGTTACTTTCATATAAGAGAACCTAATCGGGGGCCGGTTACTGTCACCAGATCTGTGTTCCATATCCCGTAGGTAAAATTTTACATAAATATTGAAATATACTTAGAAGAAGGACAATATTCAACGAATATTTTCTCCAAAACTAATACAAGCTACACTGTAAAACTTTATTTATGGATAAAATAATATCAGAACTTTTTTTAGAACTTTTTTTAGAAATTGCCACCACATATGACAAACCCATGTTAAATTCACCGGTTACTTTCATATAAGAGAACCTAATCGGGGGCCGGTTACTGTCACCAGATCTGTGTTCCATATCCCGTAGGTAAAATTTTACATAAATATTGAAATATACTTAGAAGAAGGACAATATTCAACGAATATTTTCTCCAAAACTAATACAAGCTACACGGTAAAACTTTATTTATGGATAAAATAATATCAGAACTTTTTTAGAACTTTTTTAGAAATTGCCACCACATATGACAAACCCATGTTAAATTCACCGGTTACTTTCATATAAGAGAACCTAATCGGGGGCCGGTTACTGTCACCAGATCTGTGTTCCATATCCCGTAGGTAAAATTTTACATAAATATTGAAATATACTTAGAAGAAGGACAATATTCAACGAATATTTTCTCCAAAACTAATACAAGCTACACTGTAAAACTTTATTTATGGATAAAATAATATCAGAACTTTTTTTAGAACTTTTTTTAGAAATTGCCACCACATATGACAAACCCATGTTAAATTCACCGGTTACTTTCATATAAGAGAACCTAATCGGGGGCCGGTTACTGTCACCAGATCTGTGTTCCATATCCCGTAGGTAAAATTTTACATAAATATTGAAATATACTTAGAAGAAGGACAATATTCAACGAATATTTTCTCCAAAACTAATACAAGCTACACGGTAAAACTTTATTTATGGATAAAATAATATCAGAACTTTTTTTAGAACTTTTTTAGAAATTGCCACCACATATGACAAACCCATGTTAAATTCACCGGTTACTTTCATATAAGAGAACCTAATCGGGGGCCGGTTACTGTCACCAGATCTGTGTTCCATATCCCGTAGGTAAAATTTTACATAAATATTGAAATATACTTAGAAGAAGGACAATATTCAACGAATATTTTCTCCAAAACTAATACAAGCTACACTGTAAAACTTTATTTATGGATAAAATAATATCAGAACTTTTTTTAGAACTTTTTTTAGAAATTGCCACCACATATGACAAACCCATGTTAAATTCACCGGTTACTTTCATATAAGAGAACCTAATCGGGGGCCGGTTACTGTCACCAGATCTGTGTTCCATATCCCGTAGGTAAAATTTTACATAAATATTGAAATATACTTAGAAGAAGGACAATATTCAACGAATATTTTCTCCAAAACTAATACAAGCTACACGGTAAAACTTTATTTATGGATAAAATAATATCAGAACTTTTTTTAGAACTTTTTTAGAAATTGCCACCACATATGACAAACCCATGTTAAATTCACCGGTTACTTTCATATAAGAGAACCTAATCGGGGGCCGGTTACTGTCACCAGATCTGTGTTCCATATCCCGTAGGTAAAATTTTACATAAATATTGAAATATACTTAGAAGAAGGACAATATTCAACGAATATTTTCTCCAAAACTAATACAAGCTACACTGTAAAACTTTATTTATGGATAAAATAATATCAGAACTTTTTTTAGAACTTTTTTTAGAAATTGCCACCACATATGACAAACCCATGTTAAATTCACCGGTTACTTTCATATAAGAGAACCTAATCGGGGGCCGGTTACTGTCACCAGATCTGTGTTCCATATCCCGTAGGTAAAATTTTACATAAATATTGAAATATACTTAGAAGAAGGACAATATTCAACGAATATTTTCTCCAAAACTAATACAAGCTACACTGTAAAACTTTATTTATGGATAAAATAATATCAGAACTTTTTTTAGAACTTTTTTTAGAAATTGCCACCACATATGACAAACCCATGTTAAATTCACCGGTTACTTTCATATAAGAGAACCTAATCGGGGGCCGGTTACTGTCACCAGATCTGTGTTCCATATCCCGTAGGTAAAATTTTACATAAATATTGAAATATACTTAGAAGAAGGACAATATTCAACGAATATTTTCTCCAAAACTAATACAAGCTACACGGTAAAACTTTATTTATGGATAAAATAATATCAGAACTTTTTTTAGAACTTTTTTAGAAATTGCCACCACATATGACAAACCCATGTTAAATTCACCGGTTACTTTCATATAAGAGAACCTAATCGGGGGCCGGTTACTGTCACCAGATCTGTGTTCCATATCCCGTAGGTAAAATTTTACATAAATATTGAAATATACTTAGAAGAAGGACAATATTCAACGAATATTTTCTCCAAAACTAATACAAGCTACACTGTAAAACTTTATTTATGGATAAAATAATATCAGAACTTTTTTTAGAACTTTTTTTAGAAATTGCCACCACATATGACAAACCCATGTTAAATTCACCGGTTACTTTCATATAAGAGAACCTAATCGGGGGCCGGTTACTGTCACCAGATCTGTGTTTCATATCCCGTAGGTAAAATTTTACATAAATATTGAAATATACTTAGAAGAAGGACAATATTCAACGAATATTTTCTCCAAAACTAATACAAGCTACACTGTAAAACTTTATTTATGGATAAAATAATATCAAAACTTTTTTTAGAAATAAAAAAATTGGGCCGATGTTAGATAAGTTCAGTTTTTTAGTAATTTAAAAATTCGGAACTAGTTCTGAATTATTTTAAAATTTTTTTTTTTTTTTCAAATTATGCATAAAAATATATTTATATAGTCCGATTTCTACGATTTTTTTTAGTTAAATAAACTAATAATAATCGCAAAATTTGTCAATATTTAGCAACGCTTTCTGCGCCCATTTTTTAAAAAAATTTAAAAACTTCCATTTTTCTTTAGTCTCTTATAAAAAAACAAATACTGTTACTTTGGCATTGCTGCGACATACTTTTTCGGCAGTTGGCTTGAAAAGCAACATACACACAGAAAAATAAAGTGCCAACCGAATTGAAAAGTGTATATTAATGGTAACAATTTATAAATTTAGTTAGTATAACGAAATTTACATTCGGTTTCTGAATATTTTGGGTGTTGCAACTAAAATTCAGTTGAATTAACCCAACTTTGTTGTGAAACCTAATGTTCAATTGTACCAACCGACTGAAATCGGCAATAACCGAATTTAAGTTGTAGTAAATGAATTTCAGTTGGCAAATAGCTAAATTTTTCTCTGTGTGTATATATAATTTAATCGGTTAACTAATTTTATGAAATCTGATTTAATAATGAAAGTTAGTTAATCTAGGAAAGCATAATTTTATTCTAACAGCAAACATAGTCGAAAATCTTGACTTAACAAAATTACTTTAAACGGTGAGATAAAAAATTTCCCTTTCTTTCTTTACAAAAAAATGATTCTCTTTAAAAAATTTTTATACAGTTTAAATTTGTTTATTTTTTAAGACGTAAATTACTTAATTGAATAGTAATAAGTGTGAATTTATAATGACCAGGGCAAGTTTTTTTTTTGGCATTTGCCACAAACTGCAGCTTTTGCCATTTTTTAAATTATTTTCCAAAAATGCCATTTATGCTCCACCATAAAATACCATTTTCTACCTTCTTGCAATATTTTTTTAGATTTTTTTCTATAAAAATGCCCTTTTTAACCATTTTACCTTAAAATTTGACAGATTGTAGAGTAGCAGATTTATACGCTTAAATTTTGAAGATGTCAATACCCAGCAAAAAAAATAACCTGGATTTGGTAAGCAGTAACTACATTTGTATGCTTCCAAAATAGCGCTTCACCGCCTTGCATACTATAAAGCAATTAGGTAAGGCATTCTGTAGTGCTTACCAGAATGCCTTCTTTGAAGCAGTGAAAAATGCTTACAATGAAGCAATAAAGTATGCATACCAGGAAGCATAATGTTGACAACATACAAAAAAGCGCTTCTTAGTGACTAAGAAGCTATGAATTTATTGCTTCTAAGAGCACATGAAAGAAGCGCTTTAAAAGAGACATACCAAGTGGGACATCGCGAAAAAAATCATGCCTTCTTTATTTGCTTTGGAAGCGCTTCGTTATCAAATAATGCCTTCCGGAAGCGTCTCTGGGTAAGCACTATTTTTTGCTGGGTACACTTATTGCAAATTGTACATCAGTATTTATTTAGAAAAGTTTAACATTTAAGTCCTAGTTTTTGGGATGTTAGTTAAACTTCGTTTAGCTAAATCGACAACGATTTGGTTTTGTCCACCATTTCGAATTTTATTAACATACATTTTCCGGAACAACTTTTTCTAGTTCAGAATTTCGGTCTTTACTGAAATAAAGCAAAATAAACTGAATTCCAATAACAATATTCCAGTTACAAACTGCGTTAAACTAAGATTAAAAATACATCCTAAAAAGTCGGCATAAGTGTCGTGTTATCTAGTTTATAATTTTGATATTTTTTATCTCACCAAATTTTGTTACAATCAATGTATCCGAATTTAAGTTAACTTTGGATTAAAGCTGAAAATATTGTTGCGATAATTTAAATGAAATTTGTGACGCATTAAATATGATCAGTGACGATAATGCAGATTCTATACGCAATGCAAAAAGATATTTCAAAAACCTGGAATAAAATCTAATTTAGCTTGTATAAAAAGTAATTTCGAATGCCTTTGGAAACAAAAGGCCTCTCTATAAAGAAAACTTTAGATGTTATAGATTGCGTTAAGGAATATATAAAAAATGCCAACAATAAAGAAATTATATTGAAAAACTTAATAAAGTTTTCAATCAAAATAGTGGGCTACAAACATTGACTAAAATAAAAATCGTAACGTAAAAACCATACATCAATCTGGTAACATTGTGAAATAGAGACGGAGGAGATTAGAAAAATAAACAAAAATCTAAAAATAGAATATTTGTGTTGTTAGTGTTGTCACTTCTGAGTATAATATACAATAAAAGAAAAAGCTAATAGGAAAGAAAACTGCAATTTAGCTGCATTAGATTCGAGGCCATAATTGGGTGTGATCGCTAAACGGTCATGACTTGGTATTGTTACGTTTGTTATGTAAGAAGAACGCAGGTTTGATTCTTACAGCTGTTGAAAAATTTATCATATAGAGACAATCTGACAACTATAAGACACAAATAAGAATACAATTTAAATGGAAAATCACTGATGAGCCTGTCCATAAAAAGGCAGAAACTAGTCTAGTCTGATTTAAAATTAATAGTGTTTATAATTTTTTGAGAAAAACGTTTATTCTTCTTCTTAACCTCAACATTTCTAAAAAAAATATTTATTTTTTAATAAAAATAAAAATAACTCATACATTCAAAACTAATCCCCTTCGGAATTACATGCTTTCAATTATGCAGCAGTTACATATACAGATGTGAAACTCTTATTTTCAATAAACTCAAATGTTTTATGTGAAAATAGTAGATGGCTTCTTTCTGATAACTTGAAAAAGCGCATGATTGTACTGTACTATGGAATCAAAATTTAATAAAGGAAAATTGAATACAACTTTAAATAATTAACTTTTAATTTTTACACAAACAAATTTTGATATTTTTGGCATTTCTTGTGCCATTTTAATGGTTTTTCGTGCTATTTTGCCTGCGATTTTTAACTTTTTTCGTGCCAAAAAAAAACTTGCCCTGATCATGACTAATATGGTGGGGATAGGTCAATGACATATTTTTTATATAAAGCGTTTAGTTGCACAATATTTATAAAAAAATTTTTAAAAAATACTTGTTTTTAATACTAACTAAATAAACTAATTATACTAACTAAAATATTAGAGTGATCCTATTAAAAAAAATAAAATTTAAAATTGATTTTATGCAATTAATTACAAAAGTCACAAAAATATTTTAAACAACATTTTTAACTGATAGTTTTAATTTTTTTTTTTTTCTCTTTCTCTCTCTTTACAGGTATGTAAATTCTGATTATTTAAAATAAACACCAGTTTTTGCTAAATCCTTATTACATCACATTGAAAACAAAAAACACCTCTATAGTGGTAAGTTCCGGTTTTAAGAAATGTGCATTTCCTGTTGAGAGTAAAAGTATAAGGACAATAAAAAACAACACCAGACATACATTAATTTCCTTCCCTTTTACTACAAAAACAAAAAAAAATACAAAAATTTACTAAAAAAAAATCTGAAAAAACTCTACGTGACAAAGTATTAATAATGTAAAAAAAATGATAACAAAATACATAATGTTAAAAAGGTAAATTTCATCTAAAATTTTATTAATAATAAAAAATTCATATCCGTTTTGAATTGTTTTTTTTTTAACTTTTAAGATACAGCAGACATAACTGCTGTATCTTTAAATCTATTATCAGTAATTTTGAAAATCTCAAAATGTATTATCTAAAGCATGCTTAAACCTGCATGTTTTTCGTGTTTATACTGCAATTTTTTTCCCCTGTTTAAACATAATATTAAATATCCTTGTTGTGGAGTATTTTATGGAGAAAGATATTGTTATATTCAAGTACTCTTTTGTTTTTTTTTTTTTTTTTTTATTTCACGAGTTTTTTTTGTTCGTTTTCCCTCTAACGTTTTAACAGAAAGCCTAAATACTATATACCATGATATTATTTTCATGTTATAAATAATGTTTTATGTAAAATTTCTTTTAGTTTTTTTTTTTTTTAAATGCGCAATTTTTTATTATTGTTTGTTATACTAAAAAACAATGAAAAAAACTGTAAATATCTAAAAGTATTTTGTTGCTCTTAACACCATATTTTTTAATATAAAATATTAGAAACAGTGGAACTTGGTAGAAAAAGTCTCAGTATAACTTAATTTTTAAGATACCCCAAACAAAAATTTATAATAACCTTAGCTTTGATGAGTCATATATTCGAAAGTTGTTATCGAATTGTTATCTGATTCAAAACGCATTTGATTTGTACGGTTGTCATCTTTCACAATTATGCAAAACAAAAAATACATTTGTTAAAAAAAAAAAAACAGTTTTGATGCAAATTCAATTTTAAGATGCATTTCTTTCGAATCTTTTTAAAAATACATCAATCGATAATTTAGCATTTCGCTTTTTATGTAACGCGGTTTCTTTAATTTTTTAAGCCTTTTTCAAATTTTCCATACAAAGTTTTGAATTGAAGGGCATATTGTAAATACTTGATAAGCCACATTTTAGTTTTAGTTTGCTTTTGCCTTTTATAGGCTAAAAAGATGCAAATAATATGCCTTTTGCTGGACGTTTATACTCTAGGTACTTTCAATAAACATTTAAGCAAGGCTTCTATTAAATATTAATCAATAGATGTCTAGAAAACAGCGAAAATCCATAAAACAATAAATGTAGCTTATCAAGTGAAGTGTTATTAATAATAAAATGAATTCTGTTCTTGTTCAGCTCTAGTGAGCGACTGTTTTATTTATTAATTCAAAAATACTTAGCACTACTTAAACATAAATTATATTAGTGTATGATTTTGCATAGCTTGCAATTCACACGCTAGTTGGTATGTTGTTGACAAACAACATTCCACAAAGTGTGGGTCTCTAGTTACATACAGACGGTATGGTAACGCAGACTTGTCAAACACACTACACCTCCCCTTTTCAGGAAAAAGATTGATCAATTAGAGTAGCTTATTGATCGATCTTTTTATATAACTTATTTAATAAAAATATTACATTAACAAGAGGAAATTTAAACCAACGATCTTAAATAAGAAACAATTTCTAATAACATTGGTTTCAATTTATTATAAAATGAAAATAAAAAAATAAATTATCAAAATAAAAGATAATTAGAGAAAGGATTTTAGAGACGATTTAAATTATTGTAATTCGTCTTCATAAAAAATTTTTTTCAAAAATAGAATGTATCGCCTAAGTATATAAAAGCGAAATCAAACAACATTTTTATTTCTGTATTATTGTAACTTATGTTTATCATTTTTCTCTATAATACTGTATTTTTTAAATTATTTGTCAAGATCAAACACATCACATGCCTTTCAATTTCATGTACCCGCCGGTATGGCCATTACCGCAAGGTCATTAATGTCAAAGAATGCGATGTTTTCAAAGAAAAATGGGACAAGTTCATAAGTAATAATTCAGGTAATAAATTTGTTGTTATTAAAGGACATGCGAGAATTATCAGCGATATTTATTATATATTGTGGGTATTTTAATACCATAAATAATTGCGCTGTGTATTAACCAAAGAATGTTTGCTGTTTACACTTAGTGTAAAAGCTAGTTAACCGAAAAATAAAAATAAATTTTAGATTTACTAAATGATTTATAGATTTTATGAGAAAATCCTATTGTCAGTGCAGCTCGTTGATCACTGCAAGGTTAACTTTTTACCCTTTTCCTCTTACTGAATCGTTCTATTACTGTTTTCATTATTATAAATTATCTCTGGTGCTACTAATATCTAATGTAATGTTCGAATACATTAGCAATTTAGTTGTGTTATTCATTTGGCACGTCGTTTTTTTTTTCTTTTTTATTATTAAATTCTAAGAAAAGGACTCTAATTGCCAGTCTCGGGACCTGAGGCGTGTGGAATTATTTCCAATGCCTTTAGCAATAGCTTGCCTTAACTTCAACACTAAGTCTATTTAATAGACTTGGTATACAACTTCTTCGGAATTCTAGTTCCGGTATTGGGTTTCCTGTCTTTATTTGACACAATATTTAAGCTTTGATCAGACCAGAGCAGCTCAAGCTGCTCGATCAATTTAAGATCAGAACTCTAAATATTCGTTTGGAATTGCGCATTTCTATAATGCTTATCAAAAAGTGCACTTTTTATTATTCCATCCAAAATATATGGCCTATTTAACGGGCTCCGTTCACCTCGCCTTGCCGTCTACTTTTTCAAGACTTAGGATGATTGAGTCTAGGTCAATATCCTATTAACAAAGGGGCTGGCTAATGTACCGTATATAATTCATCAAGAATTATCTTCATAACGCGCTGCCATTTATTATTTAAAAATTTGATGGACGTCTCCCTCAAATTTTTATTAGTCTCATTTGAAACTATAAGCACCTCTAACAAAATTCAGTAAGGGTAAATATACTGTTAGTAATTACTAACGTATTTGCATCTGGGTAGATATGTTGTGATATAATGAAGTATAAGGATCAATTTTTGGTGTTTGATGCATCCGTGTAGTCTGCACAAGTGTTCAATCTGCTTCTTTCGAGAGCAAAGAAATCGAATCAATTTTTGATTCCGAAAATGAGATCCATTCCTGGTTCGTAAAAACCAATAACGTGAATCATACAAATATGACGGAAACCGAGTCCGTATCACGCAGTTTCATTTAAGTCTACATGAAATTTATAGACGGAAACTGAGTCGAAATTGCATGGTTTCATTTAACTCATGTAAAGTATATAAATACTTTTAATATGTGGATTAATTCAACGTTATTACATTACGAAATAATCCATAATTGGATCAATTTGGACGTATTACACACATAGTGCGTTGTAAGGAAATGGTTAATCTCAAAATAAAAATAAAATAAAGGCTCAAATCCGAGGAAAAAAGGATTTCCTAGAGAATTTTGAGAAATCTTAGCAATTTCAAAAGAACCTTAATATTTACAACAATAAGAAATAATAATTACAACAATTATAGCTGTAAAACAATTAAAACGCAACAAAAAATATTCAAAGTTTCTTTGGAATAAAAAAATTATATTCCCGTAATAATGATGATTTGAATTAGGAAAGTCTACCAAAATTTAATTTCAAAAACTCTACTATTTCAATTCAGTATTACTTTAGAAAATTCCCAATGTCAATTCGCCTGTTATAAGGGTTTTTCTTGTTGTTTGCAAGGAAAACTATAACGAATTTTTATCCATTGGTCATGGCATCATTTTCATTAATACAAAAATGATTCATTAAATTTTCTTTAATATCTGAGAAACTTTATTTTTGTATCGTTGGAAATTTTCCGAATTTCCAATTTTAGTTTACGAAATTTATTTAATATAGAAACAAAAAAATTGATAATATTAATAATTGGATATTCAAAAATATTTTTTTACTTCATTATATTTGGTCGGTTTAAAAAAAATAAATTAATGATTAAATAGTGTGGCATACTTTTGTGCACAGATTAGTGCTGCCATTTAATCTTTTTCTCGCATTCCTAGTGTTGGAGAATTGATTCCAAATAAGAATAACTTTAATGTAAAGTTATTAAATTTTAGCAAATATAAGATCCTTGGCACTTTAATGCACATGAAAGTGCGGCCAGTTTTTCAAAATCATGTTTAAAATTTACAGTGTAAAACACTGATCTTATCCATCTCTGTCAATAATGCAACCCATTGTTATTAACAGGGATTTCGATTTGTTAGTTGTTTAGTAATTAAAAAAAAATTATATATTTGTCGTGGCATTCGTTATCCGTCACCTTCAGATAGACAGATCCCAATTGCAACGGCAAATATAGGTCATGCATCATTTGATGACCGGTAGATTTTTATTGCACTAGGGGAGTGTCCCGTAGGAGTCACCATAGTCAATAAAAATAGTTATTAGATTGTTAGTAATTAATTTTTTTTTTAATAATCAATGAACTTCAAATAATATTCAATGATTTTGAAAAGATAATAATCTTTTATTAAAATATATTTTTTTTTTTTTTTTATTTGAACTTTCTTTCTCTTTTTTTTTAAAAATTAATTTCAGTTAACCAATTTTGTATTGTTTCTTTCGTATTTGATTAATATTATGTTTAAATTATCCTCTGTTTTTGCAATGTATATATATATAAAAAAATGTTTAAGGAGACAAAAAGTTTTTTTTTTTTTTTTTTTTAAATTTTAAGGTTTTCATTCGATTAACACTTTTCGCGTAAAATTATGATTTTTCATACGAAATTAAAAACATTTCAAGTTTTTGATACAAAACTTAAAATTTAATGTATTTCATTCAAAATTTAAAACCATTCATACAAAAAAAATTTTTTTTTTTTTTACAACATTTTAAATTTTTCATACAAAAAATTAAATTTGTCATACAAAATCTAGAATTTTTCATACAAAATTTTCAATTTTCAGAAAAAATTAAAAATAAAAAAAAAATTTTTTTTTAATTAAAAACGTTTAATGCAAATCTTTAATTTTTTTTCTAGCAAATTTACAAAATTTGCATACAAGTTTTTCAAAATTTTAAAAACGTAGTGTTTTAAATATTAGTGTTTTAAATATTTTAAAAAGTATATTAAAAATTAACAATTCCACAATTTTAAGAAGATTTATGTAGTTTTAATTTTAAATTTTATTATTAAGTTTTTTTTTTTTTAAGGTTCAAGAATTTGTATTAAATTCGTTAAAAAGAAATTCTTTTAACATATAAAAGTTCAAGCATTCCCGATTTTTCGAAAGACAACATTAAAATAATTGATCTCATTATTACATATTTTTCTTAAAGAAAATTGTAAATTATTATTGTAAAATTGAAGATCCGCAAAAATTTTTTTTTTTTTTTTTAAATGAAAAAATCTAATTTTAATTGACTTTATAAAGACTATTAAAAATATATGAAATTATAAATTAAATTTTTAGAAAAATTAAAAGTTTTTAATTAAAAATTATTATCACTACTTTTCTATCTATTTCCCGATTCTAGTGAATTTTTAATAATTTTACATGAAAGTTAATTCGTTATATTTCATTCTTAATACTAATGCTTACGTATATTTTATCATGTTGATGTCTGCTGTTGATGTGAATATCGCTGCTGCAGTTGTTGTTCTTGTTGTAGTTTTAAGTTGTTGTTGATGATGTTGTTGGGCCAAATTTTGTAATAGGGTTGCCTGTTGTTGCTGTTGTGCTAACTTTGCTGCCTATGCTCCAGTGGTATTTGCTGTTGTTAATATCAATTGATGCGGCTGTTGGGCTATTAAATTTAAACTAGCTGCCGTTATTGTTGTCTAGGTCCGATGGTGTATCGGACACACCATCCTTGGGGTTAAATGGCTGATCCACCCCGGCAATACACATCCGTATTGCTTCTTCATTGATTTATCCATTGTGTTATATATATCTTTATGTACGAGTAGCTGATCACAAACATGGGCGGCAACAACTTGTATTCTTAATTATTTGTAGGGTTGTAAGCAATTTTTGTGTGTTTTAGAGAAACCGGTATATGTTACTACACATTTTGTGTAATTATAAACTTATTAAAATTTTTGTTAACGACATCAGTATTTTTGTTTTCACTATCGTTGCTGATTAAATTTAAAAGTTATTAAAATTTTAAATTAAATTTAATGTTTTTTGATTTTTTTTTTTTTTTTTTTTTTTCAGGGTCAGGTCCTGTTGGACCCAACCCTTTATGCGCTTTTATTTTTTTAACTACCGAGATGGCAGGATCGCCATGAAGTGTTATTAATAATAAAATGAATTCTGTTCTTGTTCAGCTCTAGTGAGCGACTGTTTTATTTATTAATTCAAAAATACTTAGCACTACTTAAACATAAATTATATTAGTGTGTGATTTTGCATAGCTTGCAATTCACACGCTAGTAGGGTTGGTATGTTGTTGACAAACAACATTCCACAAAGTGTGGGTCTCTAGTTACATACAGACGGTATGGTAATGCAGACTTGTCAAACACACTACACAAGTTTTTACAATAAACCCTTCAATTTTATGTATAAATTGTTATTCTTATATTTTTAACAGATTTTAAAACCGTTTAAAATTCACAATAAAAACTTTCGAAATTGAATGCTCTTCACTTCTACGTACTATTGCAATTTTAATTTTCTTAAAAATCAAAATAGTGAAAAAATCGCGATTTTTTGAAAAAATAAAATAGAGTTTTAATTAAAATATTTGCTGTATCAATTAAAAGTTTAATTGAATCCGTTATATTAAGCAAATCGTAAAATCTTTTGGAATTGCAATGAAGCTTTTAATCATATCTATTAAAAATATAATTTTATATTTTTTTTAATAATCAAACAAATTTTTAGTAGAAAATATTAAAAAAATTTTAAAAAATCGACAAAAATTGGGAAAAAAATCGGTAAAAAGTAAAAAAAATCGCCAAAATTTTAAAAAAATTACAAGATTTAAAAAAAAAAAACGCCAAAACTGTAATACAAAAACGCAAAAGTTGAAAAAAATGCCACATTTAAACAAAAATCGCTAAAGTTTAAAAAAGTTAATAAAATTGAAAAAAAATCGAGAAAATTGAAAAATCGCTAATATTTAAAAAGGTTGCTAAAATTAAAAAAATCTCTTAAACTAAAAAAAATTGTCAAAAATAAAAAGAAAACAATTAAGACAAATCTTCAAAATAGATAGAATTATCAAATCGCTAAAGTTTAAAAAAATTAAAAAATTTAAAAAAAAATTCGTTAAAATTTACAAAATGGCTGAATTTGAAAAAAAATTTCGTCAAAAATTGGAAAAAAAAACTCAAAAATTTAAAGAAAAAAGCAACAAACTTGCAAAAAACTTAGAAAACTGCTGAAATTAAAAAAAAAAAAAACAAATGCTTTTTGCCATTTGTATACCATACATACTATGATAAGGGTATACATCAGTTTATCATTCCGTTTGTAAGACCCCATAATGTATATATATTATTGATACTTATTCAATTTTAAGACGATTTAGCGATGTCCGTTTGTCTGTCTTGAAATGTCGATCACGACTCGAAAACGCAATATGTACTGATAATTTTTACATAGATTGATGTACATCGGTGCATGAGCAAAATCGGTCCGGCGGATCAAAAGTTATGAGTGAAAATGTGATGGTACCTCTAAATTTTTCATACAAATTGGTGTATTCATAGTAGCTCCTGGTGTATAAAATATAATGTTATATTTTTCCACAAGACTCTAAGAGGTGAATATTATTTAAAATTCACTTCAAATTTTTTTGGCCACAAACAAAATGTTCAGCACAAAAATAATTTTTTTACCTCGAAAAAGTTTTGCGGTTTATAGGCAGCTCGTGCGGCATCGATTAAACTCTGTCACCCAATATTTTGTAGTCGTAAACGAAGGAGCAGACTACCCCAGAGTAGAATCTAGCTCGGCTTTGATATTGGTTGGACTGACCCCTTTCAAATGAATGTATTGGCTTACATAACGCTGACTGAGATCATTTATTTTTGATGGCTTCAAAAAAAAAAACTGAACAACGTGGCGCCTTGAAACTTAAAACATATGTTTTATAAGGTTGCCACTTCTCATCAAAGTATTTTTTTTAGACTACTGCTGCCATCTATACGTCAGGTTGTAGTGCACAAATCACTCTGTTCGATATGTCTACACTTATAATAATACATGCAGAAAATTAAGAAATTATTGCCAAAACAACGGAAAGTTTTGTAAGTTTCCGTTACTTTACGAAAGTTTTTGCAGTTTTGAAATTGTGTCGTATTTTCATGCGCGGATTATTAAAAGCCTTTGGTGTGGCATTTTGAAAATCTAGAAAAAGTGTGTTACCATTTTTCCCCAAATTCCCCTATCAATCAAAAATATAGAAGCTAAGTCGTTTTGATAATTTTAAATAATTTTTGAAAAAAAAAACAACTCATCAAAAAGAGCTGTAAATTTATCTTTTCAAATAAATATTTGGCAACTCTGGATAACAGTATTCTAAAATTTTTTAAGCACGATTGTGGTCAAGATATTAAATAATTTTATGATTTTAAAACCACCGTTTTACCATGCATTTTTTTAGTAAAATGTTAGTTAATTTGATTAGAAAAACTTGTTACTATAAATTAATTTTGTACTAAAAACTAGTACAAAAACTGTAAAGTAGTAAAAATACCATTTTACTAAATTTTTACTAACTTTTTTATTTGCTTAATATATTCTGATATAAAAAAATTGCCATCAACGAGCTTTTAAGCTGCAAATAATTTTAAAGAGGTTCCTCATTTCAGTTCTTTTTTCAAATAAATATAGTTTTACCAATTCATTTAATATTCGTTCCACTGTAAATAGCGTTTTATGTTCCATAAAGTACTCAGACATGCTTATATAGAGTATTATGTATACTCGTCATCTCGTGTATGTTGTTCATACTTCTTATTGTATATTATTATGGATTTTTATTGAAAAAAAAAAAACTTCTATTTTTTTTTTGTTGTTTCTAAATGCTGACAACATCATAACGTTTTAGGTTGCTGTTGTTGATGACTACAGTGTCATCAATGTTGTTGCCGCTGTTGTTCTTTAGCTGTTTTTGTTGACAGCAGGAGTATGTAGTAGTAAAGTACTTATGTTTGTGTTAAGAATATCTTCTATGCTAATGTTATCATGTCAGCACAATTTTTCAATCAATCAGCCTGCAAATAACCGATTTTTAAAAAGCAAGCGAAAAGACAATGCAGCAGTATGTTAAAGCAGTTCAAGTACTAAATACTTTATGCTACAGTGTAAGGAACATCAGAGATAATATATTAATATTTAGCAAAGGAAGAAATTAAATTAAAATTAAATTGATAGGTGTCAAATATTTGAAATCTTATAGGAGAAGTTGGAATGGCAAATAATTGAAATTTTAAAAATTTGTCAATTGAGTTTGGCGTGAAATGCTAACACACTTTTTCTAGCTCCTTATAAGACAGAACAAACACATTTTTAAGTTGCTCATTAGCGACTTTCATGCAAATGCATGTATTTCGTCGATTCTGACCAAATACTT
Source organism: Delia radicum (assembly GCA_021234595.1). NCBI lineage: Eukaryota > Metazoa > Arthropoda > Insecta > Diptera > Anthomyiidae > Delia > Delia radicum. Next base: position 100,823,416 of record CM037851.1, read on the forward strand.
TACTACTGCAAATGTAGTTAAAAACAAATGAAGTTTCACCAAAACAAAGAACGACTTACATTTCAGTAAATTCAACTAACATTGTCATTTGTTTTTTAATGTTCAAAAAATGACTAACAATTGTAGTAAAAATGAACCACATGTTAGTAAAAAATAAACAAACATTTATTTTTTTAAATAACAAAAAACTACTGTAAAAAATGAATGTAAAATCATAAAACAGTCATTTGATGTGGTTTGTTTTTTTAAATAAACTGCAAGGTTAGTAAAAAGTTTAATTTGTTCTACAAATGACTGACATTTACAGTCAAAATAAAGAAACTGTATTACAACCCAAACAACTATATATTTTTAAAGCCGAAGTTCCCTGAGTGTGCAAATGTCCACCCTTAACTCGTATTTTTTTTTTTTTTTTTGAACATATTTAAACGAAATAATACTACATAATTTTGAATTCAAAAGCTCTTTAAAAAAATATCGAAAAATTATCTTTTTCTGGCTCAGAAATGACTCAAAAGAGACTACAATGTACGAGAGAAATTTTGATTAATTTTTTGGCTCAAAAATTTCTCAAAAAAGACTTCAATTTATGAGGGAAATTTTCATTGACACACTTATTTTTTATTGAGTCATTTTTGATTTCAAAAAGAAGGTTCTTTTGGATGAACCACTTTTAAACAAAAAATTGATTTTTTAATAATATTTTTTGAACCCGTTTTTGACTCATTTTTGAGTCCATTTGCTGGCTGGGTTATTTTAATTCCGATTTGATGAATTTAAAGTTCAAACTAAAAATTTTAACGGTAAACATAACTTGCTATTCTTAAAAACTTAGTTTTTATAAAGTGTATGCTTCTAAAATGACAAAAACAACCGGTTTGTCAGAAACCGAAATTCGGCACAAAAACCGGGTTTTTGATTAATCGGTTAAACGTTTTTTTTTGGAAAAATAAACAAAAACTGTAAATTCAGATATTAAATATTTGACTAATTTTTCTACTAACTTTTTTTTATTCGAGTGTATATTCACATAATAAAAAAAATCAACCTTCTAGTTTTACATTTAATTCCCATAACAAATTATAAATATCTTTAGAAAAAAAATTAAAAAATGTCTCAATAAAAATTATTAAAATTATTACGTCTTTTGAGTATAAAGTTAATACTTTAATTTTCTTTATTATGGTCTTTAGAAGCAACAAAACTAAACTGAATTATTTTCTTTAAGAAGAAGCAACAGCATTTTTAACACATTTTCAATTGTGGAAAGTGAAGATGAGCAACAGAAAATTCAACAAAACGCAAAAAGAAGATGAACTCCACAGGATATAAGATTTATAGTACTTATCGTACTTGTGAGGAATATATAAAAATGAAATATTTAAAAAGAAAAAAACGAGTGGCAAGTTAAAGGACATGATGATACAACAAAAAGTTTTCCATTTTTTGTATTTTTTTTTTTTTTTTTTATGTAAAAGCAACTTCAAAAAAAATATGTATGTACTCATAAAGTTCATTAAAAAAAAAATGTTAGTTCAATACTCTGTTAAACGGGTTCTGATGAGATCTTTAGCCAGATCGAAATACTAGTATCAACCTAGCTAATATGTTTAATTTTTTTTATGTTTGTAAATATACAGAGGTTGAAAGCTCGTTATAAATTAACAATAGGGTTCCAATTCGGTTGAGGAAAGTTTTCTGCTGTTAAAATCAGTCAGTTAGGTAAAGTTATTACTTATCTCATTTACTATTCTCATGAACAAATTTCATCCGTATTTGAATTAATATTTCGTCCTAAATTTTATTAATTCGGTGATTTTCAAATTTACAAATTTTGCCAGTTAATTTAAATCACAATTATTTTCAAACCATTATTTGTTTGTGTCTCCGCTATCAGTCTCACTTGTAGATTTAGCGACTTGTGGATGGCAAGATAGAGCAAAACGGACCAACAATTTTATGAAAACCATCGATTCAATAACTTTAATTGCTGAAATTCCGCCAACAACGAAAATTGCTAATACAATTAGAAATTGATAGCTCTTTAATTGAATTACACAGTACAACATTTTTCAGCTGATTGATTCGGAACTCAACTCTGATAATTTTTTGTGAAAGTAGCCCCAAAAATAAGAACTTCTGCATCAATTGTTTGGTCAAGTTACATCAAATAAAATTTTAATAATTTTTTGAAGTTAGTAAGTATCGTATAGGGGAATTTGTCACGTTTTAGGCTTTTTTTTTAAAAAAAAAAAGTAATAAACAAAAGGTTATTTGATTTTTATGATTGCGGTAGCAAAGTAATAAACGCTAATAAATGTTCGTGGACAAAAATGAAAAAAGGAAAGTGCACTATTTTAATTATGTGTTTTTCCGTTGGCTACCTGTATGATTTTTTTACAGAAATTCCACCCAAATTACTGAATGAGGTATATAGCCACACTTAAAATATGCGCCCATTCATAAATTCCCATTTTTTTTTACCATTTTCCCCCATTTTTCACATTTTTTAGTCCCATCTTGCCCACAATGTAATCCATTTCGATTTGTGTTAGCGGTTGTGGTGCATTATTTTCAATATCGGGTGCCCAGTCTGCATCATTTACGTTGGTCGGATTGGTGAAAACGGTTTCGGCTTGCAGGGACACAGTATCCAGACTGGGAGATTTAGATGTATCGGTATCAGCAGCGCGTTTAAGTGGAAGTGTAAAAAGCAGTAAAAGCAGCAATGTATACTTTTGTTTTCAATTGTTTTCTTTTTAATCCATGACGAGAATTTATGCATGCGTAGCACCTGGATTTATCATGTCCAGTTAGGTCTTCCACCCAAATTGCTGGCTTCATAAAATAAAAATGTCCACCTTTTCCATGTATCCACATTATAAGGGTATTATAACAATTTTTGCACACTGTATTCGGCGTAAAAATAATTAAAAAAGTGCACTTTCCTTTTTTCCTTTTAATTGTCCACGCACATTTATTAGCGCTATATGAACAGATGAAAGTAATTGTAATTCTTGATTTTTCTAAATTTGTTTCAGCAAAATCCGGCTAGTGGTTCTCGAGTTATGTCAAACAAAAGAGCCTAAAACGTGACAAATTCCCCTATACGATACTTACTAACTTCAAAAAATTATTAAAATTTTATTTGATGTAACTTGACCAAACGATTGATGCAGAAGTTCTTATTTTTGTGGCTACTTTCACAAAATATTATCAAAATTGTGTCCCGAAATCATGTGTTGTACTGTGTTTTTTTTTTTTTTTTTTCAATTAAATAATAACCCATTTCATTAAAAAGTGATCATATTCGTATACTTTCCCAAAAACCAGAAAAAAATAGTTGTTGTCATACCAAATGGTTTTTTATAGAAGTGTTGTTGCCGTAACAGCTTTTTCTTTTATCAGCTTGAATTTTATAACATTGAATTTAAACCGGAATGAAATTCTCATTTAGTTAGCAGATTTATTTATACTTATGTGAACAAATTCACACAGAAATTAGTTTTTTTCTTTCTATTGAAACGTAGGGGAGTATGCCAAATTTATTTTTATGTTTTCTTTGCAGAAATTAGCCCTTGTGTTGAAATCAGAGTATTTTTTTTTTTTTTTAATAATTTTAAAAAATATTTTAAATTTGTATTACACGAAATTACATTTATCAATTGAAGGTTTTATTTTAAAAAGTTGATAAGCCACATTTATTGTTTTATGGATTTTCGCTGTTTTCTAGACATTGATTGATTAATATTTAATTGAAGTCTTGTTTAAACAGTTATTGCAAGTACCTTGAGTATAAACGTCCTGTAAAAGTTATATGTTTTGGCTCTTTTCAACCTTTAAAGGCGAATTCAAACTAAAAATAAAAAGTGGCTTATCAAGTTTTTGCAATAAGCCCTTCAATTTTATAATGATGTTTTAGAATAAATAAATATTCAGATTTAAACAACTGAAACTAAGTTATTCAACTTAATAAAGTAATAAATTTAAATAAAAATAAAAATAATATCTAATCTAATTGAAACGAATTTAAAATATTTATTAATAATGCCACTAAGCATAAACATTTATAAAAAACAACTACATAAATATTACAAAAAACAACAACAATGTGTTGATTTTTGCTTTTGAGCGATAATATAAAAAAATGTCAAGCAAGTTCCAAATGTGAGCAAATACTTAATTGATTCAATTAATTTTTAATTGACAGCTTTTAAAATTTTCAACAAACCGATTTGATTGAAAAAAGTAAGGAAATATTTTTTTCTGTGTTAAGTTCTCTTTATTAATCACTTAAATTCCCCTTACTAAATCTGAACATGGCTCTGGTCAGATTCGGAAAGACATTTTTAGCAAAAATGTTTTGTTGATTTATCTAATTTAGTTAGTTAATTTAACTACAACTGTCAACTTAAATTTAGTTCACCTGAATTTAGCAGACTGTGAAGCTCAATTTAATTGAAAATTCTGCTGGCGTACACACAGAGTAACGTTTTGCTATTTGTCAACTGAAATTCGGTTACTACGACTTAAATTCGGTTATTATAAATTTCAATTCGGTTGGCACTTTATTTCTCTGTGTGTACTAGTTTCTGTTGTCGTAGCTGTAATTTCAACTATTTGTAAGCGCTTTTTTTATGAGTGTAAATGTTACCAATACAATGAGTTTGAAAAAGGGATTTCAGTTGTCTAACATGTAGCATGCAAAGGAGCATCTGAAAATCATGACAATTGTATAAATATGTGGCGTAGGAAGATGTGGGGAGATTACACAAGGATATACTTGAATTAAATGCTGACACATGAAAAGTCTCTGAATATACTTGAAAATATCAATATTACTTTTGTTGCAAAAGATTTACTTCAAATAATGCCACATTATACGGACAATACAAAAAGTTCAATCGGAAGTCGTTTTAAAATAAACCATTTCAAGGATTTAAAAGAATTAATTCTTAAATTTTAATAATAATTTACATAACATTTTTCATAAATCATTTAAAAATAAAATCCTTTTCTGTAGTAAATCTTTTCTTGGAATAACTCTCACTCACTAATACATCCGCGTCGTTAAAATCAGGTCCGTGCCAGTGTAGTGAGGACACACACCCAGTTTTGCCAGGCTTGACGATTTATCATCATTTTGACGATTTTTATTCCCCAAAATAACTAAATGATGCTTGGGCGATTTTTTGCTTCCAAAATGACGATTTTTTGACAATACATTAATACTACGATGGCAGGCAATACCGCGAAAATACCGTTGTCGTATCAAAACCCTCTCAACCGACTATCGTTATCCCTAAAGTACCTTTACCGAAATAATTGAAATATCGTTATCTAAAAAATTACCGTCAACGATAAAATACCAATATCCTTAAAATACCTTTACCGAAATAACTGAAATATCGTTTCGGAAATAATTGAAATGACGTTATTCTTGAACTACCGTTACTGAATTAGCTTGAGAAAATAGAAAAAAAAAATCGCTGTTACTTACTACACCCAGAAAAAAGTCTCAGTTGGAGCCACCGAATTTATTACCAATCGAATTCTGGCGGTTACGACAACTATCATACTATTATTGAACCGTGGTACTCCGATTAATAGTCCTCTGTCCTACTGACTGCGCCAGCATCACATTTAATTTGAATTGACTTAATTGGTATTTAAACATTTTAAAATTTTATTTTTATTAAAAAAAAACAGCACTGCGTTTGTTTTTTCAGGGATTTGAACTCGGAAACTTGGAGTAATTGGCTGCAACTCTACCCATTACACCACAAATGCTTATAAATGTTGAGTGCTAAATTTGAATTTAATTACTCGTATTTTGCTAGGGAAACTAACATTGTATTAAATTCGTTTACAATGCCAATTATTAGTTGCATCCACTGTTGCCAGGTTTGACGATTTATCGTCATTTTGACGATTTTTAGTACCTAAATTACTAAATGACGATTGGACGATTTTTGCTTCCAAAATGACGATTTTTTGACTAACGTTTAATATGTCAGCAAAACATGTTTATTTGCTATTATTAAAAAATCAAAGGATCTATTTTTGGATTTTTATTATTTCGTTAAAATTTAAAACAATTTTTTATTGAAAGTTAAGCAAAAAAGTTATTTTATGGATTCATGTTAGGTTTATTTTAATTTATTTTCTGCACTTAGTAAAGGTAAAGACCACTGCAAATGTAGCTAAAAACAAATGAAATTTCACTACAATTGTATTATTAATGAGTGGTTCAGTCAGTGCAGTAAAAAATAAACAAACATTAATTTTTTTTATTTTTTTAAATAAAAAAAATACTGTATAAAATGAATGTAAAATCATAATACTGTAATTTAATGTGGTTTGTTTTTTAAATGAACTACAATTGTAGTCAAAAATTAAATTTCTTCTACAAATGACTGTTTTTTCCCTTAAAAATAAAGATACTGTATTACAACTGAAACAACGACAAATATTTACAGCAGAAGTTCCCTGAGTATGTGCCTACTTTTTTTATGGTTGGCAAACACTAGCTTTTCATTACAACGAGAGTTGCCTGCCACGGCAACACCAATGCCGTTATGAACGTTTTAAAGCTACGATTCCAATAGTGGCATGTGTCTTTACAGGGTTTATTTCAAAATTCTACCCATTAAATTTTGTTACATCAACAAAATAACGTTATAAATCGTCGTTTCGGTATTTTAGCGTTATTTCGACTTTAACTAGTTCAAGATAAATCAAACAGAAAACTAAAACCGTTCACATAAGAAGAAAGATGTCTTTAATGGAATCGCTTGTTTTAAATTTCCATTCCGCTATTAGTGTTACTGTGATAGCCAATCGTTATTATGAAAAGTTATTGAATGCCAACTCTGCTTTTTTTAACATTTATATTTTTATAAAGTTTAATTAGTGTAAGATTGAGATAAAAATAAAATATTTTTTAAATTAAAAAAAAAAAAACATCCAAGTTTTTGCGAAACAAACATCGAGTTCGAATATTCTGATTTATAAATCCAAAAATAAATCCGGTGCTTAAAAAACAGGCCTAATAATAATATAAATAAAGTGTTCCAAAGTGAAACTTCAGATATTCACAATTTATTTTGAAAATGGAAAAACATGCAGTAATTAACAATATTTAAATAAAAATAAATAATAATATAAATAATAAATAAAATAATAAATAATTTTTAGCAATATTAAAAGCCAACCCAAAAATATGAAATAATCAAAAATTTCAAAATTTATTGTATTAAACTATGTCATCACATGTAATGCAATTTGAAACTATAATTCGTTAATGGAAGTCCAAATTTAATAATTAAAGAAAATAACATTGTTAAAGAATTTCTAAACAATGTAAAAGAATTTAAGATTTAAAAAAGTGGTGTTTACAGAATTATGTAGAAGGAAATAACAGTTAAAGTGGTAAAGTGCTATCGTTATAAAATATCATGATTTTCGAAGTTTAAATTACAGAAAAGTGTAAACAATCGTATTATATTACACCGATAGTATATGAGCATTTGAAATGTGAATCACATTATTATTCTTTTTTTTTATTAAAACTTTATCCCACTTGTAATAAATATTTTTTGTTTTGACGATTTTTGAAAATAAAATGACGATTTTGACGATTTTTATTGGAAAATTTGACGATTTTATGCTCAACATACCTGGCAACACTGGTTGCATCATAAACCATGCAATCCAGTACAAACTAAACAAAATATAAAAAGAAGAGAAAAACAAAAAACGTGTATTGAATATCTTGCACATCAAACAAGTTTTCAATTTATTGTTTGATCAATGGTTATAATCTTTAACTTCAAACTCATATGTATATTAGTTCTCATGTAGTGAGTAAACTAGTTCATATGAATGTTTGATGTTTGGCATGGGATTGTTACCGCTTTAAGCGCGTAAAATATATGCGACCATATGCGATTTGACGATTTATCATCATTTTGAGGATTTTGTAGAATAAAATTGTCGATTTTTTTTTAAATATCGCAAATTTGAAGATTTTTCACAAAATTTATCTGGCAGACTGGTATTGTGGTGTATAGAGCTCTAACATATATTGACACTTGTTGCAGCCAACTTCACTTTCATTTTGAATTTATTAAAATTCTGAAGAAGTGAAAATTAAATTAAATTATTGTTAAAGAAATCAAAGAAAATGCCACACAATCTTATATAAAATTATGCGAAGTTTTGACAACCAACGTCAACTTTAATAACGAATTATTAATGGGGTTCCATAAGTAGTATTGTAGTAAAAATGTTCCCGAATGAAATTGCAAATTTTGATTCTATAAATAATCAATTTAGGGCTCTCGCTGATGTTGAGCAACTGAAGTCGTTAAAAAATTAAAGCATTTATAGTTTTTGGTCGGTAGTAGCTAATTTTCAAAATGAACTGAATTTCAATATGTTTCCAGACATTTCCAGAGTCGTTGCTGGAATTTTATCCATTCCGCACTCATCTGCAAATGTGGCAAGAGTTTTTTCTTTTCAAAATATTATAAAAACTAAGAAAAGAAACAAACTACATGTGCATTATCAAGTCTCATACAGACAAAGGATTGGTTAAGATCGACAAATTCGTGCTGCTATGATCTAGAAGTTCCAAATAGTTTATTAACTAAACAAATAATTCCATGATTTTGATCTCATATATTCATAAGACTTTTTTGTACCTTATGTTATTGTTAAGTTTTGTTTTTTTGTGTACAAGTGAATTTTTATGTACATTCTTTGTTGTTTTAATAAATTACAAAAAAAAATGGTACCATGAAGGTCCAAAAAGTACAATTTTTTTTGGAGGTTGGTACAAAATTGAAAACCCTATTTAACATCCCTGCCTCGAACTTGAATAATTTTCATTTTCATTGCACAATTAAAGTTCGAAAAAAACATAATTTTTATTTTTAATTAAAATTATAACAAACTTAAATCATTTAGCTTCAAAATTACTGATAAACGATTGATTTTCTACATTTTTGATTCTTGATTAATCAATTTCCTTTTTTTTTCTTCAATTCCCTTTTTTATCGGATATAATTTAAAAATTAACTTTTCGTCATGGAATTTTGCAGATTTTAAAATAGGTCGGTGATTCTAAAATTATATTCCTCGAAATGAGTATTGGTATTTGTGTTTTTAAGGCTCTGAGGAACTAATAATAAAGAGCTTCAAAATGATAAAATAGTTACAAATAAAGTGATTAAACGATGTATGGAGTAAAATTTATATTTTTATTGAAATATAAGGAGTTTTCGGAATGACGATTTTTTGACGTTTATTTTATTCTCAAAATGACGATTTTGATGATTTTTCCACAAAAATTTAACATTTTCAAACAAATTGAGTTGGCAGCTCTGATTGAGACAACCGAACTTGTTATTTGAGTGTGAATTGTAAAAATGTAATTAGTTTATTTACAAAAATTAAATTAAATCAATCAGCTAAATTATAAAATAATTTTGTCATTTGTAATTTGATTTAACTTGATTCAAATTTCAATTGAATTAACATAAATTTATACCCAATTAAATTAATTCTTTCAAAGCTCTTATCACATTCATTATTGTTCAAGTTTATATCGTAAATTTACGATATTTCGTGTATAAACTACTAGTTTCTACATTAACCAACTTTAATTTCAAAGGTTTGTAACTTCACTAAATAAAAACAATAATGACGTATGAAACACCCCCTGTTTCATTGTCATTGCGGCCTCAAGCAACCTGTAGTTGTTATTTTGAAGTTTTACAAATCGGTGCAAAAACTAATCCAATACCACAACCACTCTATGAAGTATAAGTCTAGAGTTACCAAATAGTTTTGAAAATCACTTTCAACGGATTGTCATAAAACCATACTTGCGAGTTTTTTTTATCAATACTACTGGGTATTGTCAATGCCAATGAAATCGGTTGAATATTAATTATAATATTAATTGCACTTGTCTAAAAAAGACGTTAAATTCAGAAACTTAAACAAAATCAAAATTTGCTCTCTGGCAACATTTCCCTAACTACGTGAAGAGTTATACGTTTTAAAAAAATGTTTGTAATCTAAGAAAAAATAGCAAAAATCATTTGTAATTATAGTTATGCAACGCAGTGTATTACAGTATTCTGAGAATCACTGACCTATGGCGATACATTACTTTACCTATGATTTGGTAATGTGTGGTTTTGCTGGGTTCTTTGGTGATTACCAGAGAAGACGAAAATGCTACTTTTACTTTTTGTTTCCTTTTTATTGTAATAATAATGTTTTCTTTTCTCTAAAATTGCTTTTTAAGCACTTTTATCACAGCTTTGTAGTTATTTTTGTACTAAGTGGTAAAATGTACACTTTTTACTACATTATTCTTAGAACTTAATTGTGACACTTGGTTAGAAGCAGCATTTTATTATACAGAATACCTGGAGGAAGTGAAATCTGGCATTTCAGAACTAAATAATGAATATTCGGAATACAAAAAATATTTTATATACCTTAATTAAATTTCTAACTGGCATATATTAAAAATTAATTTTCAAGAATTGTGTTTGCTTTAACAAAGCTACAAACTGTAGGACTGACAATGAAATCATAAATATTGCATCAAACGTTGGAGAGGAACTACAGACACTAAAAAACAAAAAAAAAAAAGTGAAAAATCTGAGCCTGTAATTCCGGTATAAACATATTTTTTAGAATTAAACAAAATAATAGAACTGGGAACGATTCCAAAAAACAATAAAATTCCACTGAAATTTTAAGTATGGAAATCGTTTAACAGAAATACTTAGAAAAAATTTCCTTATAAAGGGTCCGCCATCTAACGTTTTTTTCAACTAGTGCCTATTTCGTGAATGGTAACACTTAGCTCATGTCTGATTTGACAGATAATTAGTTGTATCCTTCCGCTGAACGAATATTGTCCGTATGTTAGTTATCTTGTGAAAAAAGTGAAAGAAACTGGCATCCTCATCGATAAACCAAAGGTGAAAAGCCAAAAACAGTGCGTACACCCGAGAATATTGCTGCTGTGGCAGAAAGTGTGCGTGAAGCGCCATCAACATCAATTCCCCGTCGTTCTCAACAATTGAACATTTCGGAGACATCATTGAGACGAATTTTGCATAAAGACCTTGGTATGACGCCATACAAAGTCCAATTGGTTCAGGAGTTCAAAAAAAAAAAGTTATTTGGCGGTAGGGTTGCCATATTTGAAAAGTGAAAAAAAAGTACATTGATGAAAAAAAAACAGTACTTTTCAAAAAAAACAGTACATTTTTGTATTTATTGTTAACATAAATTTTACTTCAATACATCACATATTTACTTAAAATAAGTTAATACACCGAACCAAATAACGTAGGTAAAATCAACAAAAAAATTTTTGTAGATCTTTAACGAAATTTTGTCAATTTTTTTTTTAATATTTAACAAATTTTATTCAAATCAACAAAATTTCGTCAAGTTTACATCCTCTAAAGAAGTAAAATTTACTAAATTTCATAAAATTTACTAAATTTCGTCAAATTGGCTAAAATTATTAGTTTGGACGCCATTACTTTTTGCATTGGGCAGTGTCATGACAAAAAAATTGTGTTTACAAACATCCATTGCTTGAAAAGTAAACAAACCAAACTTATATCTGTGGTTTTCTAGAATAACCGCGTATGTCTTAAAATAAAAGTTTTCAGGAGAGCCAAATAAAGGTTTTTTCTGAAAATTAGAGGCTATTTATGAAACTTTTGAACTTTTTTTTTAACAGTCATGTAGTTATAAGTAAAACAATATTTAATTTAAAATTTTGAGGTAAGATCCCAAAAGGACGAGATCCTAGAGAAAGTTAAAAAAAACAATGTCTAAAAATGACTTAAAGTGTGTGCAGAAAAAAACACTGATGTAGACATACGTTGTTATTTTTGGTAAAAAAAGTTGTCATGCAAGTACGTATGTAGATTTCCGTTGTTATTGTTTGAAAAATATTTGCTGCTTTTTTCATATTTTTTGTATAGAAATTTTGTAGGTATGTAAATTAAAATCTATCTAAGTATATATTTTTCTACTAAAGTAAAAAAGTGGTAAGTTTTATTAAATTTTATTCAATTTGTATGATTACTTACTAAAACAAAAATAAAGAATACTTCACAAGAATTACATATTATATAAAAAATAAAAGCCAAATGCAATTCAATTCAATTTGATTTTAATTAAATTATATTGTTATATATTTTATATTATTAAAAAATAACACTGAGGTTGATATTAACAACAGATATTAACAACAACGTAACGGGACTTGGGATGAGAAAAGAACAGCGTAACGAAAACACTTTTTGAAAAATAAGTCAGAAAAAAACAAGCAAGAAGTTATGCGTGGTTATTAACAGAACACATACCAAAAAACATTTGCAAAATGTTTTCAGACAAAACAACGGATATGCTTGTATGTTTTTGTTAAAGAAAATAATTTTCAAGCAACCAAACGCATGTCGACATCCGTCGTTAGTGCTGAAAATAATTTTAGTAATTCTTGAAGTTAAGTTGTTTTTTGGTAAAAAAAAATCGGAAATGGTCTATATTTAAAAAAAAAAATTAGGCCCATGTATTGAGCATTAAAAATAAAGTATTGTGGCATCAATAACTCAAAATCAAGAAAAACGGAGATCCGCGGTTATTCTAGAAAACCACAGATATATGTACAAAGAAACAAAGTGGAATTAATACAGGGAGATTCAAAAAATTTATATAAAAAACTATTGTACACACGAAAAAAAACATGGTTAAAAAAATATATATTCTTTGTATACGCAAAAAAACTTGTTTATATAAAAATATGTAAAATATACAAAAAAACAGTACAAAAACAGTACAAATCCAAAAAAACAGTACTTTTGCGTACTGTTTTAGGCGTTGTGAATAAAACAGTACATTTTTCAAAAAACAGTACATGTACTGTTTAAAACAGTACGAATGGCAACCCTATTTGGCGGACCCTTTAATAGATTATTGCAGCAATTTAAATCTTATTTTATTAAAATAAACCCTTTTTATTATATTTTAAGTGTTTTTTTTTTTTGCACTTTTTAAAGTTTGTTTTTTTTTAGCTTTTTTCTAAATTTTATGCTTTTTTAAAAAAAAATTTTGTTGCTTTTTTACTATATGTGTTGTTGCTTAAAGTTCATGCTTTTTTTGTCTTCTCTTGTGATTACTAACCGTATAGAACTGTCCCCTGTAAATAGTGCCATATGTTTGGAATTGGCAACTCTGTTATCAAAAAGCTTTTTTTTTTATTACTAACCCAAAAGCTTTAGAGAATTTAGAAAAAGCTTTATTCCTTATATGCATTATAAATTTCATTTTACGTTTTTTGTTGTTGTTGTTGCTGTTGTTATTATGTGTACATCCACTCATCATTATTATGTGTACATCCACTCATCATCCACTTGTTTTTCCAAGTGAATAATGTGTCAGTGAAAAACAAAACAACAACTAACTATTCTTTTTGTTGTTGTTTTGTTTTAAGAGGAATACTTTTTACGTGTAAAGTGGATGCAGTAGTATTCTACTTTTTTTGGAAAAAATTTGCAGTATATCTATATTTTTAGTTGACAGTTAAAGCTCTTTTAAGGGGGAATAAAATAAACGCTTTTAATATCACCACTTATACAAAAAGTAAGTTTTCGATTACAATCGTGATAAAGCTAATTAACACCAACTAAAATTTAAGGATGTTTACAAAACAAATTTTTGATCAAATTTTTTTTACGTAAACCTCCTGATTGCACTTTTTTTGTATTCCAAAAACCATATCTCTATCGTGAATGATTTTAGCTTTATAAAGCTTTTGTTTTATATCTGTTAGATTTTCTCACTCGTGTAGATGTGCCTTAAGAATATAGGCAGACTTTAAAGCTTTTACTGTTTTTATGTTGTGTTTCTTAGTTTGTGCTAACAACATATCCGTTAAATTCGCACACACTTACTTATACACTTTTTTTAAACGTTATTTCCGTTGTACTTTTTCTGTTTTTATTTTTCTGCGGGGTGCTTTTTCAAGGAGTAGACTCATCTTTGTGAGTTGATATATTTTTTTTGTATTTAATATCTTTATATTAAAATTTAACTAACTATAAGATGTGAAAAAAATAAGCAAAAACGATGCAGAAAATATTAAAGATTTGCACAGTAAAATGAATACATTCAAAATAAAAAAGTTAGTAGAGTCAGCAAAAAATGTTGCTGAGTCAGCAAAATTTTAGTTAGGAGGGTGCTTACAAAAAAATTTCTAATGTTATCACAATATTTTGCTGAAAATCAGTTAGTTAACTTTTACCCAAAGACATCAGTAGATTCAGCGAAAGTTTCGATAACACTTGGTTGATTAAAAATTAAAAAATCCTTGCTAAAAGTTAACAAAATGTTTGCAGAATATTAGTAGACTTAAAAAAAAAACTCAAAAATTTTGTAGAAAAATAATACTTTAGTTAATTTATTTCATGAAAATCCTAAACATTTTTTTGTGATTCTTTAAAAAAAAAAATTAAAACAAGTTACAAAATATAAAAAGATTTTACGACATGTATTAATGTAATATCTGAAAATATATAAAAATAAAAATATTTGGAATATAAACAAAATTATCTTTCAACTACTTACATAAATGGTTGTCTAAATTATGGCTAATTTTAAAGAAAGATAAATGCCTTCGATAATTCTAGAAACGAAGCAAAAAAATATCAAATAATGACATATACAACCCTTTTTTGCAATAAGAAAATGGAAACATAAAAAATTAGTTAAGATGCGGGTCCTTGTCTTTCGCTTTAGACTGTCTACCTGAACGTATATTTGTTTGCAATTTCAAATTGCAAATTTGACAATACTACATTAATAACCATTATAAACATTTAGTTTATAAATAAACATTTAATCTTTACTAAATTTAAATATGTACTTTATTTTGTCTTTAATTTAGTTAATAGACAAATGTTTTCACAAGATGACAACACTAAAGTTATGTTGTTTTAATCTACAATTTTGTTTTATGTATGAACAACAAATACAAAAACCTTCCATGGTTGTACTTTTTAGTATCATTTTCCTCTTCTCTACTACATCTTGAAGTGCCGCGACATCTACTTCATTCTGTGTATATTTTTCAATCTTGTTGTCGTCCACACTATTAATTTGCTTATTAGCACATTTTTTTTTTGCGTTATAAATTAGTAAAACATTAGTAAAGTATTAGTAAAACATAAGTTCAATACAGTTAAATGCTGAATAAGGATGACTAGGATTTTAGCTGAAAACATAATTCTAGCAAACATTTTGCTGATTTACAAGATTTACAATATATATATTTTTATATAAATTTAGTTTAAACCTACTAATTAGTACTACTACAACAGAAAAAAGTACCTGAGTTTGAGACAGCAGAATTTTTAATAAAGTTGAGAATCATATTCTGCTAAAATTAGCCTAAATTTTAGTTAAACGTTAGTTAAAAGATGTTTACTAACTGGACTGTTAAATAAATATCTAAGAATTTAGCTAAATCAACAGAATTTTAAAAGAATTTAAAATTTCGCATAAAATCCAAATTTTTGGATTCACCGGAATTGACCAGATGTAGGTCTATATTTATTACCGGGAGTTGATGGTGACGATTAAAGACTTTTCTCCATTTTGCTCTATCTCGCTTAGTTTTTAATATGTATCAGTGCCTACAATCAAACCCGAGAAACTCGAGTACACCATGAAACTCGATAGTACCTCGAGTAGTGAAAATGCATTTTTTCTTCGTTTGAACTCAAGTAAGCAACAGAATAAAATAGTTTAACGGAAATTAGAACCCGTTTAACAGACTTTTAAACTAACTTTTTTTTTGTGCATGTAGAAAATCTTACTCAATCGGATGAAAATTGTGTCCTGGGCCAACTACTACTCAAAAAAACTTGATCACAAAAAATTAAAACAAAAATAAATTATAATTTATTTATTTTCCTGAAGATGCTACACAAAGGAGTAGCGAAATATTGAAATAAAAAAATTTTTATAAAATAAAAACAACAAACCTTAACTCAAATAATTAGAAAATTGAAAAATAATTTTTTTTATAAATTGACTATATTCATAGATATCTCATTTTAAATTTTAAAATGATCTGTACGCGAAAAATGGCCAAGGAATTGGCCCATAAGCTGATATTTTTGGATTTGGAATATTACACTTACAAGGGAAGTATTCCAACCCGGACCGGCAGATCTTAATTAACTTCAAATATGTTGTTGAGAATAATAATTTAATATACGCGGGTTTTTTTCGCATTGTTAAGTGCTACTAAGTGGGGTGAAAAATTACCCCATTTTACTTTTTTTCAGTTTATTTCATTCAACTAAAAGTAACTATAGACAAATTTCTATATCAAATGAAAGGTTTTTTGAAGAGACTGGTGTACAAATTATGCCCAAAGATTTTCAAGTATTTTGGTTATTGTAAAAAATGTGTTTTGAGTAACATCAAATCTGACGTTTTATTATGGAATTTTAGTTGTAAAGGGTGTTTTTTATACAGGCCATTTGTCAGCAGTCAAGTGATTTATGTTTAGTTTGGTTTGGCATTTCAACATGAATAGACTGACGCCTGAACAACGCTTCCAAATTGTGCAAATTTATTTTGAAAATCATGGTTCTGTTCGAAATAACTACGTATCGCGCACCACGTCTATTTTTCGGTCAACATAATCGTCCATCAGAGCAATTAATTCGATTAACTATCGAACGTTTTCGCACCACGTTTACTCTAAATGATAATATGCATCCACAGAGACGCCGTACAGTGCGTACAGAATAAGTCATTGCTGCTGTAGAGCGTAGTGTAGAGTAAGACCCCAATCAGTCTATCCGTCAATGTTGACCATGATTACTAACTTTTTCGTTCATCAATTGAACAACCATGATGTGCAGGAGCTGTGGTTTCAACAACACGGCTCAACATGTCACACAGCTCGTGCCACAATTGATTAATTGAAGGAAACGTTTGGTAACCGCATAGTTTCACGTTTCGGACCCGTGAATTGGCCTTTAAGATCGTGCGATTTAACGCTGCTGGACTATTTTCTGTTTGGATATGTAAAGTCGCTAGTCGACGCCTATAAGCCCGAAACGATTGACCACTTGGAGGACAACATTCGCCGCGTTATTGCCAATATACGGCCACAAATGTTGGAAAAAGTCACCGAAAATTGAACCTCTAGATTAGACCACGTTCGAGCCAGCAGTGGCGGTCATATGCCAGAAGCCATATTTAAATTATAATATCAGAAGATTATCTTTCGAATAAAGTAAATTTCATGTCAATTTAAAAAATTCTTCTTTGTTTTATTCCATTTCAAAGTTCTATACCTCTATAAAAAACACCCATTATTTAGCTAAAAATAGTGCCTAGCAATGCTTGTTTAATTTAATCTAGGGGGTGTCTGAGCTTTTTCGAATATTCAATAACGTTAGGTTTTTATGCAACTTTTCTCGAAGAGCCTTTGTTCCCTATATTTCAAATTATTTCAAAATGTGGCAACTCTGGGTCCACTATATAGCATATAGACAATATGAGTATACAATTTTTTGTTTTCTTGAGTGCTTTTACCCTGCTTACAAATAAATCTAGTTTTCGTAAATTAAAGACAAGTTTTACTAGAACAACAAATTAATTTTTATCCCTTATTTTTAACCCTTAAACGTGAGATTATACAGATAACAAAAATACATATCTCTTTTTTTGCTCCTTTATCCAAAGTTCATTAAAATCTGTGAGTTCGTTTCGGGATACCTCCCTTGTTAGTTTTTTTTATAGCCTAAATATCAGTTGTAGGGCCACATTAGGGAAAATTCCCTTACAATTTTTTAATATAATATTTGCTATATACATAACTATTTTATTAAATATGTATTTAATGTAATTTCTAGTACATACATTTAATATTGCATCATTAATATAAAAAAAAAATACCTTAAAAACGTTTACGAATACCAAAATAGCTTTTTAAATATCAAATACATAAATAAATGAACGCATACATGCGTATTTATGTAAACAATGACGTCAAAGGATAACAATAAACGTTTGTAAGGATGTGTAAACAACAACTACAGCAACATATCAACTTACTAAATGAGTACGAAAAAAAACTTTGAAGGAAGGGAGCGGAGTTGAAAAGAGTCACAAGAGAATAGAACAGAAAGAAAATGAAAAGTATTTATCGAAATTATGTAGAGTATATACACTGAGAGAATTCTCCGCATGAAATAATTTAATTTTTACATAGAAACAATAAATATTTTATAAAAAATATCATTTGATTTATTAAGAGGTTCATGCGCCCAATGAAGCAGTTTCATTGAAAACCTATTTTTGTAAAAAGTATGAAGCTTTCAATTAATTTTAAGAAATTTTTCGTTTACTTTGTAAAGAAAAGTTTCATAAGTTTACTGAAAATTTTAATTATTTTTCGTCCACTAAAATTCTCTCTGTGTAGCGTTAAAATGCTTCAACAATTTAAAAGTATAATAACAACAACAACATTAACAAAAATGAAAGAAAAAAATATTTGATTACTAAATAATTTCGTTAATTAAAAGGTGTGTCCTTTTTTTTACAACAAGACACAACTTTAGTACAATCATTCAAACAGACACACACACACACACACACACACACACACACACACACACTTCTACGTATACTTTCGCCTAAATACTGTTGCTTTCCTAGTATGCATACAATAAATGAGTGTGTGTATGTGTAGTACAAAAAAAGGACATTTTATATATCATATTGCATGTCATAATTTCAGGTGTTGATGTTGTTTGAAATTCTTTTTAAATTTTTTTCCCTTCATTTCACTCATAGTTGTTTGTTAAACAAATTATCATTTTTATAATTCCAGCAAAAAATAAAAAAATAATAATTAAGAAAAATTCTTTGCATAAAGGTTTCAAATTTCAAAGTATACATTCGAATTTGAAATTACAAAGAGGGTGTATTTTGCTGTGTAACAAACAGCAAAATGTTTAGAAATACTCTAGAGTATATAAAGTTTATTATTTTTTCCTGTTTATCAATGGGTTTGTTTTTGTTCTTAGCTGCCTTTTCGCTAAAGTCTCTTAACAATGTTTAAAGTGTTTAAAGTAGATTGTTAGCTGGAAGTAAAAGCAATTTCCTAATACACAATAAGACTCTTTACAAATATTCTTTAGTTTTAATTTTTTTTTTAAAGAAAGTTTTAACAATTGTTCTAACTGCCCAGTGTAGAAAGGATAATGACATATCATTATTTTTTCTACTACCAGCAATGAGAGCAGCTTACTATCTGCATTACTTTAAAACATATAGTAATGGCCTATGGTAATGACTACCCGAATAAAAATACTATTATATAATATTGTATAATGTGTCCAGTTTTGTTCAATTTAATATGACATCATGTATAGTAAGATACAATTGTACTTGCCACTGTAATTTTTCGTAAAACTGTATATTTAATTGTATCTTATAATATGTTACAACATACGTTAACGGGCAATATATAACACTGTTCAACAAAATCAATCTTTTTCCAAAATTACAAGGTCCGACCTATAAATTTTGATAAGAGCGCACAACAAGCCTACATTCTGGCTTAAGTGTAAGTCCTCAGGGACTTGAGTCGGATTAGGGAAGCATTTTTCCTTCTCCGAATCGTCTTTTCGACCTAACCTAACATAAAATTTTTGATAGAAGAGACAAAAAAAAGACTCGATTACTCGAACAAAAGCAAACCCGAGTAAATTGAATACCCTAGTAGCTAGAGAACAGCTTTTTAGCGCTGCCGGACAGCTGTATTCTGATAGACGAATCAATTCACATGGTGTGAATGCGGAAAAATTGCTTTTCTGTCATTACAATATCAAACTTTTTAATTTTAAATATTAAATATTAAAGTTTAAGTTTTTTTTTAATATCAACTTAAAAATCGATCAACTATTTTTCTTTGACTATTACATATAGTACAAATATTTTATTCTTTTTTTGTACTTAAAATAGTACAACTATTTACCAAATATGATTTAAAAAAAAAAAAAATACCTATAAATTTGTATTTTGTTTATGTTTAAAAACTTTTTGGTTTAAATTTATTAATCTAAAAAAACAATTTATATTTTTTTTTATTAAAACAAAAAGTTCGGCTTCGGCCGAATATTGATATTATGGCCGAAGTTCGTCTTCGGCCGAAAAAAATGAGTTCGGTCGGACACTAGTAATATGATTCATATAGGGTTAATGTTTTCTCTTTTGACCATAATGACTTCTATCAGATTTTGATTAAATTTGGATAAGTGATAATGTGTACTAAACTAACGTGAAAAAAATTTCCAGTTAAATTTTTTCCGGTTTTTCTCACATTTATTCCAAAGAAATTATATAAAAATGAGTATCAATTTAAAGGTATTTTAAAGATCTATATAATCGTTAGAGAAAAACTAAAAACAATTAAACTGGCCTTTTTTTACCACACCTTTTTAACCCTTAATAGTATGATTGGTACAATAAAGAATTGCGCTTGTTCGTTAGTTTATTGCTCTTTATCATAAATCAAATTTTAATGAATATCTAAAAAAAAATTATTCTGTAAATTTCCTTGTGGGTCTTTTTTGGTTAAAAATGGAAACCTTAAACAAACCATTTATGGAAAAATTACATAAAGTAATTATTTTTATCAAGTGGTATTTTTTTATATCAATTTATATCAACTTAAGGATTTATATCAACTAAAGAACTTATATCAACTAAAGGATTGCTTTTTTTTTTTAATTACGTTTTATGGGTATTTTTTGTCACCAGGCTACTAGGGTTAAAAGATTTTTGAAATTAAAGTAAAAATAACACAGGATTTTGTCAAATGTGGAGTAAAGAGCTTGTAACTTAGCAAAAAATTTATTTTTGTTTAAAAGCTCCGGATGATTATCTAAAAGTTAGATCGAAATATCGAGAAAACAACAAAATGTGATATAAAAATTAAGAATAATAAAAAAACTTGCTTTTATTTATATATTTTGGCATTTTATTTCAACAACTTAAGCCGAACCAAGATTACCACATAACAACACCACAGGTCAAATAAACATATTAACAAATAACACTGTTCAACAAAATCTAATTTTTTCCAAAATTACAAGGTCCGACCTATAAATTTTGATAGAACTGACACAAAAAAAAGACACGTGCATCAGCGTTTTGAAAGTTTACATCTGGGTTTCATTTTAGGGGGAGGTAAAGTTTCCCCCAAAGGCAAATTTTGTATTGTCAGTCGGCATAGAAAATCGAGTAAAGCTTACGTTTAAAGTATATGGTGTGTTTAGGTAAAATATTACGGAGAACATTTTTGTAGTATATGTTAACCCTCTAACTCCTCAAGGTAAGGGTATTTTTGTCCTTCTTTAAAAAAGAGCAAAACACACCATTAAAACAGGGATTTAAGGGGTTAAAATGTTCCGCAAAACTATTCGCCGTGAAATTTTACTGCAAGTCCCTCAATACACCAAAATTAAACAGTTTTGTAGAATATGTTAACCCTCTAACTCCTCAAGTTAACATTCTTTTTTGTCCTTTTAAAAACGAGCAAAAAACACCATTAAAACAGGAATTTAAGGGGTTAAAATGTTCCGCAAAAATATTCGCCGTGAAATTTTACTATAAAACAATAATTTTTTTTTTGTGTTGTACAGTGTAATTAGACTGGCAGTATTAAATGAATGTATCGGATTAAACAAAACAATGTATTGCTCCATGTAAAAACCATATAAAGACTTTTTAAGTTGTGGAAAAGTGACGTTTTTGTTTTGAAATCCATACTAACCTACTAAAAATTGTAATGTGAACTCTAAAATTTTATTGAAAATATTTCTAAAAATTATTATGAATGAACATCACAATTTAAAATAATAAAACTCCAAAAATTTTTGATTGATAAGGATATAAAATTAAACACACTAAAAACTGTTTATCTTTAAACCCAATTTTCATATAAAATGGAAGAGGACACTTAACAGAGCATTTTGTACTTAACAGGGTAAATGCAGATTGAAACCTCTTAAGTCAACTGAGACTGAATTAAACTTTATATTTGTTTTTAGTAAAATTAAAAAAAGGGCATATTTTTTAATTTTTGCTCCATATTTTGAGATATTTATTACATTAAATAGTCACCTAAAACACACTTTTTAGTGCATGAAGTTCCTGTCCCTGATAACTAAATAAGGTGCTGGTGTTTCTACACTGGTTGACTTTAAATTTTGATTAAAAAATGTCTAGCGGATCTATGACATGTCCTTAATGAGTTAAAGAATTAAGTCACCAATCTATTGTATTGACATTTGTTTAACAAATACGAAAATTACATTTCCTCTTATCCAATATGCAAAGCTTTTAGCCCACCCACTATTAAATATGCAAACATACAATGTAGTTATAAGGCAGGGGTGGCAAGACATTTTTCATTACGTGCAATAAAAAAACAAATTTTTTTGGAAAAATATGTCGCATAGAAAAAAACTAAAATACAATTAAAAGTTTAATTGAATTCGGTAGGTCGGTTCTATTAAGGAAATTGTAGTTTCAATTAAAATAACACACTGTCCCAAAATGAGAAAAAGTCGATTTGGTTTGAACCGCGATACATATTTTCAATAGATTTTGTCTCGCTGATTCCAAATCTGTTTTTAAAATTTCACCATCACATCACAATTTTGAGAACTTTGGAAAAAAAATTTGGAAAAAAGTCGTTAAAATTGAAAAGAAAAAAATTCACAAAATTAAAAAAAAAAATAACCAAAACTAAAAAAAAAAAATTTCAATCCTATTTCGCGTGAAATTTGAGGAATAAGTTTGTAAATTTCATGATAATGGAAATGATAAGAATTGAAAGGTTACCCCTATCTAGCATATTTTATATTGAATTTGGAAAATACGGAATTTTTACTAAGCTAATCCAAAATATCCTTCAACTAATAATTTGAGCCCCGAACTATTTTGTTTAGTAGCTTCGATCTCTGGAGTAGTGAATTATACGGTTTTGTTAAAACATCACAAAAAAATTTTTTATGTTTTATGATTTATTTTCTTTTTTTTTGATAAAATCCATCATAGCGTTCCCGTACCATTTAAAAAAATAAGAAAAATTTGCTAAATTTAAAAAACAAAAAACGCCAAAACAAAGCCAAAATTGAAAACATCTCCAAAATTTTAGAAAAATCGACAAAACTGAAAAAACGCCCATATTGAAAAAGCTTAAAATTTAAAAAATAAACCTTCAAAATAAAAATTAAAAATGTTTTTTAGAAAATCATCATTTAAAAAATCTCAAAAATTTTAAAAACATCGACCAAATTCAAAAATTGTCAAAATTGAAAAAAGTCAAAATTAAATTGACGTTTTTTGTAATTTGGCCAATTTTATCAAATAAATATAAGAGATTTTATCAATATAATCGATTTTTTCAGTTTTGCCGATTTATTTTTTTTAATTTGACTTTTTTTCTATTTTGGTGATTTTGGAAATTTTCTTTTAAATTTTTTTTTTACGATTTTAAATTTTTGGCGATTTTTTTACTTTTGGTGTTTTTATCGAGTAGTTTTTCGCCAAGGACACCACTTTCATCCAATTCCTTTGAATTTTTGTTTATGGAATATATTAATGCAGGCAACTACAAAAAATAAAAGTCTGTAAAAAGATTTTTTTAAAAATTTATGTAAAATTACATAAACTTTATAAAATCTGAATATTTGTATGAAAGAGGTCGAGTTTTCTCGAGTAGTTGTTCGTCTAGGTCACAATTTTTATCAAATTCCTTTGAATTTTTAATTTCTTAAATTTTTTTACTAAAATCTGCATATTTTCCCACGTTTTTATGGCAGTTTTCGAGATTTTTCGAGTAATAGTTGGCCTATCCCACAATCTTCTTCGGATTGTCACGAAATTTCAAACATAGATGCTTCTAAGCACTCCAAAATATATAAGTTTGTATCAAGTTTATAATTTTTTTTTTATATAAAATGGCATCAAACTTTAAAAATAGCGTATTTCTAATAGCTACAGCTACTCGACTACTCGAAAAAGGGGGCCATGATAAGAATTTTCCAGTAGTAGCACTCGAATATTTTGCTGAATATTTTCAAAACAATATAAATAATATTTGAAAACCATCGAGAATTTATATTTAACCCATTTTATATTACTCATCAATCCAGTAAGAGTTTTTTGAAGAGATTTTGTAGAAAAATGTCAACGAGATTATTCTCAAGATTTTGTGCACTTAGCGGTGGTATTCGGAATTTAAATTCTAATTTTGACGCTTTGTATGTACTTAACGGGTTAAGATTTATTTTCAAATTTTAATTTTCAGTTATTGGTAAAGCAATTATCTTTCGAACTGTAACTCACAATTTGATCTATCGGATTTTAACGATTTTTGAGAAGTTTTTAGTAATATTGTTGTTTTTATAATTTTTTTTTTTAAATTTAATATGACAACACTAGTTAACATTTAAACATTAAAATAATAAAGCACTTTATAAAATTTAAATTTATTTTCATTGGGATAAACATTAATTGCATTTATAGTAATTAAATGTGCTAAAGTCCCAAAACTTATTTAACAAATTGTGAAAAGCAATCTGATGTAGGCGTGTCCCTATCCGGATTTCATTCCTGCCTAAGGAAATCTTCAGGGGACTTTGTTATTATAATTTCTAGAGATATTTGTTATGTTAAATCACAAACTCAATGAGAATTTCTTGTCCTCGTCTAGGAGCGAGATTCAAAATTTAAAATATCAAAGATAAAACAAAAACAACAACAAAAAATTGTCACAATTGGCTTTGTCATCTTCCAAATACTACTCATAAAATATTTTGAACTTGCGAATTTAATCTTAAAACTAAAGTTTGAAATGTATTAAAATTAATAAAAATTATAAAATTTTATGAAAAATATAAAAATAAGTCTTTGAAACAATTTCACAGATCTAAAGAAATCAAATGATTTTTTTTTTTTATGAAATTTAATGAAAAAAAGTTTATGAACATTTTCTAAATATTAATAAAATTTCTTAGATATAATGAAATTCTTCATTGAACCTACAAAAAATTCTATGAAATTGTTTCATTAATATCATTAAAGATAATTCTTTTAGTGTAACCAAATTAGCATATATACAAGGTGGCGCAAAAGTAATCCTCCTATCAGAAAATGCTATAAATTTTGCGATTGGCCCCTAATGTCAGTTCTGTTTTGACATTTGTGTAGTAAACACATGCGAAATACACGTTAATAAACAATGTTACGCTACACTGCTCCAGAACGCGGAATATTGGTGACTATTTATTTGACCAATAATCGGTCGGTGACTTTGGCACAACGTGAATTTCGTCGCAGATTTCCTGGCCGTCCAACGCCTACTGGTGAAACACAGCGACGTTTAGCCGCTCGCCTCGAAGAGACTGGCACAACACGAGATGCTGCCAGGCGTGGCAGACCCCGGAGTAGCCGTTCTGCAGAGAATATTGCTGCTGTAGCCGAGGATGTCATGGAAGCGCCGTCGACATCGACCAAACGACGTGCCACGCAAATAAGTATGAGTCGACGGTCTTTACAGCGAATTTTGGTACAAGATTTGAAGATGTTTCCGTACAAAGTCCAGACGGTGCATCAGCTGTTAGCTGCTGACCGCCAATCGCGTGTAACATACGCTCAAGCCATTCTTAATCACCACCAAGAGGAAGATGATTTTTCATCAAAAATAATCATGAGTGATGAGGCCCATTTCCATCTTAGCGGGTACGTAAATAAGCAAAATTTACGCTTCTGGGGCACTGAAAATCCGCGTGTAACCCAAGAAGAGCCATTACACCCGCTCAAAATCACTGTATGGTGTGCTGTTTTCGCTGGAGGAGTCATCGGACCTTTTTTCTTCGAAGACGTCGCGGGCCAAACGGTTACTGTGAATGGTGAGCGCTACAGAGCAATGATCAACGAGTTCTTTTTGCCGCAACTTGATAAATTGGGATTGGAAAACATGTGGTTCCAACAGGACGGTGCAACGGCACACACTGCACGTGCCACAACCGATATGCTGAAGGATGCATTTCCCGGGCGCCTAATCTCCCGTTTTGGCGATTTGCACTGGCCAGCAAGATCGCCTGATTTGACCGCTCCAGACTTCCGTCAAGAATGTGAGGACCTATCGCCGGAAGTTTTGGCCAAAGTGATGGAAAATGCCATAAAAAGGGCTCAAATGACAATCAACTGTGGCGGCGGCCATTTACATGACATCATATTCTCGACTTGATGTAAAAAAAATTAAAATACCAAATAAAAATAATCCACAAGAAGAATCAAAGTTTTTCATTTTTTTTTTAAATTACAGCCAAAAAACATCGGAAGGTTATTTTTGCGCCACCTTGTATAACCTTTTTAAAAAAGTGCCATAAAAAATTCCAAATATTGTATTTTTTAATTAATTATATGGCAACCTGAAACAATACTTTTTTAAAATTTTTGTATATATTTGTATTGTTAAGACCTTAAATTATCACATGCTTTTTATTGCGTTATTACCTCACTCTCCTATCCAAAATGACCGGACCTTTAAAGGCTTTTAAACAGTTTTTTTTTTTGCCGAATTATGGTCAATAACTGAAAGACATCTAAAACTTAAAATACTTTAAATCCTTTAAATATTTTTTGAGTAATTGTATACATTTTGTTATAATTACACAATTTGTTATAACAAAATAAAAACAGTTTGAAGCCACTTTTTTATTTAATTTAACCATCATCGGTTTAAACTTTAAAGCACACATTTTGGGAGAGAAAATAAATATTGAACCTGTGATAACAGAATTTTTCGAAAGCTTCTAAATAAACTTAATTTTGTTTTGAAAATATTCATTAAAACGTCTCGTGCCACTGAAAATCCGTTCGAGTGCCATATTTCTGCCAGCTCTGTTATTAAATATACTACTCGGTTCGTTTCTTCGCATTCAACAAGAGTGACAACATGAAAATGCTATCATCAAACCATTAAACGGGTTAAAAACGCATATTTCATGACATAAAATGGCGTGAGAGTTACTAACTGATGTTGGGTATTCATTTTTATTTTTGTATCTAAATACATTTTTAACTAACAGGGAAGGTATCCTATATCCAAATCTTGCTTTGATTTGAAAATCCCATTATCTGAAGTCGTTATTTGTTACCTACAAGTAATGACTTATTACTTATTTATATGGAAGAAAGTTGTGAAATAAGAACTTGTTTGTAAGAAAATTTTTAATACTTTCCTTCAATAACATGCCAGTGTTAAATAAAATAATGGAGTTTTAACTCCAAATGTAATATAAAACACAAAAAACTAAAGTCGTGTTTCAATAAAAATATTTGTTAATTCAATTTAAAGTTTAATTGTATTCATATCTATTAAAAATGTATTTAAATAATGTTTTTAATTTCAAACAAATTTTTAGTCGATACTCAATTGAAAATGCAAAAAATTTTCAAAAATTGGGGAAAAAACACTTAACTAAAAAAGTTCCAAAATTTAAAAAAATCACTAAAATTAAAAAAAAAAAAAAATCGCTAGAATTGGAAAAAATTTACAAAATTGAAAAAAAAATCAAAATTGGACCAAGAAAAAAAAAGCAATGATTGGAAAAATAGTCAAAAATATTTTTTTTTTAAATTTTATTTTTTTTTAAGTTTGTTTTAGCTTTGGCAGTTTTTTTTCAAATTTTTGCCCTTTTTTTAATATTTCAATTTAATAGATTTTTTTAACCCATTTTTTACCAACCTGTCTTTAAAGACACATCCTTGTTTAAGAGAATACTTTTGATAGAAAAGAGGTATAACAAAGCCCTAAAAAGCACATTAAAATTTAAAGTCTGTGCTACAAAAAATAAATTTAAGTTTGTAATTCCAGGGTTGTCATATAATTATATAAAAACAATTTTTTGCTTTTTTCAAAGCACTTTTTTAAAAAAATAATTTAAAATATAAGGAAGACCGGCATAATTAACCTAATTTATTAGTATTGATAAAAACATATAAGAACACTTTTAAAAATAAAAACATTTTTTAAACAATATGTACATTAGGGTGAGCGATTTGAACATCTTAATGGGCGCTTCGCGTTTCTGATTCTTGGGATTGTACTGAGCAAAAAATTCCACTAGACCATACGACTACGGTGAAAATCGAGCTTACAGATTTTCACTTTTTAGCCGTATTTTGTGAAAGTAGCAATGGGTGGGATGGACATATCTCAAGAAGTAGGAGGAGCTTATCCAAGATTATGGTATCAATCTCTTCTTTGGAAGATTAATGCATCAATCATATTTGTGGGTGGGGTTTAAGGGGTTAATTTTTAATTTCAAAATAGGGCTTTTTTTGCCGTATTTTGTGAAAGTAGCAATGTGTGGGATGGACATATCTCAGGAAGTAGGAGAAGCTTATCCAAGATTATGGTATCAATCTCTTCTTTGGAAGATTCTCTAGCAGATTAATGCATCAATCATATTTGTGGGTGGGGTTTAAGGGGTTAATTTTTAAATTGTTAAGTGGTTAATTTTCAAAATAGGGCTTTTTTGCCGTAAAGTCAAAATCTGGAAGCTCGATTTTCACCGTAGACGTATGGTCTAGTGGACTTTTTTGCTCAGTACAATCCCAAGAATCAGAAACGCGAAGCGCCCATTAAGATTTTTTTCCTTCCAATCTAATCGCCCCACCCTAATGTACATTTTGAAAAAAAATTACTGATCGAATCAAGATTTTACCGTTTTTGTAAAAATATAAAAATGTGCTAATTACTCTCAACCGGCAAAGGAACATGTAAAATTGAGCAATTAGAGTTGCCGAATGACAATTTTAAAAAAAGTGTTTAAAAATGCCAACATTTTTAAAAATTCTTAAAATAGTGCGAAACCAATAATATAATTTTTGGTATATATTTAACTTGTTAATACATAAAAATTTTATTTTAAAAAAATATTGCATAGAAAGCGCCAAAGTTGCAATTTCAGTTAATTAAACCACCACTAGAGGGGCGCAATAAGACTATATAAAATCTACTGAAAAAATCATACTGGGAAACCAACGTATCTTCCTACCAAGTTTTGTCAAAAATTTCCCACGAAATCTATGCTTGCTAAAAAATGGGTTAATTTTTTTTTTTTTTTTTTTTAATTTTTCCATTTTTTTTAATTTGTTGTCATTATGGGTTTTAAAAACTGCAAAATTTTGTGTGCACTAAATTTATTTTCAATTAAACATTTAATGGATATTATTAAATTTTTAATTAAAATCGTTTAATTGATATTTTATTGATAATATATTTTGCTGTATTAGTAAAACTGGTGTCTCTCATCGTTTAAACTATTTGTGTATGTATATGTTTATTTGTAGAGTCCTTTAAGTTCAAAAATGTAAAGTTATGTTAGAGAAAACTCAAAATACGTTTATCAAATAACTTCAGCTATTTTCCAACATATTTCTTAGTTTGTTGAAAGATTTTTACTAATATTTTTTTTTAATTTGTCTGCTACAAATTCCTATTTGGAAAATTGTGCAAACTTCCCCATAAGTTTAAAAGCTTAAAACTTTCTGTTTTATTCCTAAGTGTCATCATGACATGCATATCTCTTAACCTATCTACCTCCCTCGTTCTCTGTTCCATTTTAGTGCCGACTTTGTGTTAAATATACAAGATTACGCATTAAGTACCGGAAAAAGTACTTGAATAAGTTTGTTTTTCCTACTCTAAAGGCCACAAGTTTTTCACACAAAGGTAAATGTAAATAATCTTGGCAAATGTTTGAAATTAAGAGGAGAAAAACTGGTTAAAATACAGATCAAAATTAAAACATTTTTGTTAAGGACTTGTATCATTAAAATAAAAAATTGTATTTACCCGATTAAAAAAGTGCATATAAATACAAATATGTACATATATATGGACATATATGGTTGCGTATATGAACAAATATGGACATATATGTTTCATATATGGCCATATATGCAAGTGTATGTGATACCATATATGCAAACGGTACTCATATATGGTAATATATGAAGTTAGATGTGATTTCATATTTGCAAAAGGAGCTCATATATGGACATAAATGGAAGTATATGTAACTCCATATACCCAAAGAAAGATTTTGAAACATATAAAAATGGTGTATCTTAATCAGTTCCTCTAGACTTAGTGAATTCGGTGGCATGAGGAGGGGGGGGGGGGCGACCTAAGGGGCCACATGAGGATCGCGCGCATCTTAATAGATGACCCGATTTCTAAGGTTGCGGACAGAGTGTCACCGGAGTGGATCTTTGATAGATATTTTGATGTGTTGTTGTTTGATAGAGACATGTGGACCAATCAATCCTGGAAACCGGAAGATGGTTCTCAGTTTTTTTTTTTTTTTGGTTCACTGATGACTCTAAGCAGTCGAATGGGAACACGGGTGCGGGCGTCTTTGGACCAGGCTTCCAGCGTGCTTTACCTATGAGAAAATATCCGTCCATTTTTCAGGCGGAGATTTGGGCCTTCTGTGTATGTGCAGAGGAATGCCTGCGAAGGGGAACGCTCAGATCTCGCATCTACATTCTTTCTGACAGTCAGGCTGCACTGAGGGCCTTAATGGCTTATAAGGTGTCGTCTGGGTTGGTCATGGAATGCATTCAGGCTCTCAATAGGCTCGGTAGGGGCAACTCTCTAACCTTGGGGTGGATTCCTGGTCACGAGGGGCATGAGGGCAACGAGGGGGCAGATTGTCTTGCCAACCGCGGGCCCGAAGGCCCTTTATTGGTCCTGAACCATTCTGTGGAATATCTGCGGGGTATGTTAGGGAAAGGCTCAGGGCATGGGGAGAGTCTGAATTCTCTGGTTACTGGGAAAACTCTCCTGGTCAGCGCCAGGCTAAGAGATTGATTTCTTTTTCCAGTAGGGGGTCGAGGCGACTCTTGTCGCTTGAAAGGGGGGGGGGGGGGGTTTGAGGACCCTGGCGTCGTACTTAACTGGACACTGTAATTTCAGATACCATCTGCATAGGAAGGGTCAATCGGACACGGATATGTGTAGGTTTTGTGAGATGGTGTCTGAGACCTCGGAGTATGTTCTCTGCGAAAGTCCCAGGCTTTGTGATAGGAGACTTAGGTTTCTAGGTGATCGCTTCATTTCGCCTTCCGACATCGCGAACATTTTGCCTAATAGGATAATTGGCTTTATAGGTAGCTTGAATCTGTAGGTAACTCTAGGCAGCACAAGAGTCCTACATTGGTAACGCTGCTAGTGCCTTCTGATATAATCTAATCTTAATCAGTTTTATAAAAAGACCGATTGTAACTAACTTCAATTCTTGCTCTAAATCATAGTGATGTATTTTAAAATTTTATCACCATTTTTTTAATTGTCATTTTTGACAAATAAGTGCATACAAAAATTAAAAATGTGTTTCAGTAATTATTGTTAATCTTATAAAGTGCAAATAGCCATTAAATAAATTAAAACATTGTTAACAACTTTAAGATTATAAATTTTTTTAAACAGGAAATATGAAATACTCAAAACGTTCAATTAGTTTGAATTGTTGAAATGTAAGTTTACGTTTTCATTTAAAATATCTAAGTTACAAGATCATAATTGAATTTTACTATTAAATAGAAAATTGAAAGTGTTTTTAATTGTAAGAGAAAAAATTAAAATTTTCGAAAAATTCGTAGTTTTATGTGTAAATTCTTGTTTAAAAAACTTATAATATTAATATTGTTCACAATGTTTTAATTTAATTCGTTTGTATCGCATTTAGACCTTTTAAATAATAGAGTTTTTTTTATTAAAATAGTTTTTAAAATACAACATTTTCTAGAAAAAATTACAAAAAATATATAATGTATGATCGTATGGATGACCATATAAAATAATATATGAACATATATAACCATATTTGTCCATATACGAAAATGTAGGTTAATTTTTCTAGTATGTACGAATATGAATAACCATATATGATCATATCGAAAAAATATATGAACTTTTTTAACCGGGTGTATCAAACATGTAAATATTTCAGGAATTTAAAGTGAATTAGAGCAATAAGAATTAATAGAGTGAATTAAAACTCTTTGAAACTTGCTATTTGTGTTCTTTGATAAGGTTTTTTATTTTAATATTTGCTGTACTCATTAAAAATAATTTCGTTTAACCACCCAACTGGCAATGAGGAGTTTATTGCCCTCAAAGTACTTACCTGTCCCTAGGTTGGTTAAAGTTGGACTTATCGCCGATCTTTTTCAAATTGCAATTGCGATTAACGGTTTCAATTAAAATGAAAGAGCTGAAAAAACGTTGAAAACTCGAAGATGCAAATTGAAATCAAACAGAAACAAAATTAAATTAAACAGAAACAGCTTTAACTCTCAAACCGGAATTAGGTTTTGTACAATGAAATTTATATCACGTGTTTGCCACGAAAAATAAACAATATGTTTTTCTATTCGCTTAAGTAAGTGCGAATCTAAAAAACTAATCCATACAAATTGATAGGTTTAGGCATAATTTATGGTATGGATGGTATAGGTATTGAGGAATCGGATACTCTTGATGTTCTGGGCATGAGAATACAGTGTGATGTCCGTTGGAATAAGCACGTATTTCAAGTGTCGAAAGAGGCATTCAAGTGTCTCGGTTTTCTGAAACGGTGCAAGACTAACTTAACTCCATCCGATCTCCTTACTATTTATACCAGCTATATCCGGCCAAAAATGGAATACAACTCTCAGTGGGCAGCTGCTCCACTGTCTATTCTGAAGCTTCTGGACCATGTTCAGGGGAGGGCGATGAAGTAGTGTATCCAACTCTATTGATTCATTGGAGCATCGTCGGTATGTGGGTTGTGTAACACTTTTCTATCGATATTACCATGGGAGATGCTCATCTGAGATAAGTGAACTTATTCCACGAGCCCGAGTTTTTATTCGTAATACTCGCTTATCTAGTAGAGCACATCCGTTTGTAGTTGATTGCCCTGTGTTTCGCACAACGCATTACAGAGAAAATTCGTTTTTTAGTCGAACGATTCGTATGTGGAACAAACTTTCCGCAGAAGTCTTCCCTGTTACTTACAATTTAGAAAAATTTAAATCAAATATCCACAAACACTACTCCCTCTTTCCTCCTTCCCATACCCTATTTTCCTGATCAATACAATGCATTGCATGAGTAGGGGGCATCCCCTGAGTATTGGTTAAATTAAAAAAAAAAAGTAATGCTAAGTACTTACTTTTCTCATTATAAATGTCATTACTTATATGTGGGTATGTCGAGGAATATAATATATATCATTATCGGCCAAAAAGAGACCAAATTACGACCGATTACCGATTATTACACAACATCTAACGTTTAAAGTTTAAAAAGAGGGTTAAAAAGTGACGCAATTATTTATTATTTAGATTTTTTATATTCCCCGTAAAAAAAAGTTATGTCTCAAATACAAATTCAGATATAATTTGATATGGATCGATATTTATTCTTATCCAAGTTTATCTTAAAATTGGGGTATCCAGTAACATCCGATTAGATCCCTCAAATAAATATATTACTGGATTAAATTAGATCCAAATTGATCTCAAAATTGAGGAATAATATCTTATTTAAGATCCTGATAGATCCCAAAATATCCCATTGGATTAATTTAGATCTAATTAGATCTAATTCGACACAAAAATATAAGTTATTTTTGGTGGACCGAATAATATATTTTGAGATTAAATTGGATTTCTTAAATCCGATAACATATATAATTTTAAATAAAATTTAAAAAAATGTTCTAAGAAAAATAATTTAGACATTTATCGGGTTATATATAACAATATATAATTCTATATTATACGCATAGAAATATGTCAAACTAAATTGCTAACCTTGTGTCATATATGCAATAATTACATAATTATATCTTACATCATTTTATGTCATATACAAATATATCTTAAGTTGTATTATACATATGACACCTAATATAATCATATATCTTATCACACACAAAAATATTTTGTATAAGATAGTACATATTATTATTTCTTAAATTTTATAGCTTATGTGTCACCATATATGATTAGATATTATGTTAAATGTGAGAATGTATTATTATAAATCGCAATATTAGGTCAAGGAATTTTATGCAACAAAAATGCGCTTAAAATATGTGTCTACAATATGCATTTAAATCGAAATATGCACAAAAAAAGAATTACTAAAAAAATATGCACTAAAAATCAAAAAATACGCACGTACAATTTTTGGATTTTTTAAAATCGATTTATTACTCGAGATATTATTATTTAATATTTCAAAAATAAAGTGCAATAACAATTGGCAACTAGATGCTAAGTTAAGGTTACAAATGTTTTCTTTGGTTTATTTTTAATTGAAACTTTATTTTAACTTCGCGATTAAAAAATATTTATCTGATGTTTTATATAATCATACGTGATTTAATATGTGCCATTATTCAATGTTATCCGAGAAGCCCATATAATTATATAAGTTTACATTAGTTTAGTTATAATTTGATACAGATCAGATTAGATTATATCAGACTAGTGGCGCGATACAATTTAATCCAATTTTATATAATAGTATAAAATTTTATCTGAACTGATACAAACATCTAAATAAATCAGTTACTGTTGTATCCGGTTTTTTGCACTAAAAACTTAATTGAAATCCGGTATATTTTCAAAAATAAATACCTGTAAGTACGGGTTTTGCTTCAATGTTATTAACCATTTCAGACAAAGTTCACGACTTTTTAAGTTGTAGAAAATTCCTTTCAATTTAGAAGTTTTATTCAAAATCAGTATATGTATTCGACATAAGTTGTTTAATTAAAAGTCCTTAAAAGAACTTATTTGATTTTTTATAATTATTACACTTAGAATACTATGTAGGTAAAGACCAATGCAAATGTAGTTAAAAACAAATTAAATTTCACTTAAAGTAAGGACGTTTTACATTTCAGTAAATTCAACTAACATAGTCATTTGTTTTTTAATGTTCAAAAAATTACTAACAATTGTAATAAAAATGAACAACATGTGAGTAAAAAAAAAACAAACATTTATTTTTTTTATTTGTTTAAATGACAAAAAACAACTGTAAAAAATGAATATAAAATCATTAAACCGTTATTTGATGTGGTTTGTTTTTTTAAATGACAAGGTTAGTAAAAAATTAAATTTGTTCTACAAATGACTGACATTTATTACAACCCGCACAACTACATATTTTAAAAGTAGAAGTTCCCTGAGTGTACGTAAGTTCTTTGTACCACATATTACATATAATTTAAAAGGACATTTTATAAGCAAATTTCAGATTTTAATAAAAATATATTTAAAATGATGAAAAAAATTATATAATAAAAACTTAAAACATGATTTCAAAATTTTTTATATAATTTTAAAACTAGATTTTTTCTTCTTTAAAAAGAGACATAAATAATCAAAATCGGTTGTACGGTTATGAAATAGCGAGCATTTTACCTTACAAGGAACTATTTGTGCAAAGTGCTTTCAAAATATGGTTTTAGGTTTTATCACTTTTATGTTTGTTAAAGTATTATGTATATATCGTTGGAAATCTTTGGGAAATTCACGTAATAAAATCGGATTTATAATATATAGTTGCATATTAAAAAACAAAAAAATCTGCAAAAACCCAATATTTTACCAAAATTTTGTATGGGAGAATATCTCAAAACTGAGATGTATGAAATTATTTTTACACAGCAGAAATGTATTTTCTCAACTATAAAGTTCGATACCCATATTGCCTATGTTTTTTGCCATAAAGTTTCCACCCTGTGTCAAAATATAGGGCTTTAGGAAACTTCTTCACTTCGCACGAATATCGAAAAAACAAAAAATACCTGTCCACGAAAACTTAATTGAGAATAATATATATGAGTTTGGACCTGAACCGACTATAACTAATATCATTGATGTGTTTTAATGTGTTTTTTCTAAAATATATGTGTTCTTTCGAATACCACGAAAAGTTGAGCATGCTCGGACATGCTGCTTTATACTGGTGATGTGAATTTCAAATACTTTTCATTAGATACCAAATTTATATATAGTTTCTTTGGAAAATATATTTAAAAAAACGCAAAAAGGTGGTAATATTTGATTCCACTTTTTAACCCCAAAATGTGAGAAATATTGGTCGCTTAATTTTGATTATTTCTTACATATCCAAGTTTTAACGCAAACGGCGCGAACCCATGAACGGGCTCCCCTTTAGTACTTTTTCTTGTTAGATGATATCCACTATTCAATACACTTACTAAACATGTTCTTTCTAGCTTTTCAAGAAACGGAGAAACTGTTTTCGATTTCTTCTTTGCTTGATTTTCATAAAATTGATGCAGTCTATTCAAATTTTGTTACAATTTCATTCCGGATACGTTATTGTATATAAAACCAGCTGCAAAATGTTTGTTCTTTCTTGTTGTTTCATTTCAAAATACTTCAATCTCAAAAATGCATTGTATTCAATAAAAATGTATGCATTTTTTTGTTTCAATACAAAAAATACACTACAATGCAAAATCAATTTCGAAGTAATAATATACATTAATAATATGCTCAAACCTTTTTAACAAACACCACATACACTCAGTGTATAAACAGCCATAACAAAATTAACAATTTTTAATTTTAAGAAGTTGAAGTTTTTATCAAAAATCACTACCATAAATTTTCTATTAATTAAAACCGACAAATGAGATGAATGCTAACAACAACAAAAAAGGACGAAATAAAATTAAATAAAAACAACCCTCTAGATATTTATATATATATATGATCCTTTACAGCAAAAATAACAACTACAACAATGAAAACTACTCTGAATAATTAAACAAAAGGGGTGATTATCAGTCGGTCTGTTAGTGTGTCTGGCTATTTCAGTATTACAAGAAGGGACAATGAACGTTTTCATTTATGAACAACTGTAATAATATAACACATGCACTCGTATAAACTTCATTTCACACACACACACATAACTTTTCATTATACTTTACTCTTATAAAAACACACAAAAAGGAAATCAAAATTTCATCAATTAAATGCACTTCAACAACATCATTTTTGCAAAAAAAAAAAAATTGTTAGTCCAACGTTTAACATTTGTACTCTATACTTATAGTTTTTCAGTGATGTTAATGTATTATTGTAATAATAAGCGCTAAAACAAAATTTGAATCTTGGCTATTAATATTAATCATATGTACTGAGAATATTTTTGGGTATAATTTATTTAGCAAATGCAAAAGAAGATTGATTTTTGAGATTTTTTTTATAAAAACTACAAAAGATTTAAGAAATTTCAACCCCAGTTTTGTAAATTTTGAAAGGTTTTTGTATATCATATAAAAAACAAAATTTACAAACATTTTTTATGGGTTAGCACTGGACATAGAAAAACTAAAATCGAGTTTAAAGTAAAATATTTGTTAAGTCAATTAAAAGTTTTATTGAATTCGGTCTTATTAGAGAAATTGAAGTACATTAAGAGAATTATTTGCATGATATCAATGAATTTTTGCATTAGATCTATGAAATGTGATTAGAACTCGT
This sequence comes from Delia radicum, assembly GCA_021234595.1. NCBI lineage: Eukaryota > Metazoa > Arthropoda > Insecta > Diptera > Anthomyiidae > Delia > Delia radicum. The sequence continues at coordinate 100,861,168 of CM037851.1, forward strand.
CCATTGAAACTTTTCATTAAATTAATGCAGTTTTTCAGTAAATTTATTTTATTAAAGAAATTTAAGTATACTGAGAGAATTATTAGCATGATATCAATGAATTTTTGCATTAGATCTATGAAATGTGATTGGAACTCGTCCATTGAAACTTTTCATTAAATTAATGCAGTTGATTGTGAAGATATTCCGAAAATTTTCAGTGTATTGTAATCTTTCACTCGGTTATTAACATCCTGCAACAAATTTTAATTTTTTTCTTACACATGGAAAAATCAGTATGTAAGATAAACTAGAAACCATATCGCACACCCAGTTCAAAAGTGACTCAACTCAAAATTTAATTTTTCGGGTTTATGTGCTTAAACTAAGCACAATACACTTGTTTATCAATAAAAAAAATTGCAGTGTATTTTTTTGGTGTTAACTGCTGCTAAAGAACAGTTATATCATTCTTAATGTTCGAATTGGTATAAAGTTGCAAATGTTTGTTTTCGATTTCTGAAAAATTAAAAATTTTGAGTTGAGTCACTTTTGAACTAGGTGTGCGATATGTAGTTAAACTGCGTTTTCAGTTTTTCGCCATAACGTCAAAATTCCTTTTAAATAAAAGGACTTTCAAGAAGTATTAAAATTCTTGTACTCATTTTAGGATGACAATATGGGTGTCAAATAAAAGGTGCGAATTTTTGTTATTTTAAAAAAATATTGGTAATAAGTTTTCGCGAATACAAATTTCACAAATGTTCTTTTTTAAAAAGCCGTCCTTCAATATCCTTGATGGTTCTAAATTTGGAACGAACAAGTAAGCAGCCTTGCTCAGTGGTACCTACACAGAAAAAACTAAAAAAAAAAAAAAAAAAATTGTAATTGATTTTGCACCTATCACGGCAATGATACTATCAATTAAACCTTTTATTAAAATTAAGATGAAAAAAAAAGTTATAAATAACTTCTACAAAAAATAATATGATACTCACAAAAAAAGTGTGTGATCTATTCGTTGGTATGTGTGTTTTTTGCAATGCTGAGTCTGTTTGTGTGTGTGCTTGTTTTGTTTGTTAACTTCAAATGTATTTGGTATTTTATACTGAAAATTTTCTATTTAATTGCGTCAAAAATAAAATATGTATTTATATATTTAAAAGTCAATTAAAATATTAATTGATTCAATTAAATATTTGTTTAGAAACAAATAAAATTTAAATCAAATCTTTAATTAGATATTATTTTAGGTTGATAATTTTTTCTGTGTAGATTAATGGACATCTTTCCTAGCATTTTAATATAAAAAATTAGCTAAATCGGAAATTTGTTTGATATAATAGTTATACTTGTATCTTAATTAGCAATTTTTAATGATCAATAATTAATTGTCTTTTGTTGTATTAGGTCACAATTCCCTTGGATTTGTTATACGATTTTTGTTTCTATAAAAAACCTTAATTTTTTGATAAAACTTAACAAGAAAAGTCAAATTGATGAAATTTATGTATATTTGTCAATATAAAGAAAGATTTTGTTTTGAACACATATATTAAAATCACGAAGGATATTGAAGGACATTTTTGTTCCTGAAAAATTATAATCAATATTTCTTTTGTAAAGCAGATTTAAGTCACATCATGAGTACAAGTATTTTAATATTTTTTTGAAAAATAAAAATTTTTAAGTCCTTTCAAAAAAAATTTGGCCTGATAGGGAAAAAATAAAAACGCAGTTTAACTATATAGGTTTTACGCATATATTGATTTTTAAATGTGTGTTAATATAAGCAAAAAAAAATATTACTAAATTGGCGCCCAACGTGGAACCCTTTTACATATAAATAGTAAAATTTTGTCTTAAAAAATCACCAATTCTCTGTTAAAAAAAACACTAAAGTTAACATCACTTGTAGTTGTACTCTACTCATTTAATATTATAGAAGTCTCTGTGATGCTGTGATTTATTATGGTGCATGCCAACAACCTAAATATATAATGCCCTTCTATCCTGTATACTATGTCCTGTCCTCTCAACCCCTCTTAATACAGGCCCATAATTTTCTGTATTATATGCATTGTTCAATCCTTAATGCATTGACATCATCCCTCTTTTGTTATACATCCTTTTAACGGTTTTATTGTTTGAAAATTTCGTCCTTTTTGCTAAGGATTTTTTGTTCATTACAAACCACCCCTTTGTGTTTTTCTGCATAAGTTTCAATATGTAAGATGCTGATGTTTAACACAAAAAAAATAAAATTAAGAGGGGATTATATGGTCTATTTCCTAAAGATTTGTAATATTTAACATGAACCGTAATATAATGGGTAGTGGCTAAAACAAACTATACTACAGTTCTTCGTATATATTTTTTTTTTCTATTCAGTTTAAGAGATGTTCTTCTTCGTACACTGAGATAAACCATCATGTAACATAATAAGGGTATAGATAAAAATCTTTCAAAGCTACTACGACTATAACATGGTAAAATCAGGGAAAACAAATTTACAAAATCAAAGAGAGTTTATGATTTAGTCCTTAACAGTTGTAGAATTTATGTTATATTGGAATGACGATTATGATGATGATAATGACGATGATAGTGGTAGGTGTAATGTTAAATGAGAACATATTTTATAAATATACAGCACACAAAAAAAAAATGAAAAAATATACATAGATTCTTTAAAATGATGATGTATAACAAAAGGGAGTGGCAAACATTTATAAAATATATTTAAAATGGAAATATAAATTAAAATCATGTCAGAATCTAATTTTTATTAAGGAATATATAAAAAAGGAATGTGTATTTAATAAAACAACGATAAGAACGAAATGGAATTGAAATATAGGTAATAAAAAGGAACAGATGAAAAATTTAATGATATTCTTGTTAGTGATACTATTAGTTAATCTTTTTGTGGAATTTTCTGTTATATTTTAGTTAGAAAAATAATAAAGGAAACGTTTAACAGATCAATTACAAAAGAAACAAAAATACACATATTAAATTTAAAAATTTAAATTCGATTTCACCATTTTTTTTATAAACTTTTGTAAAGTTTTTAAATAGTTAAAATGCGGTTTATTTAAAAAATACTTACAATAAATATATAAAAATACATAAATTGACTAAAAACGTGTTTACTTACTGAAGAAAAGTGGTATTTTTTATCTTGAACTTTTGTTTTATTTTTTGCATAAATTTTTGTATTGGAATTACTGCCTTTTGGTTTCAGAAAAATCAAGTACAGAAGGCCCTAACTACATTACATGCTTAAGCATAATTCTAAAATTTGGATACTAAGCCTTATGAAGTTTTGTATTTATAATGTTTTTTGTCTCTCCTCTAAAAAGTGTAGTTACGGCCTTTTTGATTTTAGGTGACGATATAGAGGTCAAAAGAATAATTTTGAGGTGAAAACATTTTTTGGATATAAAAAAAGAAATTCTGATGAAAAACAGTTTTGAGATGAATAACTATTTTTGTGGTGAAAAAAATTTCAAGTGAATTTAAAACATTATTCTCCTCTAAGCGTCTAGTGGAAAAATATGTAACCGTATTTATACACTAGACCTTACTATGAAATTGTACTAACAAGGGAGGTATCCCGATCCGGAACTGCAGATTCCAGGAAAACTTTGGTAATGGGTGAGATAAAGTAATGCATTACGTTGTTATGTATACTTCTTATATGTACCATTATTTTCCAACAAAAAGTAAAGACCACCTACCAATAATTGGACACTCATGTATTACCTTGTAGTGATACATCTTTACCTTTTAAATTATTTCAAAACATAAAATAATGACTTACCGCTCATCAAAGTAATAATTGAAATATTTTTTTGAAAATCTATATTTAGACACATTAATTTGCGATTTTTGTAAACATGAGGGCAAGGTATATATTTTTAACATCACAAACGAAAACTCGAAGCACAACAATTCATTTACATTTTAAGCAACCTATTATTATATATGACGATAGCTCCCAAGGAAACTACACAGTGTTGAATACTCAGATTTGAATACCAAATATTAGTCAGGTATTTTTTTAGGTGCGCAATCTCAAGTTTAAGGATGAAAAATTGGGGTCAACAATTACCAATTTGGTGTTTTTTTTAATATATTTCGCGTATAAGTTATTAAACTGTAGTCAAATTGGGTATCAAATGAAAGGAAGACGTATCCAATGGTATATAAAATATGTCAGTGCATTTCCGAACAAAAACACAAAATCAAAAATATTACAAAATTTATTCCGTGTTCACCAAAAACATAAATAATTGAAATTCTACTTATAGAAATACTTATAAAAATTTTGTCACTGTTGCATATGACAATTTTGAGAAAAGATTGAAAACCACGAAATTTTTCAAAAAAAAATTTAAAAATTGGTTAGCTTAGAAACAAAATTTAATATTTTTACATAATAATTATGAATAAGATAAAAATTATCTCTTATGCATAATTATTACAAAGCAATATAAAAAATAAAAATTGGATGAAAAAAGTTATGGGCAACGAATTTTGCATATGTTGTCTATAATAATTATGAATCAACTTTTTTAAATATTCGTTAAAATTAAGAAAATTACTCCTTTACAACATATCCAAAGTTCATTAAAATCTGCTAGTTCGGATCGGGATACCTCCCTTGTATAGAAAATGTATAGAAAATGTAGATTATCACTCATAATTTTTGAACCGCTGAATCGATTTGGCTTATTTTGAATGCCAAAGTGCTCGGCATTTTAGAATTTCATAAGGATCAGGAATATATACCCATTGTAGAAACGTAATAATATATATTTATTTTTTGGACTTACTGACAACTAGTTAGTTTTCCCATTATTTCATTACAAGAAAATAAGTTATTGTGATCATTATTTTAAATACTAAAAATTTTTTTAAAATCTATTTTTAGACTCATTATTTTTTCAATTATAATATTTTTAATTCTTTTTACGCTGAAGAGTAATGACATTTTGTCCAAGCTAGTCATTTATGTTTTTATCTATAAAGTATGTCGAGATAGCTAAGATGGTAGAGCGGTTGATTGACAACCTTTAGTCCCAGATTCGAATCCCGTGTTGGCACATTTAATTAAAAAAAATTAATAAAGATTTTTTTTTTTATAAAATTAGTTTTCTTAATTATTTTTTTAAACCATTTTTTCTGAAAATTTATTATTTTTGTCTTTACTGGTAAGCATTAGGTAAAACGTAAAAATGTTTTTCGTAAGGTATGTCATTATCAAGGACCGGAAGTTCATGCAAATGCATTTTTTTCCTTAAGTCTGAGAACAGGATAAACAAAATAATTCTGAGAATCAAAGAGTTTGCGTTAAAATGGCGTCGATTTGTTAGTGTATATTTTTGCATATTTAGCTATAAATGCATATGTTTGCATATTTCGCTTTAAATGTATAATTTTATTGCATATTTTTACTTATTTTGCTTTAAATGCATGTTTTTATTGCATATTTTTACTTGTGTGGCATGTTTTTATTGAATTTTCTTAGTTTTTCGTAAAAAAAATCAGTTTTAATATTATTTTATGTTTGGCCAACGAGAATAGAGACTAAAGAGGACCCAAGCTACTCAAGCCCTTTTAAATGTTCTTTAAAGTTTTATTTGAAAACTGGTATTAAGAGATACAGGTTTTAGTGGTTTTTTAAATGCGTATTTTCAAAAATGTATGCAGAAAATATATTAAACAATAGAAATTACCTTTAAAATTAAATTAAAATTGTTTAAAAACATGAAAATACTTAATTAAATTTTTAGTACATATTTTTTTATGCATTTATAGGCGTCTAAAACGCTCTGTTTTAGTGCATGAAGTTCCTGTCCATGATCATTATTTTGCGCGACATAGCCATATTAAAGTAATGAAGTTTGTAATGAGAATTGTAAGTACTTTCCATTATAAAATATGTACTTATATAACCACTTATATGGTAATGTTTTTCTACACTGGGTATTTTTTTGGGTATTAGAACTATGTTTCGAAGCGTTACAAACTTATGACAAACTAACAAAATGACTTGAAAGAGTTTTTTCATAAATTGTATTTTTTTTTTTGTTCATAAATTTTACTCTCAGATCCAAACCAATAAAAAATGGAGTCGCTTGACTTGAGAGATACATTCACTGAAAAAATAATTTTTATATCGTTGTTTTGTGAAACCAAAATATCCCGATTTTTAAACTTTCGCAATTTTTTCAAGGGGTTTTGTGCCGTTTAATGGAATTCAGTTTAATTTTCATTAGAAACTTTTTTATTAGGCGTATACAAATATTATAAATAATTCAAATGAAAAGTTTAATAAAATTTTATGAAAAACTGCATTCATTGAATGAAAAGTTTCAATGAACGAATTCCAGTTACACTTCGTAGATCTAATGAAAAATTTCATTGATATCATGCAGATGATTTTCTGAGTGTAGTTCTATATATACCGTGAATCCTCACGTCGGACTAAATTTATAAAGTGAAAAAAAAAAAATGATTTTTTCATTCCTAGAAGGTACAGTTTTTTCCAAACATATTTCGTGACAAATGAAGCGCTGTATCCGCCAAAACGTACCTCAAATAAACAATTTTAATAAGCTTAATACTAACATCTATAAGGCATCAAACAATGTTAAGGATTAGTAAAAAGCTACAAAGCTCAGTTTTGAAATTGAATAATTTTTGAAAAAAGCGAAAAAAAAACACTAAAGATTAAATTTTCAAATATCAATTAGAAAATAATTTAAAATTGCTATAATAAGTCAAGATCTTGGAAAGCAACATGTTTAAAGAAAGCTAAACTAAGCTTAATTTTAAAACATTACACGTTGTGGTGTAATGTTTAGCGCGTTGGACTGTTACACAGATGGTCCTGGGTTCGATCACCGGCGATGACAACATCAATTTGGCAAAATAATATGTATGAGTTTTCTATTCCCCATACATATCTTAGCACCCACCTTCGGTGTTTCCATAGCACTAAACCCCACTGAAGTAAAATAATGAACCCCGGCTATGAACCAAAAAGCTTCAATAAGTTCGCTAACTCTCCATCACTTGGCGAGCAACAACTGTTTTAAGACTTATCATCTCGTGCAATTACAGTGTTGCCACATTTGAAGCTCTTAATCTTTCCCCACCTTTCGTCTCTCCTGTATCCTCTTTCCAAAAAAAGAAATACATTAAATATGAAAAATTTCCTGAGTGTTGCTTCTCTTTTTCAAAAAAAAAAGCTAATTTTTAATATGAAAAATTTCCTGAGTGTTGCTTCTCTTTTTCAAAAAAAAAGAAGCTAATTTTACACAATAAGCAAAAAAGGAAATATTATAAAATCTGCTTAAAACAGCTTTTGCTTGACATGTTTATAACGAAAAGCTATATTTTTAAACAGAAAAGCTAAAATTAGATAATTTTACATAATAAGCCAAAAAGGAAATATTAAAAAATCTGCTGAAAAAAGTTTTAACGAACATAGTTTAAAATTTGTACGTTTTCAAAATGGAACTTGTGTTCAATCTAAATCAGAAACCGAAAGTAACAGTTATTTTGAAATTTTGAAACAAAGAAAGCATATAGAGGTAATTAAAGTATACCATATTGATTCTTGTAGAGAAATTCATAAAATTCTTTCATAAAATGCTCCGCTTTAAAAACTTTGGATTTTTATTTTTTCGAGCAAAAATAAAAGTTATTTTTAGACTTTTATTTTTTCGAACAAAAATAAAAGGTTTTTTTTACAAAAATTCATAAAACTAACTTTTTTTGTTAAATTTTGAATACAGCTTAACAGTTTCATATTTTCAAGATCAGAACTTGTGTTCAATCTAAATAGTTCTACACTTTCAAATAAAAACATGCTTTAGCTTATTTTAAATTGTCCTTGTTAAAACATTTTAAATTTTAAAGAAGTGATTTAAAATTTTATAATTAAACGAAAATTTAATTAAACGCATTGACAGAGAAATTAATGAAATTAATACGAATTTCAACTTCAAAATACTTTTGATATTCAAAAGTTAGTTAAATTAAAATAATTTGAAAGTTTAGTTAATTAAAGAAATTTAAACGTCATATTATTCTAAATTCTAAGAAATTTTAAATGAAATCTAATATTTTTCAAATTCTTGGATATTGAAGAGAAATAAATCAAATTGACGCTAATTTTAAAAATACACAGTTTAAAATAAGCATGACATTAGACACAAAATATAACAAAACCTTAATGGAATTTAGTTGAATAAACTCCTTTTATTTAATTTCCTTAACATTTTTTTTTTTTTTTGAATTCTAAGAATTTTTTTAAGAATTATATGGAAATATTATTTTTTTGATATCATATAAACTTTAATATGACATTTAAAGTGGAACGAAACTAGGGTGATCTATTATTCGACATTTTTCGAAAACCTTTTCCCGATCTTTCGGAACAGTTGAAATTTAGAAAAACCGGTTTCGGTTTTCGTAGTGTGACAAAAACCATATAACTGGTTTTTAAACATTATATATTTAGGTATACTCAAAAATTTATTTTATTTAATAAATTTGAATAGTTTTAGTTTTTTACTTGAAATATTATTATTCATTGTGAATCCACCTTGAGAAAAAACCAATAATAAGTTTTAAAAAATATTTAAAATTTAGTTTTATAAGATATACCGTTCATAGATTACATAGATCTCCAACTCTTCTACTTCTTTTGACAATAAATACATTTTTCCATACACATTAAAATATTTTATGTATAGGTATACGACGTATATCCAACACATTCTCATAAGTTATGTGCTTTGACAGTATATTTCAAAGACTGAGATCTATGTAGTCTATGATACCGCTTTCATTCAAAACAATTTAGTAAAAACATATTATTAAAAGAGATTTTAAAGAAAAAAAAACTGAAATAAACAACAATTTTTTAAAAATGTCAACAAAAAATAGAAAATATTTGCTTTTTGTTTACAACAAATTTAATATTTTTTTGTTTTTTATTTGCTAATATAGCTAAATATAAAATGAAATAATTAAAACATTTCAAAAACTCAAAAATTACACAGAAAACTACTAATTTTTAAGGTTATCAAAGTATCAAAAGTCTTTTAAAATAAGTAACTTTTAAGTAAAAAGGAACTCTCTTGCATGCACCACTTTAATAAAAAAAAACTGGTTTTTTGAAAAAAAGGTTTTCAGAATATATCATTTATTGATATAAATTTAGTAAATTTACGGTTTCTAATATATTTAAGCTAAAAAATAATAGTTAAGAAAAACCCGGTTATTCAACAACAAAAAACCGGTTTATTTGATATTCGCAAAAATTAACTTTTTAGAAAAAACGAAACCGACAACACCGAAAAAACGGGTTGAAACCGGTTTTGAAAAACTGACTCGATTACCCTAAACGAAACGGAAATGTGTGTTATTAACGTTTTTAGTTAATTTCCTTTACAAAACAAAACTTGTTGAAATTTTGAAATATGAATTATACAGAATTGGGTGTTGTTTAGCTCTTTTTTTTTAAAGCAAAAATTTAAATATCCGTGTATCTATCCCATATACATTCTAAGGTTAGGGGGGGACGGTCAATTAAAGTAGGGTAGTTTGGCATTTGTTATAATGTTACAACATTTTTTCATGTTTTTTGGTGTAATACACAAAAGCTGTTACTGATTGTTACAATTATTGATTTTTCGCATTTTTTTATTTTTAATAATTTTGATTGCATTCAATTTAAGCGCTTTTTTAAGTATACGAATTATAATGTTAATTTAATTTTTGCATAATTTATGAGCTTGTTTCAATTTCAAAATAGTTTCTTTTGCTTTAAACTCATTTTTTTTTTGCGAAAATTTAATAGTCTCTATACACTATTTAAATTGTTCGTTTTTTTAATTTTTGTATAGAAGAAAATATCCATCTCTTTTTATCTTAAACAAAATTACAAAAGCATCCTTTTTTTTGAAGTTTAAAATAAAAGAACCATCAGAACTGTATTACAAATATCCTTTTTTGTAGAGTAAGAGTGTATGTGTGTGTGTATAAGAAGGATTTCTGTATAAGGTTGTGTGTATGTATTAGTGTATCTGTGAATAACGTCAACCATCGTAAATACGGTGGATGGCTGCTGCTGCTTCTTCCTGTGTTTAAAGCTTTTTTTTTTTTTTGTGTTCAAATACGTTTTTGAGCATGTATGTATGTGTGCGTGTATAAAGAGGCAAGAGGCTTGTATTAAGCATGGAAAATTGATTTTTCCTGCTTATTGCCGTATACCGGAAATTTTTCAATAATCTCCTTACAAAATTATAGAAATTTTCTTTCATACAAATTTTGTTGATAATTTTTTATGAATTTTTTTTAAATTTAGTTTTCAAATCGTTTTTCAATATTATAGTTGTTTTTAATGAACAACAATGTTAATGCCCCGTTTCAGCAGTAAAATATTTGAAAAAACATACTGCTGTGACAGGACAATATCATTGGCAATCATTTGCTGTGAACTTTTTTTTTTTAAAATTCCAATGTTTAATACACATTTTAGCCGTTTTTTTTTAAGAATTTCATCTACACCCTTTTTCGTTCAAATATAAAATTTAATCCAAAATTTTTTTAATATATAAATGTTTTATTTTGTTTTATATTTTGTATAATTTATTTAATTTATTTTTCGTGATCTTTAGTTGGTTTAGCTAAAGAGAAATTGCACGTACGAAATCCAAATGGTAACTGAATGGCAGACCATTTAAATTGTGTCGTGTGAGGGTAGATTTCATATACGATTATTGCCAACGTTACTAACATTACAGCCATCCCAACTACTGAACACAAAAAAAAATAAATCATAAAACCACCAACCTAACATCAAACTATATTATGAACTCTCTACAAAAAAAAAATTAACTCTCGGCATCTGCATATACAATGTAGTATATGAGATTTCCAATGGAAAAGTGGTGGGAGATTTTAAATCAGCGCATAATCCATACAAAAATTGAGTACAAAAATAATAATTTCCAACAGAAAATAAACAATTTTTAAACATTTATTAAAATGGTTTAGTATTTGTTTTAATAATTTAAAATTTTTAAACATTTTTTTTTTTTTAAATTAATTAAATTTTGTAATTTTTTTTACATATATAATTTTAATTTGGTTTTCTCTCATTGTTTTTAGCATCCCCTATAAGAGATATCAACTTCTTTATAAGCAAAAAGCGCTTAAATAATATTATAAAACTTATATCAAAAAAGTTTGTCCTGTCCCGTTTGGTTTAAAATTACCCAATTTTGACTATGCTTAAAACTGCTGTTTTCCAGTACACAGAAACTATTATTCTCAAAAAAATTTAAATTAAACTTTTGCTTGGTTTCAAACTTACTTTCAATTAAAAGTTTAATAATATGTATTATATATTTAATTGAAAATAATTTTGCAATATTAAAAGTTTTTATAACCCATTATGACAACAAAGAAAACATTTCAAAATTTTAAACAACCAAACAAATTGAAAAACATCAAAATTTAAATATAGCTAAAATGCCAAAAAAAATATCTATAATTAAAAAATTAAACTAAAATCAAAAAATAAAAATCACCAAAAATTAAAAAATCACCAAAACTTTAAAAAAAATCTCTGAAATTAAACAAATTGCCGAAATTAAAAAAAAAAAGACAAATTTTTCAAAGATATAGAGGTTTTAAGTTTTATTTAGTGCGCCCCGGTAGGCTAGTTGGTAGCGTGCTGGCTTATCAGTGCTGGGGTCGTGGGTTCGATTCCCACCCGAGGCACTGGTCTGTGTTAGCTAGAACGCGCCGAAGGCCATAGTAGCTAGTGCTCGGTTAGAGTAATAGTACACTCATAATAATCCATGCTTAAAAATACAAATATATTTTTCGTAAATTTTTTTTTCGTAGAATGTACAAACATTTTGTTTATATTACAAAACTTTTGTATAAAACAAATTATATAAATTTACAAATTTCGTAAAAAATACAAACATGATTTCGTTATATTTGTTTAGTACATTGTACAAAAATTTGTAATGTTACAAATATTACATATGGATGTTGATGTGGTTAGAGGTCGGATTTGCAATCAGAAGGTTGCGAGTTCAACTCCTGGCCAGGACAATTTTTTTTTTTTTTTTTTTTTTAGTTTTTATATTTTTTTGTTTATTAATGTTTTTTAAATTTCTATTTTTTATTTTTTTATTTCATTATTACTATTTTTGTGTTTTGATATAAATGGATATATTGTATTTTGTTTAATAAAGAGGTTCCTAAAACAAGTTAAAGAGGACCCGAAAACACTACTTCCACTTTATTTGCCGGGTTTAGTATGAAATTCAATAAAACAAATATTTAAAAAGATAAAATATTTAATAATAAAATGCAATTAGTTTGAAATTGTTATTTAAGTTTTTTATTATTATTATTTTATTATTTTTTTATTTTGGTTTTTAATATATTATTTGATATATTTATAAAAAAATTATATTATTTTATTTTATTTAGTTCAATAAACATAATAAAAATATTTAATTGCCATTTTACCTTTTTTATTAAATATTTGTAGCATATTTTTCTAGTTTTCATAAAAATTTCATAATATTTTCGACTAAGTTCCTTTTAAGTTTGTTGTATTGCATCAGCTACTTTGGTGCAAATGGTAGAGGGGTCTACTTCAACACAGCAGGACGTCACTGAAATCGTGAGTTCGATTCTGGTGTGGCACCATTGCATTTTTTTTTTTTAATTTTAAAATAAACCCGTAGGGTATGCACCACATTTTTATTTAAAAAAAGTTTTTACAAAACTTTACGAAATGTGATTTGTATATTCTACAAATTTTTTCGTAATGTCAAAATAACCAAAACTTTCGTAAAATGAACAACGGTTTTCGTGTATTTTACCTATAGATTATTATGAGTGTATATAATTTGTAATTATATGATTATTAATTAATAAAAAAAAAAAAAAAAAAAGTTTTATTTATTTCAATTTAAGCATTTTTTTTTTAAATTTTGAAAAATGTTTTTAAATTTTTGAGATTTTTTTTTTTTAATTATGACTTTTTTTACTCCATGGATATGACATATATTTTTTTAATCCATATGGTCTGAATTTTAATAAACATGTACCTTTTCGCATGTCTGAAAACTTTTCTTAACATTTTGGCTAAAACTTAATTTAAAGCGTTAAATTTTGGCATACAAATGTTCCCTTAAAACCAGCCCAATTAACGTTGCAAAAAACTACTTCTGCATTTAATTCTCATTTTTTAATAAATGGTCACCCTATAACGTATAGGGTGACCATTCGTACTAATTTGATCAGTACATGTACAGTACGTGTACTGATTTGTTTAAATTTGTGTTGATTATACTGAATTTTAACATTTAATAAAAAATTAATATTCCATGAAAAAACTCAATTCCTTTTAAAATAAAGTTCTGAGAACTTTCAAGTTTTTCTATAACGGAAGGCGTTCTGAACCAGATGTTTTTATCTATATTAAAAAAATTTAATCTGATGGAAGCTGTAAAGAAATTTCTCGAATTCTGAAAAGTGCATGGAAGTTGAGAGCTTGAGTGTTTTCAGAAAAATAAATATTCAGGACATGAAAAAATTCGTCAGTCTGCATGTTTTACAGAAGATAAAATATTTAAAAATCTAAACTTTTTTTTCTTTATGAAAAACTTCTTAGGAAATGAGTAGTCTTTGAAAATAAACGGTTGTTTAAATTAGTTTTTTATTCATACAAATTTGCTGATTCGGAAAGTTTTATATTATATTTCATAATCTCTGAATATTTTTGTAGGAAGAATTCCACTTAATCTCGGTGTATTTTTTTACAATTCGTTTAAAATTTAACGAATTGTAAATAAAAATTCATTTAAATTGTTTAAAAAATTGTACTGATTTCATGTCAAAAAAAAAATAACTGGTAACCCTATTAATGTAGCCCAAACATAATTTATTTTATTTTATCGATTTACATTCTTTTCTAATTCAACAAAAAAACTGCCCAAATCTAATTTTCTCCATTTTTATGATTTTTGCTGCCAAAAAAAGAATACTACTTTAAGACTTAATTCTGTAATCTGCATTACACTTCAGATAACACAGTGACGCAATATTCAACTTTTTGACTCCAAACAAAAAACCACTTATCCCAGCCGAAAGTACTCGATGAGAGGAGAAAAGTAATTTCTGGATTTTGCTAGATTGGTTGCCGTTCATTTTTTATGAGCCTCTATAGTTTTTTCGCCAAATTCGATTTTGAGCACTTTTTTGCAATTTTCTTCTCTTTTTCGCATGGCCATAGCTCGAAAAATGCTGTGAATTTTTTTTGCAGTCTTCAGCAAAGTTGTAGCTCTTGAATCGGCCAACAAAAATATTACCACTTTTTTCACCGATTTTTTCCGTGTACCTTTTTTTAAACTTTTGCTCAATAAAAACAATAAAATAAAAAAAAAAAAATGAAAATTAATCACATTTGTATGGCAAAATCCGTATCAAGGAGTAGTCGTATGAAGATAGTATGTACTGGAAAGTTGTTCATACTTTTATAGGCTACATTTCTTCCCTTGATTGTTTGGTAAAATTTTCAATAGTTCAAGAGCTGTAGTCGAAAAACGGAAAAAATCGGTGAAAAAAGTGGTAATTTTTTTCGACATTTTTGGGGTTTGAGCATGAAGATGAAATTTTTCCGACTTAATATATTCAGCATTTTTGTTGGCCGAGTCAAGAGCTACAACTTTGCTGAAGACTGCAAAAAAAAATTCACAGCATTTTTCGAGCTATGGCCATGCGAAAAATAGAAGAAAATTGCAAAAAAGTGCTCAAAATCGAATTTGGCGAAGAAACTATAGAGGCTCATAAAAAACGAACGGCAACCAATCTAGCAAAATCCAGAAATTACTTTTCTCCTCTCATCGAGTACTTTCGGCTGGGATAAGTGTTTTTTTGTTTGGAATTTTTGTGTTGCACTGTGTAATTTAAGAAAATTTAAATTTCAGCCCTAGCGATTATAGCTTGTACACAATCCGCATTTGAAAATGTGATTGAGGGCACACATTATAAGTAATGTATTTATCGTTCCGACGAAGCGCATACACCAAAACAGCTTTTGGATGAAGTCGGCTTCATATGTCTAAATTTTGTTGGTTAACAAAAAATTAGAGAAAAGTCAGTTACGTAGGATAGTCGCTTTTTTACATTTAGCTATAGATATAAAATTTGAAAAAACAAACCTAGATTTATTTTAATTTTTTCAATCCCAGTTTAAATTAGATTTCCATCATATGGTAACTAATACCTCTATTACAAATTCCTAAAAACCTCTAAATTGTCATCACTATCGCCTCTTGGTATACACATTTATCAATTTAGATATCTCTCACTATGCTTCATCTGTTAACGCTCTCTCTTATTACTGCTAGTTTTATACTCTCTATGGCTCAACTTTAATTTGATTCATATGATTCCATTGATTTTTTCTCTATTTCCTTTTTTATGAAAATCTTATTATTAGTGGGGGTGTATTCTCTGTATATTTGCCATTATTTTTGGAGTTTTTATTATTTTTTGTTTTATTTTGTCAATGAAAACTGTTAATGTTATAATTTAATTGGAATATATTTAGTTTTCTAACCCTCTCTATTCTCTTTTCCAATAGAATTTCCAATTTTTAAGTTTGCAGGATTAAACCTCCTAATAAGGGACTATAATGTAATTATTATTCCTTTTATTGGAGTTTATTTGAAGCATATATTTTCAATTACTCACCCTGTACTTTTTTTTTCTATGAAAAAAAAAAATATGTTGAAAGGACTTTGAAAGGAAATGATTTAACCCACTTTCTATAAGGATTGTTTTTTTTTTTGTCATTTAAAATGGAATTGAAACAATAAGGCAATGCATAGATACAAAGTTTATACCTTTTGGTATTCTAAATAAAAAATTTTTAAAATGAATATAATCATACAACATCTTACGAGGAGACTCCCAAGTGGGAACTTAGATTGAACTCAAATTTGAATATGTTTTAGAGGAGAGAAATATAAGTGGCCCCTATTTTTTTTTCTTATCGGCCCAATCTAAAATTTGGGGGTAGCAGGGAGGGGTGAAAAAGTATATGTTTTAGTATGGGAGCATGTCTGTAGTTTCATAAATTTTAATTTTTTTTACACTCATAAAAATAAATCTGTAAAAATAGCAAAAAAAAAGCTACTGAAAATTAGTTGAGTATGACGTTGCAGAAAAAAACTGCTAATAAAATAAGAACAGTAAAAATAAAACTGTTAACAAGTTTGATATAATTTTTATTAAAAATAAAAATTATGTTTTTTCGACCTTTATTTGTGCAATGAAAATGAAAATTATTCAAGTTCTAGGCCATACTCTATATTTCTTCATTAGGATATTGTCCTAACAAATAAACTATAGAGTTTTTTGTTTTCAAATTTATTATTTGACCCTTTCAGGAGTGTGTTGATAGATCTATTTCGGGAATTTTCTAGGTTCCCATCATCAGAACACGTTTTGAAAGCGGTAATAATCCTATGCCAAACATCAAACATTCATATGAACAAGTTTACTCACTTTAACTTTACAACTTTAACTTTACACAATTTTAGTTATATTCGAGTTGAATTTTAGTGAATTGAAAATAGCAATTAGCAAACAACTTTTACTAAATAATTGTAGACTAAAAACAAAAACTGTAATATTAACAAAATGTTGGTTACATTTTTCTTAAATTAAATAGAATGCAAATAACAGTATATTTTGTTTAAATCGACAGAAATTTTTAATTAAAAAAAATTAGGATTCTGATTTTAGTAGGAAAAATTTTATTCGCATTGAAAAAAATAGAAAAAACTTTAAAAATTTAAAATTTTTTTTTTTTTCAATTAGTATTTAGCAAATTTTTTTCTGATTTTAGTAGATGAATTTGCTACATTCATTTAACTAAAATTTAGCTCAAATATAACTAAGATACTTAGTAGATTAAACTGATTTTTTAAGAACTTTGAAATTTTTAAGAACTTTGAGCTGTAAACAAGTTTTCATAAAAAAGAGTCCAAATTTTCCCACTGAGCACATAGTTTTCATTGATAAATACAAGGTGGCGCAAAAGTAATCCTCCTATCAGAAAATGCTATAATGCCCCTAATGTCAGTTCTGTTTTGCCATTTGTGTAGTAAACACATGCGAAATACACGTTAATAAACAATGTTACGCTACACTGCTCCAGAACGCGGAATATTGGTGACTATTTATTTGACCAATAATCGGTCGGTGACTTTGGCACAACGTGAATTTCGTCGCAGATTTCCTGGCCGTCCAACGCCTACTGGTGAAACACTGCGACGTTTAGCCGCTCGCCTCGAAGAGACTGGCACAACACGAGATGCTGCCAGACGTGGCAGACCCCGGAGTAGCCGTTCTGCAGAGAATATTGCTGCTGTAGCCGAGGATGTCATGGAAGCACCGTCGACATCGACCAGACGACGTGCCACGCAAATGGGTATCAGTCGACGGTCTTTACAGCGAATTTTGGTACAAGATTTGAAGATGTTTCCGTACAAAGTCCAGACGGTGCATCAGCTGTTAGCTGCTGACCGCCAATCGCGTGTAACATACGCTCAAGCCATCCTTAATCACCACCAAGAGGAAGATGATTTTTCATCAAAAATAATCATGAGTGATGAGGCCCATTTCCATCTTAGCGGGTACGTAAATAAGCAAAATTTACGCCTCTGGGGCACTGAAAATCCGCGTGTAACCCACGAAGAGCCATTACACCCTCTCAAAGTCACTGTATGGTGTGCTGTTTTCGCTGGAGGAGTCATCGGACCTTTTTTCTTCGAAGACGTCGCGGGCCAAACGGTTACTGTGAATGGTGAGCGCTACAGAGCAATGATCAACGAGTTCTTTTTGCCGCAACTTGATAAATTGGGATTGGAAAACATGTGGTTCCAACAGGACGGTGCAACGGCACACACTGCACGTGCCACAACCAATATGCTGAAGGATGCATTTCCCGGGCGCCTAATCTCCCGTTTTGGCGATTTGCACTGGCCAGCAAGATCGCCTGATTTGACCGCTCCAGACTTCTTTTTGTGGGGCTTTTTGAAGTCGCGTGTTTATGTCAACAAGCCTCAGACTCTTGCAGCTCTTAAAGACAATAGCCGTCAAAAATGTGAGGACCTATCGCCGGAAGTTTTGGCCAAAGTGATGGAAAATGCCATAAAAAGGGCTCAAATGACAATCAACTGTGGCGGCGGCCATTTACATGACATCATATTCTCGACTTGATGTAAAAAAAATTAAAATACCAAATAAAAATAATCCACAAGAAGAATCAAAGTTTTTCATTTTTTTTTTAAATTACAGCCAAAAAACATCGAAAGGTTATTTTTGCGCCACCTTGTACAATTGGACAAATAATTTTTTTTCTAGATTCCTAATTGACCTTTTTTATGCCATTAATTATATTCCTTACTTTTAATTTATCCATTTTCAATTTTGGCAATTTTTTTTTCAATTTTGGCAATTTTTTATTTAATATTGGCGATTTTAAAAAATTTGGCAATTTTTTATTAAATTTTAGTGATTTTGAGGATTTTTTTTTTAATTTTGACGATTGTTAAATTTTAGACGATTTTTTAAAATTTTTGTGTTTTTTTTTCCATTTGACGATGATGATGATTTCTTCAAATATTATAATTTTTTAAATTTTGGTGATATTATTTTTCATTTTAGCGGTTTTTTAAATGTTGACAATTTTTTTCAATGTGTTTGGCATTTTTTTTTTTCTAGTTTAGTTTTTTTTAGTTTTGGGGATTGTTTTCCATTTCGTAGATTTTTTAATTTTAACGATTATTTTTTAACTTTGGTGATTTTTGTTGATTTTTGAAATTGATTTTTTGTTGATTTTTGAAATTTTAATTAAAGTCTTAATAGTAAATATTACAAATTTGTTTAAAATTAACAATATACAATTAAAATCTTAATTGAAATTAAATCAATTACATTGTTTTAATATATTTTAATTGATACTACAATTTGCTTAATAGGATTGAATTCAAACAAACTTTTATTTGAATTAACAAATATTTCAATTGAAACTCGATTTTAGTTTTTTCTGTGTACAATATCTAAAAGTTTCAGTTATTTCTTGTTTGTATTTGTACGTGGCTAACATAGTCAATAGAACAATGCATCTTTAATGTGGTGGACAGAAGATAAATTGTAATGAAGTCCTTGTAGACCTATTTAAATATTTTACGAAGGATTTTATTTTACAGAAAAGAGAACAATGAAAATAGTACTTTCAACCAGAAACGGCGACTTTATTAAATATTAAATAGCGAACCACTTTGACATAAACTATGGTTAAAAGTATAAGACGAGTAGGGCATTTCGTCTACACCAAAAAAGTTTGCAAAATAAGAGTTTCATAGCAAATTCTATTTCATTTGCTACACTCAACCAACTTCTGCTTATTTGTAGTTGTTTGAGTTTGTAATACAGTAGTAGCTTTATTTTTAAGTGAAAAAACGTCCATTTGTAGACGAAATTTAATTTTTGACTACATTTGTAGTTCATTTAAAAAAAACAAACCACATCAAATTACTGTATTTTACATTTTACTGTATTTTACATTCATTTTATACAGTCTTTTTTTCTATTGAAAAAATAAAACAAATAAATGTTTTTGTGGTAAATTTTTAATACATTTGTGGTTCACTTTTTGAACAGTAAAAAACAAATGACAATGTTAGTTGAATTTACTGAAATGTAGGTCGCCCTACATTTTCAGTGGCCTTTACCTACATAGTATTCTAAGTGTATAAATTAAAATATGTTTATGGGTATTTGCAATCAGATGATATGGAGTTCGAATCCGGTTTTAGTCGATTTTGTTAAAATTTCGTAATTTTAATTGTATATAAAAATTTCTATTAAGTTAATCTAACTGCTGTATTAGATATTGTAGTACCACTATAAATACAAATTTCCTATTTCCAAAAATGTCGACTCTAATAAAAATGTCTAAATTTATAAGAAAACTTTATTTGAACGAGAAATTGTTAAGATATTTTTTGGCGCTTTTAATGGAAATCTATCTACATTAAATATCCTGTTAGATTCGCTCTTGTCGTCTTTTTTCTGTTGTAAGACGCACCCGGCATAACTAATGATGAAATGAAATTCAGCACAATTAAAGTGATTTTATTTTTTTTACATCGTCCTTTTTGTGTGCTTGATTTTGTGCTCTGAAATGACAATGCATCTTTTTTAGTTTTTTTTATATTTTTGTTAAGCTGTATCTTTTACTTTGATGAGATTTATTGGTTTTAGTTTAGTTCAGATCGTTGTTGGTTTTTTTCTGTACATGTGTCCATTGGTTTAGATGGATGTTGTTTTTTTATGGGTGGTAAGGAAAATCAATTTATTAAGGACATGATTTATTATATTTTCATTAATGGCAACAATTTTGCAAATAGAGAGGATACAGACAACAATATGTAATGTTAAATAAAATTTAATTATTTTGAAAATTTTAAGGAGATGCAATTTAAATCATGGATGGTAACCGATTCGATGTGGGTATCGGTAAGGGTAAAGCTATTTTCTTTTATTTCGGTAACGGTATTTTAAGAGTAACGATATTTCAGTTATTTCGGTAACTGTATTTAGCTACTTTACTGCGTAGTCAAAATTAAAAAACCTTTGCTGGTTGCGTCGAAATAAAAAACACATGCTACACTAATGTAGAGTGGACGTATATATGCGTCTTACGCAACAGAGAGGTTAAGTTATTTCGGTAACGCTATTGTAAGAATAACGGTTTCAGTTATTTCCGTAATTCTATTTTAAGGGTAACGTTATATTAGTTACTTCGGTATCGGTATTTCAAGGCTAACGATAATATCAATACACACCAATATTTTTAACCCCATCATGACCAAATTCTAACGACCAACTAGTTTATGTTCAGATTTTAAGGATAACCCGATTTCAATTATTTCAGTAACGTTATTGTAGCGATAACGCTATTTGAGTTATTTCGGTAACGGTATTTTAAGGATATCAGTATTTACTGACGAATTTTCCTATTTTAGCTGGTAAAAAGATTTTCATATGAAAAATAAAATAGTGGATGTTGTGGTGTAATGATTAAAGCTTTAGACTATTATACAAAAGGTTGCTGGTTCGATTCCCAGTAACAACACCAAAATAAAACGCAAACCAAAATCGCAAAAGAAAATTGTATTTGTGCTTAAATTATACCTTAAAACAAGAATTTGAGTTAAAGCAGTAACGATTTTCGCTTTTTGAAAATTGCGAAATTGGACGAAAACATACATAAACTTAAGTTAATTTAAATCAAATCAAATTAATACTCATATGAAACGTATTCATTTTGCCAAATATCATTTACGGAAAAACAACACTTTTGTTAAAAAAAAGTTCAAGATGCTTTTTGAGGTTATAACAATTTTGTTTGATCCATACAATTTAATGTCCTTAGAATTTTTTGATGCCTGTTCGATTCTAGTATTAAGCTTATTAAAATATTTATTTGATGTAAGTTTTTGGCGTAATTTATATAGCGCTTTAGTTGTCACAAAGCGATATGTTTTTTGAATAAACTGTACCCGCGAGGAATGAAAAAAAATTTACCTTTTTTGCACCTTATAAATTTAGTCCGTCGTAAGGATTTACTCTAGATACCTAACTATGTTCTCATGCCATGTTTTTTTTATAAAAAAATGCTAATACCTCAAGCTATATAAAACTACGCCATTTTTCAATTCCAATCTCAAAACTTAATTCCATTAAACGGCTCAAAAAGCATATAGAAAAAACTCTGAAAGTTTAAAAATCGAAGTTTTGGTTTCACTTGAAACTTGTTACTTTACACCAAGCAGTGATATGGAAATTCATTTTTCAGTGAATGTTTCTTCCAAGTCTATTGCCCATTTTGAAATGGGTAAAATGAATAAAAAAAAACAATTTTAAGTTTCAAGTATTTTTTTATTTTTTCGACTTTTAAATTAAATGGCCATTAATTCTTTTGATGAAGACGTTTCAACGTGAAACTTTGCACGTCATAGCATTTAATTCATAAAACCTTGAGAAATAAGAGGTATCCAAAGTCAGTTTCAGCAGGTGTCGAACATTTTTGAAGTAGTCCATGTATTTAAGAGTAAAAAACGCATTTAAAGTCAGAGAATCTTAAGAAAACAATTAAGAGCCCAAAAATCTTAAGAAAAAACCAAAAAAATCAGATAATTCCAAAAAAAGAATAAAAAAACACAAATGGGTAAAAGAAATCAACGTTGTCTTCCCCGATCATTAAGAAGATTTCCTTTTAACGTTTCCTGATGGAATCCTTCACTAAGAGAAAATAATTAGTAAAAAATTTTCTAAAAACTACTAAAAATTAATGAAAAATTAATTTGCAGAAAAAACTGCTAAAATTAGCAAAATTTTGTTTTGCTAATATTAGTAAGAATAGCAAAAATAAATCTATTGGATCTACGAATATTTTGTTATATTTGAACTAAGTTTAAGTTAATGGAAAGTAACAAATTAATCTGCTAAAATCACCAAAAAAAAAATCGGTAAATATTATTAGGCAGAATATCATAAAATATGTTAAATTTTCAACGTTTTCTTTAGATTTGTTTGCAAACAAAAATCTGCCCATCTGAAATCCGAAGTCTGCTGGTTTATATCAAACATTTCTGTTGATTTTAGCAAAATATGCTGTTATTAAATTAAATATAGCACATATTTGGTTGATATTACAGTTCACGTTTGCTACTTTTTGCCTACAAGTAGTTAGCAAAATTGTTTGCTGATTTTAGCAAAATAAATTTCTATTTTGAAATAACTCGAATATTACTAAACTTAACTCGAATATAACTAAAAATTTTGTAAAGTTAACAGTTTAATTTTTGCTGTTCTTATTTTACTAAAAATTTCCAAAAAAGAATCTGCTCATATTAGCAGTTTTTTTGCTGGAATAGAGAAGTGATGAAAGGTGGACTGCCTTAAATATGGCAACACTGTGCTTGCTCGAGATGATAAGTCTTAGAACAGCTGTTGAGCGCCATATGATGGAGAGTTTCTGCACTTTTATTAAGCTTAGTGATATGGGAACTCCGAATAAGGACGCTGTAAGAAGTATGGGGTCTAGAAAACTTATCCTAGCGTACAATTGGTGTCCGAAAAGACTTATAAAAAAAACCTTCTAAAATCATATCAGGATGTTTTTCTTTGTCAGCCTTCTTTTTCTCACTGTCACAGCGTTCTTTTACGACTCATAGAAGACTCTTAAATATGATCATTATTAGAAATTTAAGAATTTTCTGAGTCATTTAAGAGTATGTTATGATTAATTTCTGAATGTTTGAAAAATGTTCAACAATGTTTAAACATGCTTATAAATAAGAGTCAATTATGTTTAATTTATGACTCAGAAATTTGATAGCTCTAAAAATTTCCTATTTTTTCTCAGTCATAATTTATGAGTGCTCATAAATGTGTGGGCTGGGATTCCCATAAATTTGCGGATCGAACCTTTGCGACTTTCTGTGTAAGAGTCCAACGAGCTAATCATTGCACCTCAACGATTTGAGGGTTATTAAGCCAAAAACTATAAAATATTTTTTTAACAAAATTATCTTAGTATATCTTAGCAAATTGATGATCATAAGTTGACAACTCGTATTTGACGATTTCATTAAAACTTAAGCTAAGGATGCCAAATTAGTTTTGTACCATGAAATAGTCATTTGGCATCCTTAACTCATGTTGTTTTTTTATGGTCAGTTACGAGGTATCAAATCATGACCAACATTATGTATTACTTATTATAGGTACATATATGTTATTCGTTGGTATATGTGGTTGAAAACCACCCTCTGTATTACTACATATAATTCCATAGTATTTGCTAAATTATTTTTAAATTGAATTGTAAAAGTTTTTCATACTGTAAAAGCGTTTTATATCTCCTCTTATGCTTACTTACGCACATGTTCATACAACGGAAAATAAGCGCGAATATTTAAAATGGCTATAAGGAATTCTTAATACCCTTTATATAAAGCAGGCAGACTAAAAAAAACGTTCGATAGTAGAATATACTGAATACGACAGTTAAAATAACTGTAAGTTCAGTTAAAAAGGCGACAAAGGTAATAACCATTAAAAGAACTAAAAAATTTATTATTTTTAACTGTCGAAAAACAACTAACAAACAGTGATGCCAATTTGGAGCTCTTCGCGCTAGATTTAGCGCTTTTGTATTACCCAAAACTAACATTATTTTTTGTTATCGCTTTTTATTTATAAAAAAAAGCGCTAGGATGTCACTTTTCGGTATTTTATTTAGCTCTTTTAGCGCCTTTTTAAAAACGTTTTACTTTAATACAAATTTTACAAAATTTGACGTAATATATTTTCGTTATGGGTTAGCATTTTTTTTCTACATTATAATTCTTATTTATTGCTTAAGCAATTATCCATCAAACTGTTATACACAATTTAATCTATCGGATTTTCATAATTTTTGAAATTTTCTTAAAAATATTGGAGTTTTTAAACAATGTTTTCAAAGTTGAAAGAAAATAGCAAATTTTTCCCATTCGAGTTATTTTCTTCATACTAAAGTTTTTACAAGTTCGAAAATTTCTGGATCCGTTTTTTTTTTAATTTTACATAAAAAGTCCATACTACATTACAAATTTTAGTCATTCAAAAAATGTTTTCATACGTCCCTAACCAAATCAGCATATTCTTTTTTATTTAATTTAATTTTAATTTATTTATTTATTTCTTAATGGTCAGTGCAAAGAATTAATCTTATATGAAAGCACTGAATTACTGGAGTAAGGAGTGAGATCGAATAAATTCTAACACAGATTATCACTTATAACTTTTTTTTATGTTTGAAAGTGAACTTTTTTGAATCAAGTTATCTTTTAAAAAGTCGCCAGATGATGTGTATAAATTATTAGCGAAATCGGATTATTACTTTGTTTACAAATGGAAGCTGAAGAAAAAGTGAGTCAAGGAGCTTTTTTTGCCAGTTTTAGTGCCCTAATTGATAGGAGCAGACCATTTAAAAAAATGACAGTATTGAGAACTTGCTTTGCAGCCTTCATCAATAATTTAAAAAGAATCTTAATATAATTTAATTTTTCTGAGTTCTGAACAATTAAGGGGGGACATGACATTGGCCGTTTTTTGAAATCAATTCTTTTTTATAATTTTGTATTTTAGTAAATATTCTTAAGATTCTAAGAAAAAAGATTTCATGGAAAAATTCCTACTGGTTCAAAAGTTACAGCCGGACTAGTGAGAGCGCATTTTTAATTTTCGCGCTACCTACGTACGGCAGCTGGTATATACTTGTTTTACAATTTTTGCAAAGGAAATGATGCAAATCGTTTGAAATACGCCAGAATGAAGGCATATGAAGCTTCAAAAGAAGCCCGAATTGCTAAACGATTGCAAAAGACTGTATGAAACAGCACAACACAAGATAACGAAGGCATACAGTACGAAGCAGGCATGGCAGATTAAAGGTAACCTTTTTTTCTTTGTTCACAAACTTTGAACGCGTTTATCTCGAAACCATGTTTTTTGTACTGGTTGCGGCACTAGCGGGTTAATTTTTTGACGATTTTTTTTTTTTTTTTTGTATTTTTTTTAAACTTGATTCGCTATCGTATGACACGAGCTTTTTTTTCATTTTTTTTTCGATTTTTTATGAATTTTTGAAGTCAATATTTTTTCGAAAAGACACAATTTTAAATTTGTAACATCACCAAAAATTGAAAAAAAAATTTAAGAAAAAAGCTCGTGTCATACGATAACCAATTTTGTTAAGATTTAAAAAAGTAATTTTTTTCCAGATCGGACAATTTTTGCGACTCCCAGCGCTGCAACCACGAGGCCCCCGTTTTTTTCTCTGCCGCCAGTTTGGAGCTCTATAAAACCATGTTGGAGTGAAAAATATATTTTTTTGAATTTTTTTTCTTGTAATTTGTTCAATTCTCTACAATAATAAAAATTTTGGAAAAATGTTTGTTTTTGACTGAGTTATGAATTTTTAAAAAAAGTTCTGTTTTCTCTGCCGCGAATGTAATGTCCCCCCTTAAGCATATTTTTTTCTACAAAATTTAAGTTTTTTTTTTGTAAAAATGCTACTTTTTTGTTTTCACTTTTTGTTCAAAGTCCATTTGTAAACAAAGTAATGATCCGATTTCGCTAATAATTTATACACATTATCTGGCGACTTTTTAAAAGATAACTTGATTCAAAAAAAAGTTCACTTTTAAACACAAAAAAAATTTATAAGTGATAATCTGTGTTAGGATTTATTCGATCTCACTCTTTAGTTACAATGAAAACTAAATACATATTAATACGTAAGTGTTAAACTTTCTGGATCCGATTTTTTAATTTTACTGCTTTACAAATTTTACTCATTCAAAAAATGTTTTCATACGTTCTTTTTTATTTAATTTCATTTTAATTTATTAATTTATTTGTTAATGGTCAGTGCAAAGAATTAATCTTATATTACTGGAGTACTTGAATTACTGGAGTAGTTACGAATATAGTTGAAATTAAATAGAATTAAAAATTTAAATACTAATACAAAATTAAAATAATTGTAAAAAATATAAATTGTTTTAACAAGAAAGGTACGTTCAGATTAGTCAAATATTTGAAATATTTCTTTGCCGTAATCTGAACACAAAATATTTTTGTGTGTCAAACAGCAAATCAGCTGATTTTGGTCAAACAAAATTATTTGCATTCAAATAAATATTTGACAAACTTAACCATAGTGTGAACACTAGCTATCAAATATTTTCTTCTGATTTGAGCAAATATTTATTTGATCTTGCAAAAAAATGAAAGAACAAACAATGGCAAATAACAGGTGGTAAAATCGTCAATTATAAATTTTTTTAATAAATTTATTAATAAAAGGCTTTATAAAAAACTGAAATGTAAATAGATATTAAAAAGCAAAATTTGATGATACAATATTTTGATAAATGTTGATTAATAAAATATTGTTAAATGGAAAAATATGGAATGAAACGGGGAATGATTGGAATCGGAGCACTGTACACAATTGTGTTGTCGTACGTGAAAATAAAAATTTAATCACTCCGATAACAGAATGAAACATTGGTCCAAAATGGAATGATATGGAATGAAACGGGGAATGATTGGAATCGGAAAAATGTTGTCCGTTTTGCGATATCATGCTTAGTTTTCGAGATACAAGCCATTTTACAAAATGGCGATATTTTAAAATGTCTACTATCTCCAAAACTAAGCGATATAGAGATATTAATATACCCTTATAACATAAATAGGCTAGGTCCGAGAGAGATCCCGAGTGATCAATTTTTTAAAAAACAGTTAGTTTTTCGATTAAATAAATCTAAGTTTTTTTACACTTTGATTAAATAAATATTTAATACAAATATTTGTTTCAATCTGAACATTCGACAAATATTTTTTCGTTTATTTTATTTGACACTATTTGAGAGCTGTTTGAACAAACAAAAACCATCAAATATTTGATCATAGTTTGAACATAAAATAAAATAATTTTTTATTTGACACAATTGGAAGCAAACATGTAAACAAATATTTTGTTCAAATATTTGATTAATGTGAACGTACAATAACTTTTTCTAATGAAATATAGAAGTAATAAAATGTTTTATAAAAAGTTTAATATAAAAATTTTATCTTGTTTAGGGAATTTTTGCAGTTCGCAAATCTTAATAAATTGAAATATTTAAATCCTTTTTCAAATATTGCACGTACGAAATTAAAATAGGGTAACTAATACAGTGCAAGCTCGATTTTTGCGACTAATTAAAAACCAGACCTGTCGCGAAAACTGAATTTTCGCGATAACAGAAGCCAAAATGTTATTGAAAAATTGTATGTAATTTTTAAAATTAGAATTGTCTTTATTGATTTTTTAACATTTTAAACATTCTTAAAGATATTGGAGATTTTGAGTGGCTTTTTTGGCAAATTACTTTTTAAAATAATTGCTGAATTGCGTAGACCTTTTGAAACCAAAAATTGTCGGACCTAAACAATTTTTACTTATGAACAACTTACTAATTGGTGAAAATTAACTTACGTTAGGAACAAACTCATGATGGAACCAGTCCTTGAATATAAATGATGTCATCCAGGCGTTATTACTGGACTTGTACATTACAAGATTATTGAAAAAGCATTTGAAAGCGAGTTGGTTTTTCGATTTCCCAACAATCAACAATTTCAGTTTGTCTGTGCCATTCGCATTTGAACAGGGCAAACAAGTTATTCGCTCTTTACATATTTTTCTTCCGGGAGCCGTTTTTTCATTACATGTGACAAGAATGTGATTTGGAAGCATCCTATAATATAAACCGGATTCGTCGGCATTGTAGATTTGGTGAAAAGTCAACCCGTGCTCATCAACGTAGTCCTTAAACTCTTTCACAAATGGATCAATAAGATGAGGTTTCAAAGACAATTTCTCGCCCGTAATTTTTAAAAATCTTATTCCATGTCGGCGCTTAAATTTCTTCAACCATCCTACACTGGCATTGAAACCTGAATTGGTTTAATAAATTTTGGAATACAAATGACTGGCTTTTGATAATAAAATCTCTGCTGATATTGGAGTATTTTTTCCCCGTTGTGTTACAAAGCACTTTTAAAACATTTTTTCCATTCTTGGGTACTCATCTTTCCTTAAGGTACAACGTTTGCCAGAGCCACTTTCTGTTGTACGTACGAACTTTTTTAATGAATTTTCTTGCTTTATAATGAGGTAAACCGAAGACTTATGCAACTTGTAATTTACGCAAATTGAATTTATGGAATCTCCACTTTTAAATTTTTTTAAAATCTCTAATTTTTGAGAAATCGTTGGCTTTGAAATATGTTGAACTTTTCCCATATTAAGAGATGTATTTACACAACAAATGACACGAATAAACTGACAAAATTGAAGACCAAAATCATCAAAAAGGTAAATATACCAAAAGTCGGGGATTTCCCTTTTTTGGTTATAGACATTGTAATCAAATTTAAAAAACAGATAAAAGTCGCGAAAATTGAACCCGTTTTTCGTTAAACTGGTTCAATTATAGAAACTGCAATGTTAAAAATTAAGCCGTCGCGATAACCGGGCCGTCGCGATTATGGGTAGTCGCGAATACCGAGCTTGCACTGTACCATTTTAAGTCGCAAATAATTTAATCTAATGTCTAAAAATGAATAAAAAATATTTAAAAATTAGGGTATTATCGAACTGTGATCAAAAACAATAAAAAAAAGATGATTTGATAAAAGTTGTCAACATTTTTGTCTTCTACTGGAATGTTCTAAAAATGTATTATATACTCATATTCAAGCTAGGAATTCAAATTACAAAATTGTGTACAAATTTTGTTGGCTGATTTGATATTAAAAATATTTTACTTTTAAACGAATGTTTTTTTTTTAATTTTTTTTGTCAGTAATTAAAAAAAAACACTATTTTCTGTAAATATTTTCAACTAAAATGTTCTGCTTTATTAAATCGAATATTTTTTTTGTTTTAAAATAAGCAAAAAATCGTTCAGTTTTTTAGTTCATTTAATTGCTTCATGTCAATTTTTGGTTGTTTCAAAAAACGCAGTAAGTTTAAATATGAGCTATTGTTTTTTTTTTTTTAATGGAACAAAATTGTAGTTTTTTTTAAAATTTTTTGCCAATAAATACTTAAACTTAATATACCATCAATTGTAAGTAGAATATTGAAAACACATTTCTACACTTACCATGTCTTAAGGCAATTTTATATATATTATGCAATATGCTGCTAGTTTTTTACTATACTATTTTTATTTAGCAAGATGAAAAATATAAGTTTAAATACATATTATTATGTAGTTGTTAAACTACACTTAAAAAAGTGTTACAGTAGAATCTAAAGAAAATGACAGTTACAACTGTAATTTCAGTAAAAAGACGACTTTAAAATAACTAATAACTAGTTACCGTTGAAAAACAACTAACAAATGTAGTAATAACAACTAACAATGCCGTAAAAACAACTAACAAGTTTTTACTACAAACTCTTTTAAACAATTATAAATTTTTTTTAAAAAATACTTTATGGTGAATTTTATCGTTATATATATATAAGTTTATGTGTGAGATTTTATTCGTTTGTCATGATCTCAAACCGAACGAATAAAATCTCACAAAAATACTTTATTTAACAGTTATTTTTTCGGTGTTTTAAAATATTTTTTAATAAAAAAAGTCTTTTTTTCTTTCAATTACAATAAAAATGCTTATTTCCTATATCCTACTTAAAATGCAAAGTCAAAATTCCAAACCGTACTCCAGTTATGACGTTTTAATGCATTGAAGATACAATGCAATTTTCTAATTATTATTTGCAAACTATGAACATATCAATAAAAACAAATATAAACCAGTTTGTTAGTTTTAAATAACTAACAAAAATTAACTGTGTACTGCAAAATTACTGTTTTTGGTAGTTGTTTACTAAAATACTAAAATAACTTCTTCAAAAAACTCTTAAAAAATAAAGTCGTTTTCTTCAGTTGTTTTTTAAAATAACTGTCACAATTGTTGTTCTGTAGTTTTCTATAGAGAAACATCTGTAATTGCAGTTAAAACAACTACTATTGATTACTACACAAACAACTGCCATGCAGTAACTGTAGAACTTTTTTTGAGTTCATTTGACTAGGTTCAAAAGGTTTTGAAGTTAGACTTAAGTGTAAATATTTATATTTTTTATGAATAAAATTGAATTGAATTGAATTAAAAAAAAAAAAAAAAAAATATTTGCTTTATAAAATTTTTATAAATTGTTATACATAGATCGACATAGAAACATAATTAATTAATTAATTCAAGTTAACTATTTTTAGATTTTAAATCATAATTTTTAATACTTTTTAGCCAATTTTTGCCTAATTTACAAAATTTTTTATCTAATAAAACCTGGAGAAACTTAATCAAGCTCTACACAAGGCGATTAAACTATTTTTTATTTTTTTGTTTAACAGTTTATCCAACTTTGCATTTGGTTACTATTTCTGAACGACTCTGCACTCAGGAAATTAAGAAGGTATAAATGACTAAAAATTACAGTTAAAATGACTACACATGTAGTGTGGTCTCTTCAAAACGGAGTCGCTTTTTTTGACTCTACTTGATGCTCACGAGTAGCGTGAGCTGCCACTTAAACCAACCAACACATGTAGTAAAAAGGGCGAGGACTGTATATGTCATAAAAATTACAAATCATGTGATCATTTTTAACTATTAATAAAACAACTACAATGGTAGTAAAAAGCGGTCAAAAACAACTAATGTTAAAATAAATGCATAAACCATAAAAAAGAGCAACAAACAATAAAAACATTGAACATAAAACGACTACATAAGTCGTAAAAACTACTGTTGTTAAAAGTTATTTTTTCAAAATTTTAAAAATATTTTTTAATTAAAAAAATATTTTTTTCTTTTGATTACAATAAAAATTTGTATACAATCTACTTAAAATGCAAACTCCAAACGGTATTCCAGTAATGACGTTTTTATACATTGGAGATACAATGAAATTTTCTAATTATTATTTGCAAACTATAACAAACTAAACAAGAATTTATGAAAACTCGACATAATCTTCTATTTTTAAATAACTAACAAAAATTAACTGTTTACTGCAAAATTGCTGTTTTGGTAGTTGTTTATTACAATGCTAAAACAACTACTCAAAACAACTGTTACTGAAGTACAGTATTTTTGGTTAGTAATTTTTTGAAATGACTGTAAATTAGTCCTTTTTTAATTTTTTCATAAAAAAATAACTGTAAAAGCAGTTAAAACAGCTACTACTGTTTATTACCCGAATGACCTACATGTGGTTACTGTAAGAATATGTGTATTTATACTACTAATTGTGTGCAACTCTGTGTTTCGATATAAAGTCGGGTAAATATTCACGGTAATGTTGGAGCTGTCGACAACATTTTTGTTAACGCCGACAGTTTTTCTTATGCTATTTCCTCTTATGTCGGATCGCTATCGGCGCTACCTTGGTATTTTAAAACTGACGATATTAATCTTCTAACTGTCATGTCAAACTTTTATTTGTCAAAAAATTCATATGTAATTGAGTAAGATTAAAAAGGTGGAATAATCATAATTGGATATTTTTGCTGTCTAAATAGGCTATTAGTATATAATTTTAACATTCTTCGAATTTAGATTTTAATTCAAAATTTTTAATACTTTATAGCCATTTTGGACAGCGAAATTATTCTACTTGATTAAAGTTTTTGACAGTTAAAAGTTTGATTTGACAGCTAAAAGATTAACTTTGCCAGATTTAAATACAGTAGATATCGGATATAAGCACATCTCATATAAGAACAAATCGCATATAAGAAAGATTAGCAAAAACACCGAGCCTATTTGCATCTTCTCAGTGTAAAAATTGCTTCATATAAGAAAAACACGTATAAGAAAAACACTGATATAAGAAATGTTTGTCAAACACCAAAGCTGACAAACGTATTTGAAATGGTTTCATATAAGAAAGTATTTAAGATTGTTGTCAAACTGTGAACTGATTTTATTTTATAGTAATTAAACGTGCTAAAGTCCCAAAACTTATTTAACAAATTGTGAAAAGCAATCTGATGTAGGCGTGTCCCTATCCGGATCCGTATCCCTATTCCCTATCCCTATTCCGTAATGGGTGCGATAAAGTAATGCATTACCTTGTAATGTGTACTCCTTACCTGTATCATTATTTTCCAACAAGAAGTAATGAGTTACCGATCATCAATTACCATATGCATCAATTATAAACGTAAAGTAATTATTAATATATATTTTTGAAAATCTATTTATAGACACATTACTTTGTGATTTTTTGTAAGCATAATGGTAAGGTGTATATTTTTGATATCACGAACGAAAACACGAAGCACAACAACTCATCTACATGTTAAGCAATAAAATATTGTATGTATCGATAGCTCAGTTGGTAGAGTTCTCGCCTAACTAATTGTTAAACATCAGAGATCCCAGGTTCGAATCCCAGCATGACCAAGTTATTTATTTAATAAAAAAAAAAAGTTATTTATTTAATTAAAAAAAAATATCTGTAAAAAAAATTTTTATGCATTTTTTTTTTATGAAAATCTATTTATAGACACATTACTTTTTCCCACCATGTAACCATATAAGTAACCAGTTACTTTACCCAATACAAGGTAATGAGTTACCTTGAGGCTCATCGCCTGTAAAATTCATCAATGAAGTAACGTGTAAAGTAATGCATGAGGCCCTATGGCGATACATTACTTACCCATGATTTGGTAATGTATGGTTTTGCTGGGTGCCCAAAGAAATCTTCAGGGGACTTTGTTATTAGAATTTCTAGAGATATTTGTTATGTTAAATCACAAACTCAATGAGAATTTCTTGTCCTCGTCTAGGAGCAAGATTCAAAATTTTAAATATCAAAGAAAAAACAACAACAAAAAATTGTCACAATTGGCTTTGTCATCTTCCAAATACTACTCTGTTTTTTTGACAGACCTAGCAATGTAGTGACGTTTACTCAAGTAAATCAACAATAGAAAATCATATGTTTTCTATTAGTGTCAGTTACATTTAAATTTGCACAAGCACCTGCATATTTGTTATTTTGTTTTTTTATATACTGAATTGTTTTGTTTAATAAAATGTTTTTCTTTAAAACTTTTTTTTTACTTTTCATTTAAACATTTTAATTTTAGAGAATATATTCGTATAAGAAACAACTTTCTTATATCCGATATTTCCATATAAGAAAAAATCGCATATAAGAAAGAAATCTCTGGCTTTTTTTGAGTTTCTTATATCCGATATCTACTGTAACAAGGTGACACCGATAGCAATGCGGCATAAGAGGAACAATGAAAATGACGGTGTTACAAAAAATTTAGCTTTTTATGTTGCCAACCGAAATTATATCAAAACTCAGAGTTGCACACAATTAGTAGTAAGAATACAGAGTCATTTAGAAATAGTCGAGTGGTTAAAAATTAGATTTACTGTTAATCAAAGGTTCAATATTAAGTAGATTAACTTTTCCTTTAGTTATTCTTTAATTTAATGTTAAAAAAAAAGTTTAATCATTCTTCTTAAATGACAGAGTTTGTTTCAATAAACTTTAATGCAATTAAAATTTTTTAATTCTACACAAAAAAAATAACGTACCTCCAGGATATTTTTTTTTTTTCTAGTTAGAAAAAGTTTAACTAAGAAGACATGACTATTAAAATTGTAGAAATAACCAATAAAACATTTCTTTAATGAATTGTCAATGGTCGTAAATTCCCAAATGCATTAAAATGTTCTGATGTCACCAAATTAATTAAAACAGAACACAAACGCACACATTCACAAGAAAGGAAAATTAAATTAAAATATAAGCTAAAGGAAGAATATTTGAATTAAAGGCAAACATTTTTTTTACGAAAATACATACATACATAACTATTCTAGGAAATAAAAGCCGTACAAGTGTCGTTGTTCGTCTTTGGAAAATTATTTCCTAGAAATTTTTGTAATTGCTAGTAATGTTACAAATTTTCTTGTATTGTATGGCTTGTCTGGTTAATTGCTGGGATGAACATGCAATGAATAATTAAATTTTAAAGTCTTTTTTTGGTTAAAAGAAATAGTTTTACTAAAATTTTCTTTATTAGTAACTTTTATAAAAATTTTAAAAGTAGACTTTGTTTAATAAAAATTTATAATTGGGAAACACAAACTTTTTCTGGATGAAGAATTTTTAATTCAATATCTGATAAATACACACAATAAAAATCGTTGTCAAGAAACTGGTAAAATTAACAATTTTAAGTCGATTTCGAGCGTTGTGTAATAACGAATTAAGACAGCGAAATTAATCTACTCGATAAGACCTTTTTAATCTTCCTCGTTTACATATGCATTTTTTTGACGGTTAAAAGATTAACTTTGGCAGTTTAAAATACCAAGGTGGCGCCGATAGCTAAAATTTTTTGCGACAACGTCTTAACGTTAATTCTTACCTGACTTTGTTCGAATGTTTCTTAGTGTTGCCAACCGAAATAATACCAAACCGAAGGGTTCCACACAATTAGTATACTCAAAAAAGTTTTACAGTTACTACATGTCAGTTGTTTGTGTAGTAAACAGTAATAGTTGATTTTAAGTTATCGAACAGTTGTTTTTCTATGAAATAATACAACCCAACTATTTTGACAGTTATTTTCAAAAACAATAGAAGTAAACTACTATATTTTTAATAGTTGTTTGAATCAGTTGTTTTAGAATTATCAAAACAGTAATTTTGAAGTAATCAGTTATTTTTTTTTTTTATAGAAAAATCGAAGATTATATCGAGTTTTGAAAAATTCTCATTTAGTTTATATTTGTTTTTATTGATATGTTCAGAGTTTGTAAATAATACTTAGAAAATTGTATTATATCTCCAATGCATTAAAACGTCATAACTGGAGTACCGTTTGTAATTTTGAAATTGCATTTTAATTAGGATGTTGGAAATACAAATTGTTATTGTAATTGAAAGAAAAAAGATTTTTCTTTATTAAAAAATATTTATAAAACAGTATTTTTTACTAATTTTTACAGTTGTTTCAAAACGTTTGTAGTAAAAAATTGTCAGTTGTTTTTACTACATTGTAAGTTGTTTTTACTACATTTGTTAATTGTTTTTTAACAGTTAAAAACAAGTTAAATACAACTTTAATCTCTGTTACATTGTGGTGTGCTCAATGGTACAATAAAAAACTTCAAAGTAACACATATCACTACTTGCAGGCTAGACGACAATATTAATTTTTTGACAGTTAAAAGTATAACTTTACAGCTAAAATATTAACTTTATCAGTTTAAAATACCAAGGAGACGCCGATTGCTATCCCACATAAGAAAAACAGAAAATGTCGGCGTTAGCAAAAATGTTGTCGAAAGCGCCAAAATTTTTCTGCGATGCCAGCCGAAATTATATCAAAACAAAAAGTTGCAGGCAATTAGTAGTAAGAATACAGAGTTGTGTAGAAATAGTAAGGAGAGGAAAAGATGGATTAACTATTAATCAAAAATATTAAAAATGGTTTTATTGACTTATTTATTGCCTGATTAAACATTGTTAATAGATTAACTTTTCTGTGTAAATTCCCTTTTAGTGCAGTTAATCGCATTTTTAGTAGATTAAATTGTTTTTGTAAATTATGTATTAGTGTTTACCAACCATTATTAAGCCCTTCTGCTGCGTAAGCCGTATATATACGTTTTTCGTAACTCTATTCTGTCGCGTAAGACGTCCAGCTCAAATAAGTTCTACAATTCGGTATAAAACATTATTTTTTTTTTAAATCTAGTTACTGTGTGTAATTTTCTAAATTAAACTTTAGTTATAATTTTATTTATTTTAGGCATTTCTTTAAATTATAAATTTATTTTATTATTTTTTGTAAAAATTTATTGTAGAATACGTAGTAATTTAAAAATAAATGCTCAAATTTTAACTGTAGATCAGTAAAAACAAAAGTTATGTTCAGTTATTTGAAATTATTTCAGTTTTTTGTTTTTATTTGCAAAATGTCTACACACATTACATGTGTAAAATTTTTCAATTTCTTGTAATTTGAATTGAAAAAAAAGGAAGCAAATAAATGACAAGATTCCGTTTTTGTGGTTAAATTTGTATAAAAATTTAAATAAATGAAAATAACAAACGAAACTAAAAACAAAAAAAAATCTTTAAATGGTAGTAAATTATTTTGAATAAGTTGAAATAAAATAAATTAAAAATAAGTGCATGTTCCTTTATTTTCAACTCAACTGAAAACTTTTTTATTAAACTACAAACAGAAATCTGCATAATATTCTGAGTGTAGAAAACACTAATTGTTAATAAATCTAATTAGGCCAATACACTATACAATATCTTTCACATTTCTTGGTTGCGCAAAAAAAAAATCAAACTTTTTTTTCCCAATATATTGAACAATCTTAAAATATGACATACACACTTGTAATTTTTTAACAATATCAAAAGTGGCACAATATTGCATAGTGTGTGGGTACCGGAAGAGAAGATGAAAAATAAACTTGTTGAGATCAGCGCTAGAATAGATAAAAAATATTATTTTTTTCAAATTAAAAGTCAAATTATAGAATTTTTAAAGCAATAAAATAAATCCAAAAAAAAAAATCCAGTGATTTAATCCAGGTTTTTTTCCTTAAGAACAAATCACAGCATTTCAATAGAAAATCTATTTGTATCTTACTGTTTTTTGAATGACAAATTTGGTATAACACACAATATTACAAATTTGATGTATTTTTAATACACTCACACATTTTTAATACACTCTTCGAAGTTTTTCCTTAGATTTTTTATGCGATTAAAAATCTGCCCTTCTGAAATCACACTCAAAAGTTTAACATTTATTACATGACATTTGGTTGTGTAGTAATCAGTATTTATCGTTTTTAACTGCAATTACAGTTGTTTTTCTATGAAATAATACAAAACAACTATTATGACAGTTATTTAAAAAAAAAAAAAATAAAGAAAAATACTGTATTTTTGAAGCAGTTACAACTACCAAAACATTAATTTTGCAGTAAACATCTGATTTTTGTTAGTTATTTATGTCAAGTTTTTTAAAATTCGCGTTTAGTTCAAAATTTGTTATTATGGATATGCTCAGAGTTTGCAAATAGTAATTGGAAATTTCTTTGTATCTCCAATGCATTAAAACCATGCATGGTAACCGATTCAATGCGGTTATCGGTAAGGGTAACGCTATTTTCTTTTATTTCGGTAACGGTATTTTACGGGTAACGATATTTCAGTTATTTCGGAAACGGTTTTTTAGCGTTAATGGTATATTACTTATTCCGGTAACGGTATTTTTGCATTAACGTTATTTTAGTTATTTCGGTAACGTTTTATTAGAGGTAACGGGTTTTCAATTATTTCGGTTTAATGAAATGAACCTATTTAAAGCAATTATTATAGTATTTTAAGGATAACGCTATTTCAATCATTCCGGTAACGATATTTAAGGATATTTTTATTTTAGTTAAATCGGGGACGGTATTTTACGGATAACGGTATTCCATTTTTTTCGGTAACGGTATTTTAGCGATAATGATAGTCAGTTGAAAGGGTTTTAAATCGATTACGGTATTTTAGCGGTATTGCCTGCCACACCTGATAAAAGCCTTATAACAGGAGTACCGTTTGGAATTTGGGCTTTGCATTTTAAGTATTAAATACAAATTTACATAGTAATTGAAAGAAAAAAATATTTTTAAAATACCGATAAATAAGTGTTCAAAACAGTAGTTTTTTTTTAACAATTTTTACAGTTTCCAAATTGTCAGTTATTTTTCCGACATTTGTAAGTTGTCTTTTAACAGTTAAAACAACTCGATGTTTAGTTATTTTAACGGTAATTACCTTTGTCGTCTTTTCAACTATAATTACAGTTGTTTTAAATGTCATTCTTAGTAGATTCAACAGTTGTTTTTAAAATGTTTGTAGTAAAAAATGGTCAGTGTATAGAAACTGTATAATTTTCTATTAAATATTTAAAAGTATAAGATCCAATATTTCACATGAGAAAAGACTTGTATAAATCGGATCAAAACTTAAAAAGTTAGAGCAGTTTAAATATGAGGTAATTCTATCAGTTTGGATAAAAACAACGAACTTTGAGCCGTAATTTAACGCGAACAGCATCGAATTTTAAAAAAACTTTATTTTCAACGATATCCATAGTCACAAATCCGAAGACCGCATTTTTGGAATGACTGTTTTCTAGATAAATAAAAAATCTGCTATTGCAATTTCGCTCATTTCGGTTTCAAAAAAACACTTAACAAAAAAAAAAAAAAGTAACAATTTCAAAACACTTAAAACAATGTTAAATTGTATTTCATAAAAAAAAAATATAGAAATAAGAGAAATAACTGCAATTTCAAAACAGTTTTTCCACTAATTCTTTAAAATATGCTTGTATTTGAAAATCAAATCAATTTGAGATATTTTAATCTTTAAAAAAATTACCTATAATTAAAACAAAACCTTTACATTTATAAATTATTATACAAAATTTATGTTTCCTTTTCCGTGATTTGACTGTTTTGTTCAAATTTTTATTAATGTTTATCCTTAGGATATAGCATTTGATTAGATTATACTTAAAAATCAATATTGAGGCAATATTTTCTTATTTTTATTTATGACAGTAACAAGATAAAAAAGACTACATATTTGTTGCTTTACCTCAGAAAAAACATAAAATACAAGAGAGTGTTGAGTAAATTAATATCATTTTTAAACAGAGCAAGCGTATTGGAAATATGGATAATTTCTCCTACACTGAGAGAATAATCTGCATAATATCATCGAATTTTTGCATTAGATCTATGAAGTGTCACTGGAACTCATCTATTGAAACTTTTCATTAACTCAATGCAGTTTTTCATAAAATTTTATGAAAAATTTCATTTTATCTATTAAAAAGTTTGTGAACCTAATGAAAAAGTTTTATTAAAAACAGTTTAATTAAAATAATAACGCTTTTTAACAAAGTCTTAAGAATTTGTGTGAAGAAAACTTCATTAGGTAAGTAAAAATTGAAACTCGCCCAAGAAAATTCTCTCTGTGTATTGTAATTGTTTTATTAATCTGGCATCTTTGTTTTTTCACTCAGCAGTTGTTTTTAAACCTGTAATGTTTGAGGAGCATTCCTGAGTTATGAACTTCCTTTTACATATTTCCGTTACATATTTATACCGTAAAGTTTAATGTTTATATTGCTTACAGGGTTGTATTTTTTCGTATTTATTTTTTTCCATAAATACTTGCTTTTAAACATAACCTGTTTTTCTGTGTTAATTAGATTATATTGAGGATTTCTTTTGATTGTATTTTTGAAAAGTAAAGTATCACATTACATTTATAAGTATATGACCTTAATTTCTTCTGTTTGTTTCTTACCTTCCAGGAAATAGTATGTTGTATATGTTTGCTTCCCTCTTAAAGAAACATACATAAATAGCTCATATAACTGCGGGATTATTTTATATCCTTAAAGATATTTTTGTGGTATTTTAAAACCACTTAACTACAAAGTGGTTGGTGCCTGAATGTCTCATATACATTATGGTGTCTCTTAAAAATAGATTTTTCATTACATCCACCAGCTGTATTGCAAATTATTCCAAATGGAAGAAATCGATTTTTATTGCAAAACTTAAACATTCGCCAAATTTGGGCCGAAAATTGTCCATTTGTGAAAAATTGTATTTATATTAAAAAATTTAAAAAAACTAAATTTTTTCATTTAAATTTATTTTCATCGGGATAAACATTAATTGCATTTATAGTAATTAAATGTGCTAAAGTCCCAAAACTTATTTAACAAATTGTGAAAAGCAATCTGATGTAGGCGTGTCCCTATCCGGATTTCATTCCTGCCCAAGGAAATCTTCAGGGGACTTTGTTATTAGAATTTCTAGAGATATTTGTTATGTTAAATCAGAAACTCAATGAGAATTTATTGTCCTCGTCTAGGAGCGAGATTCAAAATTTTTTCATTAATATACTTAAAATTATTCAGATATAGAATTCTGACTTTATCGCATATCATTAAACCACCATTAACATGCTTTTTAAAATGCCTAATTTGCAGATGCCGATTGTTTTTTTTTTATAATATAATAATTGTTATTAAAGACAAAATTTGATAATAATGATAATTCTTATTTGTGTGTGGACATTTAAAAAAAAATTATTATTTTGCCAAAATTTGAAAAAAAAATTTTAATATTTTCATAAAATTTTGCATAATTTTCAGGAAAATATCATTTAGATTTGATTAGACTATAATTACACTAATTTTTCATACAAGTTCAACAGTTATTTAAAAAATTAATCCGTTGAGTTGTCTCAATTGAATATGTAGTATAATTAACTTTTCTGTCTGTTATTCAATAAACGAAATAAACAACAAAACGGACTTTCGGTATTTGTTAAAATATTCAGTTAAAATTTTCTATTTAAAAAAAAAATTATATTATATTAAATATTAAATTAAACGAAAAAAATCTATTGTTTTTACCGATTTTGTCAACTAATTTTTTAACAGTTGAAAATAAACTAAAAAATACAGTTGTTTTAAACGAAAAGTATGTAGTCCTTTTTTAACTAATAGTCAATTTATTTAATGTGTGCATTCAGTAGTTTTTACGGAAAAAAATGTTGTGAGTGTATCTTTACTTTTATTTTAAAAATCTTTAATTCTTGGCAGCCTGGGGCCAAAAAAGACCCATGCAACTTAGTTTAAATCATGGATGGTAATCGATTGGATGCGGTTATCGGTAAGGCTAACGCGATTTTTTTTTTATTTCCGTAACGGTATTTTAGCGGTAACGATAATTCAGTTATTTCGGTAACGTTTTTTTTTATCGATAACGGTATGTTAGTTATTTCGGTAACGTTATTTTAGCGGTAAAGGTATTTGAGTTATTTCGGTTCCGATATTTCAGCAGATTTACTAATATTTAGAAAAAAACAAAATCAGGTTTTTCTGCAGCGTCATTTTTAACTAATTTTTAGTTGTTTTAGCAAAAATGTTTACTAATTTTGTGTACATGATATTTAAAATAAAACTAATTTTAATAAAACAAATCCATTAAATGTCGTTAAAGCGTTTGAATACATTTTATTCTATAAAATAAACTAAATAACTATAATTTCATCATTTTTCAATTTCGAGATTACGTGAAAATGTTTAGAAATTGATGAAAAGCTTATTTGCAAAAATTCTATCTAAGTTTTAATTTGTCTCTTCTTCGACTGGTGTTTGCGTGGCAGTTATTAAACCCTGTGGTGTTTCATATTTTTGATTATATACTCGAAATTTTCTTATAGGCGCCGGATACATTGGACCTACTCTAGTTTCGATTTGCTCACAAGCCATTTTTTTATTTAAAAATCTTAAAAAAAAACAACGAAATATTTTAAATTTTATTTAAACCAAAAATATATTTTTATTAATTTTCTTACCTAACATCATCTCTGGTAAATGCTAGACGGATGGTCCATAATACTTCACATGAAAATCCCACAAGTGTTATTATGGCAATGGGTATAACCTAAAAATAAAAATGAAACATAAAATTAATACAATTGTATTCATTTTAAGTGGCCACTTGTAGATAATTGTCATTTTTGTTCTAAAGTGTCAAAATATAAAACCAATAGTATTTATTAATAATCAGTATTTATGATGACATTAATGGTTTTTGAAATAGACCAGAATTTACAAACAAAAAAAAAAAACTTAATTTTTAAATTTTTATCGGGAAAAAAGTATTGTGCTTAAAACGAAGTAAATCTCTTAATTATATTATTTATTTTTATTGATAGTTTTTAAAATATTTTTCTTTCGAAAAGAAAATAAAACAAAATCTATATTTTTTTCCAAAGCTTAAAACCATTTTCATCATCAACCAAAAAAGAAAAATAAAAAGTTTTTGTACAAAAAAAGAAAAGTTTTTATATAAAGAGAAACAGTTTTTCACCAAAATGTATTTAAATTTTGTTTTCAATAGCTTTAAAATATGTTATATAAAAAAAAAATGGTTTTTAAAAAATTGTAAAAATTAGCTGAAATCCGGGATGGAAAGTCCTCGCTCAGACTCGTACTTATTTTAAATAATGAATGAGAACGAAATTTCATAAATTATATGCATATTAATTTTCAGTCTGGTTTGTAACCAAGTAAAGTATAACGAAATGGAATGAAACTAGTGGAAATGGAACGCTAACCATAAAAAGGACGATATGGAATAGAACGGGGAGGCAATTTGAAAATGTCGTGTGTTTAATTTAATGTATTATCACACATAAACTGTGTCAATTTTCTGGAAATAAATCATTCCTACATCAGTTGTATTATCGGGGCGGGGCGTGTTCCTTATGTAAATTTTTTCAAAAATGTTGTCGATTTTGAGCTATCTCGCTTAGTTTTCTATATACTGACCATTTTGTAAAATGGACAGTATTTCTGAAACTAAACGAGATATGGCAAAACGGACAAAATTGTTTCTCCACAGGTCCACAGGAGTGTTAATTAATCCTGATAATACCAATAGGCTAGGGAAAGATCCAAAATGGAGCGATATAAAATGGAACGGGGAACGAGTGGTATCGGAACACTTTACACATTTATATTATCGGATATCTCGCTTAGTTTTCGAACAGTGTTGCTAAGTATTTTTTTACACATCCCACTAAATTGTATAAAAAAATCCTAGATTTACTCTACTACCAAAAAATCCCCCTAAAAATTATTTTTCCTAAAACCTGCAAAATTTTAAATTTTTATTTCAAATTCTTTGAATAAAAATGTTAAAACACACTAATTTTGTTAGAGTTTTACTGTTTTTACTGTTTTCATTGTCAACATCTGTAACTTTATTTTAACAGCGCAGTAAAGTTACTAATATTTTATCAACAATCTAAAAAAATTTAAAATTATGCCAAAAATTTTACAAAAATAATACTCGAACCGATAATTGTATCTTATAAAAGCAAAATGATCCCTTTTAATCAGATTTCTACCCCCAAAATTCCCTCTAACAAATAGTTACACCCTAAAATCCCCCTAAAAGACTAAAAACCCCTAAATCTAAGGGAAACCCCCTGACCTGGCAACACTGTTTTCGAGTTACAAGCCGTTTTATAAAATTACCTTTTTTAAATGGACAGTATCTCCGAAAACAGACAAAATTTTTGCTCCGCATCAGTATTAATGCAAATAGGCTAGCCGGGAAAGGTCCAGACTTATTTTTTATGAAACAACCACAGGGTGTCTTAATTATTTGTTTATATGAAAATACAAATTTAAAGACTCCGAAACAAGAGGAATCGGAACACTGAACACATTTGTATTTTCGATACGTGTTAGTTACGTAGGTCAAGTTTTGCAAAATTTTTGTAATTGTTGTCGTTTTATAAAATGGCGTTTTTTAGTGTCCCGCAACTCCGAAACTAAACGAGAAAGGATTAATATTAATACACCATGATAATGCAAATAGGTCCGGGATAGATCTCTAGGAATTGTTTTTTTTATAAATTATTTTTATTTTTTTTAATTATAATATCAATTAAGATTCTCCGATAAAACAACGTTCGTTCCCAGTTCAATACAATTTCGTTACCTATAATCAATGTTCCAATTTAACTCGTTCCCTGTTCCATTTCATATCGTTCTCCATGTTTAGTCTTTCAATTCCACTCATTCTCCTTTAACTATATTAAATTTTGTTCCCAATTAGGGTTGCCACATGACCTGGAATGAGCTTGATTGTCAAGATTTTTTAGGTCTTGTCAAGTGTCAAGATAAAATATATTTTGTCAAGCTAAACCACATGTTCACGTTTTAAAGTTTATTTTTAATTTTTAATTTTTAAAATTT
This sequence comes from Delia radicum, assembly GCA_021234595.1. Lineage (NCBI taxonomy): Eukaryota > Metazoa > Arthropoda > Insecta > Diptera > Anthomyiidae > Delia > Delia radicum. The sequence continues at coordinate 100,905,837 of CM037851.1, forward strand.
AAAAAATGTAATATTAAAAAAATGTATCATCAATTGTTTAACTACCAAACCCCAACACTGATTGTTATATTTTTTCCCAAAACCCATAACAAAGCAAAAAATAGTGCTTCCAAGAAGCGCTTGTGGAAGGCCTTCTTTGAACACGAAGCGCTTGCTGAAGGCCTTCCAGGAGCCATGATTTTTGTTCGCGATGCCCACTTGGTAGGTCTCTTTTAAGCAGGTGAGAAGCGCTTCCAGAAGAGCTTCCCGAAGCGCTTCCAGAAGAGCTTCGAGAAGCGATTCTTCCTTCAGGGAAGCACAATATAATTCCTTCCAGAATTGCTTCATAGAAGGCCTTCTTTACAGCTTCATTGCATGCCTTCTTCACTGCTTCTTTTCATGCCTTCTTTACTGCTTTAAAAGAATGCCTTCAGGGAAGCACAATATAATGCCTTCAGGGAAACGCAATATATAAATCCTTCCAGAATTGCTTCATAGAAGGCCTTCTTTACTGCTTCATTGCATGCCTTCTTCACTGCTTCTTTTCATGCCTTCTTTACTGCTTTAAAAGAATGCCTTCAGGGAAGCACAATATAATGCCTTCCAGAATTGCTTCATTGCATGCATGACGGCGAAGCGCTTCTTTGGAAGCACTGAAAAGAAGTTACTGCTTACCAAATCGAAATTACTTTTTGCTGGGAATTCATTTTAATTGTTAACTGAAAAAGTACCAACACTTGCAATTTACACCCATACACAACATTGACTGATTTGAACCATTAATAAGACAAAATTTTTATAAAATTTTTAAAAATTTTCAAAATTTTCAAAAAATTTTATTAACGCCCAAAGGAACAGAACTAGTTAAGTCTGTTTCTAAACGTACAAAGTATATGTATGTGGAGAAATTATTGTAACATAAAGCATTACCACGATGGAAATTACTTGTAAGATGTTTATATTATTTGACAGACTGAATTGTTAATTGTTACGTTTTTGTTTTTTTTTTTAAGTTTTTCTATAATGTTTATGTTTTTTTAATTAAATTTAGCTGTTTTATATGTATGAGTAACATTGTTTGTCAAGATATTTGTTTGAAAGCAAGCTTATTTGAGATTACCCAGTAAAATAGTAAAATCCAAATAACTGGTTGCAGAACAACTTATAGGTATTATAACAGGTTCGAATTTCTGTTCTACAACCGATTTGTCCTACTTGCAATATGTTTTTTACCTCCAAACTAGAACAGGTTGCTTTAGAACCGGACAGTGAAACATTACATTTTGACTTCCAGTAACCTGTTCTAGAACCGGTTCCATGCAACCGATGATAGAAGAAGCTGTTCTAGAACAGATTGAAAGGTAGTCTGTTCTAAAAATGTTTGCTGGGTAGTGTCAAGCTGGCTGGGTTTTGGGATATGGCAAGCCTATTCCCAATATATGCTGTATCTTTTTTTCTCTTTTTTGAAAGAAAAAATATATACAAAAAGTTTTTAGTATTTTTATCATGAGGAATATTTTTAAGTAGATATTTTTATTTTCTTTGTAGAAATATATTTTGTTTCTATACTTTTACTATAATTATTTTTGATAAAAACAAAAAAAAAAAGTTTCCAGTCTTTGGTTTTTGACAATTCGAAGTGACTAATATTTAAAATACATGGTATCTACACCGAAACAAAAACGGGTATAAAATAATTTATAATGTTTAAAAAAATTAATAAAATATTTAAAAAAATATCTTTCTTTTAACAATGCATAGATATTGAAAGTTTTGAAAAAATCAGTGTTTTTTATTTAAATTTTTATGTATTTTTCAATTATTTTAATTTTTTTTAGATTACGCTACAGCCTTTGGCATTCCGATGTACATACAAAGGGAACAAAGGAAATAATAAGGATAAATAAAAGAGAGATACAACTCTGTATTTTATTTATCTTATAAATACAGAGCTATCTTTTAGTTGACAATATTACGGTGTTTATGAATTTTTTTTACTCAAAATTAAATCCTTACTAATACAAAATATACTTTATATATATAGTGAAACATTTCATAAATATGATGAAATTGATTTTGTTTTTTATGAAATGTTTAATAAATACTATGAAATGTTACATTGGGCGAAAATTGATGAAACATTCATAAATATGACGAAGCTTTTCTTTTGAGTGTAGTATTTTAGAACGAAATAAATAAAATCAACTCCATAAAGTGGATCTATATAATATTGTGAATTCGGCCTATTGAAAAAGATAACTCATTTAGATCGTCTGAAATGGTATTTATAATGTATATTTAAAATTTGCTTACGTTATAATACACTGCGTGTCATAACTATAGCTGCACTACATTTTTCGTCATATTTAAAGTTTAAGAAATAATTTAATGAAACTTTTTGCGGTTTCTTAAAGCTTTAGTTTATGCAAATTTGAGCCATCCATCACGACCAATGAATTTATTTCCTAGTGTTTCATAACTATAGCCGCACTTCGATTTGAATCATTATAACGAGTTAAAATCGAAGTTTCGGAATCAGATCTAAAGCATATATTGTTAAATTAACTTCCTAAACAAAACACCATGCGGCAAATATTTTTATGAAATCAAAACACTCCAAATTTGAGCCTTTTTAGAAAATGGCGAACTTTGAATAAAAGTTGTGCAAGAAATAAGCGACCGGAAAAATTTATCCGAATATGGGGAAAAAGAAACCCGATGGCACATAATCAAAGCTATTTAATGGAGATTTACACCTTATTATGCATGTAATTTCATGAAAAGTCTTTCGAAGATAGCTGTCTCGATAGGTGTCTCGTAAAATTTTCGAAATCTATAATTAGTAGAGCCTTAAATATATCTGAAAGCATATCGCTGCAAAAACTTACGCCTGTGCCAAACGTATTGCCTTAATGCAAACCAGCTTGTGTTTAATTTTTAAAGAAAATTTTGCAAGTAAACTTGCAAAAGTTAATTTTGCAAATAAATAATATCCGACTTATTTCTACTTTTTATATTTGAGTGTTTTTAATTTATTTTTCTTTTTTAGGTGTATTTTTCATCTAAAATAATTACATGTAAAGGGTGTTTTTTATAGAGGTATAAAACTTTGAAATGGAATAAAACAAAGATGAATTTTTTAAATTGACATGAAATTTACTTTATTCGAAAGTTAATCTTCTGGAATTATAATTTAAATATTACTTCTGGCATATGACCGCCACGGCTGGCTCGGACGTATTCTAATCTGGAGGTCCAATTTTCGATGACTTTTTTCTTTGTAAACTAAACACAAACTTATTTATGATGTAAAAATTACGTTGGTTCAGTCATTAGTTTTTGTCGTGTTATGCTTTCAGTTATTTTTAAGGCTCTACTAATTGTAGATTTCGAAAATTTTACGCGAAACCCGTCAGCCATCTTCGAAAGGCTTTTCATGAAACTGCATTCTGTGCTAATAATAAGGCGTAAATCACCCATAGATAGCTTTGATTGTGTGCCTTCGGGTTTATTTTCCCCGTATCCACTTTGATTTATTCCAAAATTTCGCATAAATTTGTTCGGTCGCTTATTGTCCACCCAAATTTCGATATTTTCTAAAAGGGCTCAAACTTGGTGTTTTTTTTTTGAGTTCATTAAGATATTAGCCGCATTGCGTTTTGTTTAAAAATTAATAAGGAAGTTAGTTTAACAAAATAAGCTTTAAATCTGATTTCGAAACTTCGATTTGAACTCGTTATAATGATGCCAACCATACATACATTACATAGGCCGTGTTTTGTAAATTCTAAAAGTGGATCGCTGCAAATTGCGTAAACTCAAGTACCTTTATAACACTTTAAGAAACCGCAATAGATAGGCTCATTTAATTATTTCTTAAACTTTAAATATGACGAAAAATGTAGTGCATCTATAGTTATGATACGCAGTGTAAAAGTTTTTCGTCTTAAAATGCCAATGACTTAAAAAGCGTGTTTTAGATTGAGTTTAGACTGAAAGGTTAATTTTGTGGAAAGTATATTAACTGCATAATTTCAGTGCAAATATATGCTGTCAATCCACTTTTTACAATATCAACTTTTTAGTCTAAACTCCCTATTAGAGATCTATAAAAAACCGTTAAAAATTTGTTTATTAGCATAACAGATACTTGTAAAAACTCTACTGTAATCTTAAATAAATTAAAATGAACACATTTATTGCGTTTAATTTTTTATCAGATAGAATAATTTAGAATATTCGCCCTTTTAAAGTTCTTTACATAGCGGATACCAACTGATTTTTATTTTCCAGATTAGCATATATTTTGTATAATTATTTTCTTAGGGTGAATGAATCTTATTAACAAATTTTGTGCAATGTTAAATGATTTTTGATTTCATTCCATTTAATATTTATTGAACCTTTTTTTCTGGCACTGAAAGAAATTGAAACAATAAAACAAGAAGATAACTTAAGACTAGAACGAATTATCTTAATTTTCAATAATTTTAAACAGCACCAAGCTTTATCTTTAATTAGGTGAAAAATCGAAAATATTCCAAAAACGTTCAGTATGTCCTTGCTCCCGGGACTTTTTGATGATTTTTGATTTCTTCAAATCAGACTGATATTTAAAACTAAGACCTGCTAACTTATCTCAAAATTGCGATAGTTCAGGGCTTAACTATTTAACTTTTTGATAGTTGTTTTGTCTTTTTGGAAAAAATAAAACCGCCTCTGTCAAAATTCTAAAGTCGCGTTTCTTATATGACACGAATCAACGAAATTCTATATATAAAAAAAACTATTTTTTCAAAAGAGTATAAGTAATTTAAAAATTTTTGAACACCTGTGCACTCAAAAAAATTTTACATTAGAATTTACAGAAAATGACAGTTAAAACAACTGAAATTTCAGTTAAAAAAGCAACAAATGTAATTAACGTTAACATAACTAAAAATGTAGTTGTTTTTAACGAAATACAACTAATAAATATAGCAAAAATAACTTACAATGTCGTAAAAATAACTGAACATTTTTTACTACAAAAACTTTGAAACAACTGTAAAAATAAATATATACTACTGTTTTTAACAGAAATTTTTTATGTTATTTCAAAAATATTTTTTATTAAAAAAACGCTTTGTTCTTTTCCCTACATCCTACTCAGAATGCAAAGTCAAAATTCCAAACTTGACAGACTTGAGCGACGTCAATAACATTTCAAAATCGTTCTCTTGTGAAATTTTTCTATATCATTAATAATTTCAGACCTACGCTCACACTTGTGGGCTTAAACTCTTCCTTGGGAAATTTTAAATTTTGTCAATACCAGACATGGGACATAATTCCAATATCTGTGTATTTAATTACAGGCCAATTACTTTTTTATGTCCAATTAAGCGATTAAGCTCACAAGTGTGAGTGTAGGTCTCATATTATTAATGATATAGAAAAATTTCATAAGTAAACGATTTTGAAATGCAATTGACGTCGCCCAAGTCTGGAACTTGAGTACCGTTTTAAATGCATTGGAGACAGTGTTGCCATATATTTTTTAAGAAAAACTATTTTCAAAAACATTTTTTTGAACTGAAACTTTTTTTCCAAAAATTATAAAACAAATCGGTACTTAAAACAAAGTATTTTACCTACACAAAGAAATTGTTCCATATTGATACAAACTGTTCCATTTTCTTTAAAGCACTTTTAAATGATTATAATTTTTTACTGAATTAAGAAAATTAAAAACCCATAAAAGAATTTAAGATCTTAAAAACAATCATAAATTAAAAAAAGGTAAGAAATTGTTATTCAACGTTACCAACGTTAAAATTATAAATTATACTAAACTTTTATATTAATATTAATATTTATTAGTAAATTCCGCCCTTATTTGTGTGTTAAAAATATTTTATGAAAAATCTGGCCGATCGCAACATCAGTGTTCCACATATGTATATATAATCGAAAATATGCTAAAATGTATTTTGTTTTCACTTCAAACCTAATAATTGCAAAAAAAAAACTTTAAATAAAGCATAGTCCTCTTTAACTGCAAAATTTAGGTAAAAAATATATTTAAATTTTATAATTTTTATACTGCGATTGCAGGAAAAAGTAGCTTTAAAAAAAGCAAGTGCTTTTAAATGCCAATTGCGGGATACCTAATTGACGTCTTCATATTGTACTTTAGCAATAATTTTTGAAGATGGTTTTTTATTCATGGAAAGTAGTAGTAATAGTAATTCTTTATTTTCAAAAAAGTTTAATACAAAGATTTCTCTTAAAAATTAAAGAAAAAAGAATTTACATACGGCTTTGACATTGTCGTTAGCCGGAAAAAGTGGCTTAAAAATATAAATTTATAATTATAACTCGTATAAATTTCTAAATATAACAATTGCATTAATAATTGAATTCATCTATCAAAATTTTTCTATATTTTAATGCGTTGATAATATAATTTACAAGTATTTCGTAATTAAATAGTTCACCGTCTAAGATTTTTACTAAAACTTCTTCTGATATTGTTACGTTATTAAAATATTGCAACCTGAGGCTTTTTAAAATGGGGCATCGGCATATAAAGTGTTGTATGTTTTCTACATCGTTGGTATTACATAAAGAACATTCTTGTCTGCTTCTTCCAGAAAACCTTGTGCCATTTATTCATATTCATGAAGTAGTTTTGCACCCTTGTAAAATTTACGTTTTTATAAAATGATTGAGTTTGTGTAGCTCTTGACAAGCGCTCCTCATGATATTGTTTTTTTAATGTTATTAATATGTATAATTGTTTTTCTTTCCACTCTTCAAAAGTAATATCAGACTGCCATTGAACGTTCCTGTTTCTTCCCATATCATTGTAACCTTTTGCCCAAAAAATTCTCATTCATATTAAATGTATATAAATGAGAATCTTCCAGACCCGACTCAAGCATTAATGCATAGTTTGGAGTTGAGTTTGGAAGTTTAAGAACTTTTTTGAGGAAATACCTCTGTAATTTATCCACTTCCTCAAAATGAGTATATCCCCAAACTTGAGCACCATAGGATTGAATGGCTCGACTTACTGCAACCAAATAAGTGACAGTTTGTCTTTGTTGTAATATTATTCTTATTTAAAAAATGAATTCCATGCAGCGTTTATACTACTTTTTGCAGAACCGGTTCTTTTCTGAACGTGTTTCGTAAAAACCATTTTAGGGGTCAAAACCATGCCAAGATAATTGTACTCGTTCACTATATCTATTTCTTCACCTTTGAACAGCCATTTTTCTCTTCTTGACAATTTGCCACCATTTCTAAACACCATGATCTTTGACTTAGCTAGGTTGACTTCCAAAAATCACAGTAATTGGATAGTTTGTCAATCATGTTCTGCATGATTTTAGTAAAAATCTTAAACGGTGAACTATTTAATTACGAAATACTTGTAAATTATATTATCAACGCATTAAAATATAGAAAAATTTTGATAGATGAATTCAATTATTAATGCAATTGTTATATTTAGAAATTTATATGAGTTATAATTATAAATTTATATTTTTAAGCCACTTTTTCCGGCTAACGACAATGTCAAAGCCGTATGTAAATTCTTTTTTCTTTAATTTTTAAGAGAAATCTTTGTATTAAACTTTTTTGAAAATAAAGAATTACTACTACTACTCATGGAAAGTTTTGAGCGTTGTTTATATATTTGTAAAAAAAATCAATTCTGAAAAAAAAAACCTGAAAATTATTAAGCATCCAAAAAAAAACTTTATGGCAACACTGATTGGAGATACAATGAAATTTTCTAATTATTATTTGCAAACTATGAACCTATCAATAAAAACATATATAAACTAAACGAGAATTTTTAAAAACTCGATATAATCTTATTTTTTTAAATAACTAACAAAAATTAACTGTTTACTGCAAATTTACTGCTTTGGTAACTGTTTACTAAAAAACTAAAATAACTGCTTCAGACAACTGTTGAAAAATGCAGTACTTTTCTTCAGTTGTTTTTTAAAATAACTGTAAAAATAGTTGTTTTGTAATTTTCAACAGAAAAACAACTGTAATTGCAGTTAAAAACAACTACTACTGATTACTACACAAACAACTGTCATGTTGTAACCGTAAAACTTTTTTGAGTGTTGAAAGAGACTTTGGATGCTTTTTAAAAGAAACGACGGACAGCTTAAGGTATAATATATAATTAAAAACTAGAACATGCAAATTTTACATTGAAAAATCTTCACCTAAAGAATTGACGGCCAATTAAAAGACAAAAAATTAAAAAATTACCAAAAACTTACAAGTGTTTTTTCATTAATTTTATTTTTTGCTCATAGTTTTTAACTTTCAAATCCAAACCAATGCAGTGACTAGACTTGGTAGATACATTCACTAAAAAATTTCATTTTGCTGCTGGGTGAAAAGTTTTATGGTGGTTTACAAGTGAAGCCAAAATTTTCGAATTTTAAACTTTTGCAGTTTGCTCCTTAAGGTTAATTTTTTTAAAATGTGTGTTTTAAAAACATTCAGAATTATATTTGAAATTGGTTAGAGTATTGCGTAAACTGATTTTTTTTAGTAAACTGCTCCTCCGACTCAAAAAGGCATTTTATAATTGTGAAACGCAAAATGTTATCAACTTTTTAAATACTTAGCGAATTAGTAGACATAAAAATCATTGAAATTTTTATGAAATCATCAATCTACAATATTTTAGCAAAACTTTCTGTTGATTTTAGCAAAACAAACTGTTTACTAAATTTGAGGTAAATATAGCAAAAATATTGTTAATATTACAGTTTTTGTTTGCTATTTTGCGTCTACAAATATTTATTAAAAATGTTTTGCTAAATTTACGGAGTAAAATGTTATTTTCAATTTACTAAAATTCACATCGAATATAACGAATATTTTGTAAAGTTAACAGATTTATTTTTGTTGTTCTTATTTTATTATTACTTAGCAAAAAACATCTACTAAATTCAGCAGTCATTTTTAACTAATTTTTAGTAGCTTTTTATGCTATTTTTACAGGATTGTTTCTTTGAGTGTAGCGGGTACAGCGACAGTGTTTCCCAAACACATTTCGCTTTCTGACAACTAAAGCGCTGTATCAAAACATACATCAAATAAAATAGTTTAATGAGCTTAATGCTAAAATTGAACAAAATTTAAGGACTTTAAATTTTATGAACCAAACTAAATTTACATAACCTCAAAACGCATCCTCATAAAAAATTTGAATTTTGCGAATTCAAAAGTATTTAATAATATTTTCTGCAAATGAGTAACCCTACATGAAACTAAAAATTATAAAACTAGCAAAAAATGCGTGTTTTTAAAAATAATCACGGGTCTCTTTTTTAAATTCTAATATAAGACAAAAAAAATTTTTTGAAGTATTTTTATATTCCCGAGTAAAAAAATTATAATGTTTTTTCATCTTAAAGTAGATTATAATATATAATTGTATATGGTGTCATGCATATCCATATATTATTATATATTTCTTGTGTGGTAACATGTATAACGATATATTATTAATTATCAACCTTTATAAAATAAGATATTAAGCATATCGCACTTGATCAACAAGAGGGTATTAACTCAAATTTTTTAAAATATTACTTTTTTCAAGAAATCAACTAACAACATCAATATGTATCAATTGTAAAAATTTCAACGTATTCCGATTACTCTTTCATCTCGAAAACCACTTTTGAGACCATTTTCATGATAATGTAGTGATTACCTTTATTTCAACACAAAGGTATTATTTCGAGTTAATACAAAAGTTCAAATAGAAATGAATCGTATATTTTCATAAAAAAGGTATTATTTTGATTTGAGCTTTTATTTATGTTAAAAATAATCAAACTGTTTTATTTATATTTGGTTGTATTTTGAGTTGATACTGTTTTGTTGATAAAATTTGTTTTATTCTATAAATTTAAATCGATAAAATTTCAAAAAACTGGTATTAACTCAAAAATTGATTTTTTTTTTGCAATGAGTGGAAAAATTTAAAACAAAAACAATGTATATATATTTTCAAATGGAATTTGCTTATTATGATATGTTTGAATTTTTAAATTCTGTTAAAATGTGGCCATTAACAGTTTTTTGACTCTACTGAAAATTTTAAAATTTTGAGTTAATACCCTCTTGTTGATCAAGTGCGATATATGCTATACATAATAAGATATGGTAGATCTATAGTCATATATACAATACGTAATCATATATGGTCACATATAAGCTTTAATTTCAGATATAATAATATATGCTGGCTTATAACAAATATTTTTGAGTGTTATAAAATTTATGCTAATATATGTTGTGAATAATGCAATTCAAGATAAATTATACACGAAATTAACATTAACAATTTAGTTTGAGATATGATTATATATAGTCCAACATCACTAATATTTTCCATGCATATAAGACATAATTATGTATTGCAATATATAACCCCAAATATAATAATATATGTGCAGATTTCCAAATTATTTTTCTTAACATTTTTTCATAAATTTATTAAAAATAATATATGTCATGGGATACAAGTAAATCCAATTTAATTTCAAAATATCTCATTCTATCCACCAAAAATTACTTATCTTTTTGAATCTTATTAGATTCAAGTAGATCTAAATTCATCCCATGGGATATTTTGGGATCCATCAGGATCTTTAATAAGATATTTTTGGATGAACAAATTTTGAGATAAATTTTGATTTAACTTAATCCAGCAATATATTTAAGGTATTTAATCGGCTATTACTGGATTCCTCAAGTTTGAGATAAACGTGGATAAGAATAAATATCGATCTATATCAAATGTGATCTGATTTAGTATTTGAGATGTAAATTGTTTTTGATCGGGATTTTTTGTTAGTGTTATATATATTTTGAAATGTGATAAATACAATGAGATCTATAAATAACTTTGATTAATTTGCTTTAAATATGAAACCGGCCTAATTTTTAGCGCATTTACAGATAATTGATTAACGCGGATGGATTTAACATCGGCTAACACAAAAATTATCAATAGTGCGGCATTTCAGACGACATAAAAAATGTTGTGTAATAGGCATGTTATAACGTCCCGAATATAGCAAAAAAACTGGGTTTTTATACATTTTATATTTTATTATTTTATATTAAAACCTGATGTGATGGATAAATTCTGAGGTCAGATTCGGATTCACTTTATGTGGATCCTAAATACTTAGTAAAATAGTCTTGACCTATCTAAAATGTTGTAGGCATGTATTGCATAACTTTTAAATTTGTCTACTCACTATACTCACTCTTTGTAAAGTTTTTTTGTTGTCAATACCTAATTCTTACAAAAGTTCAAAAATAACTGCCACCCTAATACATACTACAACTTTGTCATATTTTAAATCCTGTTTTATACAACCCTGTGCTTTTATTTATAAAACACTCATTTAAATTGAGTGGCATACGCTTGCGCTCTTTCATTCCAAATCATTCGTTAATTTGCGCTCAAGGAATAAGCACAGGAATTTGCTTTCGTTCAACCAACATTGAAATAAAAAAAAACGGATAATATTAAAAACGAATTAAATATTTGCAAATTTATAATAACCGATATTATAGTGAATATACAATAAATTAAACATTTTAAAATATAGTTATTTGCAAGATAAAATAAACAGTTACTAAAAATTGCAATTGTAAAAAAAAAAATCATTTTATTGTTTGTGGTAGCCTAGCAACCAAATTACTTTGATATTAAGCCAAAGGAAACCGCGTTTTTGTTTATTTGAACTTTATAACAAAACCAAGGCAATAGTTTGTTAATAATTTGGAGAAAAAAGGATTTGTAATTAGTGAACAGAAAATTATCAAAAGTGATTATAACCTCACTCTTTTTAAGACAAGTTGCATTTTTTTGTTGTGTGTGAATCTAAAAGTGAAAAGAAATCTTCCAAACATATTCTTAAAATCGGCTATGCTAGAAGGTGTCACTATGTTACAACATCATCCCACTTCATTACCACCACCCCCAATTGTTCCACGTATAAAAGATGAAAATGCAACCAACAATTTTTTCTATTCCCACAGTAATCCCATGGACAATGCTGCTGCGGCCGCCGCTGCTGCTGGTCTTATAGATCCTCATAATCGTGATTTGCGTAATGCTTTGGTAGCCTCTATGAATGGTAATGTGGCTGGAGCCACTATCAATGGTTCTCTAACAACAGCGGCTGTTTTAAAAAGTGCCTCGGCTGCTGCTGCTGCGGCCGCTGCTGCTCAACAACAACAAACAAATAACACATCACAACAACAACAACAGCAACAACAAAATTTAAATTCATCAAACAATTCATCAGCTTCACAACAACAGCAGCAACAACACACACAGGCCCAACAAGCTGCCATGGCTATTTTAAATGGTACCAATCCAAATAATCTCAATCAACAAAATCAACTTAATGGTTCCAACACTAATACTGCTCTCGTTAAACTATCCTCCTCGGGACGGTCCACACCCGGTAATAGTGTCAATGGTTCTTCGGGTACCGATCCAGCACCTGGCAAACTATTTGTTGGAGGTTTAAGTTGGCAGACTTCTTCCGAAAAACTCAAGGAATATTTTAATATGTTTGGTGCCGTAACAGATGTGCTCATTATGAAGGATCCATTAACACAGGTAAGCAATCTTTATGTACTTTTTTTTTTTTTTTTGTTTTACGCATAATTTGGTCTTCTTTTTTTTAATTTTCCTTATTTTCTTCATATTGTTTATGTTTGTTTAACATAAGCCAAATATGTGTGAATGTTTTATACCATCAGGAATATTTGCTAAAGGCAATCATTATTTTGTTTTATTGGTTTCTTTCATTCTTAACCTTATTTTGAGGATTTTGTTAGTTCTCTTCAGTTTCTTCTTTATTGCTTTGTTTGTTTTTATAACAAACAAAATTTTCAACCATAAAAACAAATTTCAACTGCATCTGCTCTTTAACGTTTTTGACAATATGTGATGTCTTTTTATCATTATGTATCACCATCGTTCTCGGCTGTGATCCCTTTTGGGTTAATCTTTATTATTTTACCTGTATGCATTTATGCTTTCTTTCGTTTTCTTCTAAAAATGTTTCATTAAAATTTATATTAAAGATTATTAGATTTTTATTAACCTTTTTTTTTGGGACTTAACAAACAAAATATACTGTCACTAACAAAACATTACACATTCCAGAAACAAAGTGTTTTTTTTTGTTGTTCACAGAATCAGGAAGTATGTAAATGGATTATAAAAGGATGCAAACATGATTTATAAAAATGTTTAAACCATATTTTTGAAGACAGCGAATATGAATTTTACATATTTTTGTTTAGCAAATCAAACATTATACGTCTAATTACGCTTTCAATACAAAATTAATACATAATTGTGTTCATTGGCGATTACCGAGTTGTCAAATATTCGACCAATTTGAAAAACGCTTTTTCATTATTTTTTTTAACATGACTTCTCATCAAAAAATACAATACGAAAAAGAATATCTGTTCATGTGGCCTGGAAAAAAACATTTATTGCCTGCGATAATATTTTCGTAATGCAGAAATTTCATCCGTCGGGAATACCTGTTACCTGAAAGTGATACTTCCAGGCAACACGAAAACAATTCCCTAATAAGATAAATCGGTGATATTTTATTATCGCCAAACTATCGCCTTGAAGATAAATCGGCAATATTTTATGATGTTTATTTAGTTTTTTCTGTGCTAATTAAATTTGACGTTTTATTTTTTTATAAGATAAACGAAATAATATAAACAAAAAATATATTCAATTACCCACTCACTACCATTACAATCTTGGACTTTAACACCAGTAACTCTTTATTTAATTTTGCCATTAGGATGTTGCTTGTTCCCCTCTCCGAAAACTGTAACAAGTTGGCCCTTTGATACACGGAAGAATATGATGATTTTATTATTAAATTTCTTTACAGAAATATCTAAAATAACACTTTGGCAGCTTTCGAATGCTTCAAAACAATTAATTCAATTTGAGCTTAATTCACAAAAAATTTAATTTTGAATTAAAAAATTGTCATATATCATTCCGTTAATCCATTCCCTAAGAATTCATTCACTAGCTTCATTCAAAAGCTTTAATTGGTATTTAATGAATTCCTAACTTGAATCAAAGGTTGAAAAGGCTTTATTCTTTAATTCAATTTTGTAAAATGAATGAAATTTTACTTAAATTTCATTCCGAAAAAGCATTCCTAAGGAATGAATTCTAAGCTTAATTCTTAAAAACTTTAAATAATATGAATGAATTCTATTTTGAATGAATTCTTTCTTGAATGATTCAAAATTTTCTTTTCTAAATGAGTAAAAGGGTGAAGGAAAAAAGAGTTTCTTTCATAATTTAACTTAAATATTTACATAAAAGAAATTACCCAGCCAGAAATTGCCAATGGTCTGGAAAATCAAGCACTGGCAGAGTACTGTTTGCCAATGGTCCAACAAATAAAGTCTTGGCAAAGCACTGATTTACATCGCCCTGCCAATGTTAGTAAAAAGTGCTTTGCCAGTACTTAATTAATAAAATTTACAACAGTTAAAATAATAAAAGCACTGGCACAGCCCTAGTTTAAAACGCTCTACCTACGTTTGTACAAAGTGCTGTGCCAGTATTTGATTTACAAAATTTACAACCATAAAAAAAATCACTAGCACAGCACTGGCTTAGAACGCTTTCCCAACATTGTCAAAAAGTGCATTGCCAGTATTAGTATTTTAGTATAGTATTAGATTGATAGTATTTTATTTTGCATTTTTTAAAAATTTTACATATCATTACTAAGTATAGGATACATTTAAGTTTGAATACAAAATAAAAATTAACATTAACATTAATTAATGACAATTAATTTAATATATTTAGATAATATCCGATCATATCCGATAAAATTTGATCCACCATTTTTCGGATCATAATATATCTCCCGTTACATGAAATGAGATATCATTATACTTGACATCGTGGTATTATTTTTTTTGCTCGTGATACCACACAAGCAATAACAAAGCATAAAATGATTTTTGTTTTTGTGGACTAATTTTAAGAAATGTTTTTGTGTTATGTAAATATTGCAGTTAAATGATGACAAATTTCGTTAATCGTTTGACAAAATGAATGAAAATAATTCTTTCTTCAAATCATTTAAGAATATAGAATTATAAATCATAAATCATTCAAAATAGAATTCATTCTTATTATTTAAAGCTTTTGAAAATTAAGCTAAGAATTCATTCCTTAAAACTGCTTTTTCGGAATGAGTAATGAGTAAAATTTCTTTAATTTTAGAAAATTGAATTAAAGAATTAAGTCTTTTCAACCTTAGATAGTTGAGATAGGCGGTAGGTATGTTTTTGTAAAATGTTGGGAGAGAGAAATAAAAGTGGCTCGATCTTACATTGCACCTCTCTAGGAGGCATCATGGAAGCAGTAGGCGCTAATTAAAAAAATTTATAAAAAATATAAAAAAAGTATGGGTCAGTCATACATTTGAACCCTCTAGGAGATGGGAAAACAATCTTACAAAAATAAAATTTTTGTATTGGGGTCATCTACGTTATATGAGATAGGGGTAGGTGTTTTCAGAAAAATTATTGAGGGATAAAATTTAATTGGGGCGACTCTGGTGCAGTTGTGGGTTTTATTTTTGTAGATTTTTAATACCACCGCCAACTTTGACCCCGATGCGGAGCCACTTGCCTTCATCCCACCTCGCCCATTTTCTAGCGCATTAAAAACTAAAAATCGTGCACTATACCACCCCTAGTACTGCATTTATACTCAACTAAAAACTATTTGTTTTCGAATTCTACTTACATATATTTACTTGTCAAATTCGATACAATTTTTTTAATAAAAACTTCTAGCTTTTGGTTGTAGTATAAATGAGGTATTCAACAAATATTAAATATTTTGAATATTTGTTTAATAACTCATTTCCTAATTAGCAGACAATTTACTCGATACATTACGTTTGCTCGCTATGTTCCGGAATTAATAATTAATTTGATTGTAATATTCCCAATCAAATTACAACCAACACATTAGCAAACTTCCACAATCCACATTAGCAAATATGTTAGCTAAAGTGGACCTAAATTTAAAAACTCTAAAGGCGTATAAAATTGTTAAAAGAAAAACACAAATTTGTATTTAAATTAAAATAAAAATTTTGTTCATTAAAACGTTTTATGTACAATTTAAAGCTTACAGTACACAGTTGCGGACAATAAAATATGGTCACTTTTTTGTAACACAATTTAACGTTAAAAAAGACAAAAAATTTGGTTTGAAATTTGCAATATTATTTTTAGATTATATAAACTTTGAAGCACAATCAACTTAAAATCGCGATATTGATGGGAGCATTCCAATAATTAATATCGGACGAGGAATACTATTTAAAATTTCAAAATCATTTACAGTTGTGTAAAGTAAATCAGCCCTTTTAGTACTAAAAAGTGATATTTTATTCTTTTGTTTGTCTTGTAAATAAGAATTAATTCTAATAAAGTAATATAGTAAAAATAAATACTTATAATTCCTGTTAGAATACATTTTACTGCGATTTTCAAGACCCCAAACTTTTGTTATCCTTGGTTCCAAAGTTGGTATAATAAAGATACAGAATACAATACCATCAATTAGATACAATAACTATTACGACATTTCTATACTATTTTATCTTCTATATTTTGCTGTTGTTTCTTAAAAATTGCAACAACAAAGTTTGGATTGTTTCATAATATAAAGAGTTATTGTATTATAATCTAAAAAGAATATTACGAATTTTCTCCCCCAAATTTGTTGTCGTTTTTAACTTTAAATTGAATCACGAACAAGTTACCCTATTTTTTGTACGTACCCGATTGAAAAAATTTATACAATCCATATCAAATTTTATATAATTATATACGGAAATTGGTGGATATAATTATAGCCGAAAAATTGGTATATATAATTTTATATAATTATATCAAATTATATCTTATTATATTATTATTATGTTGGACCATATATAATTACATATATATAATTTTATATAGCACCATATTATCAAATTTTTGAATAATCATTAGCTGATATAATTATATGTATATGGTGACATATATGATTATGTGTAAATATATATGATTATATATAAATATATATAATTATGTATAAATATATAAATTTATATATAGACCTGTAATTGTACTCACTGATTTCAGTATTTTCAAAAAAAGTTTAAAAATCAAAATATATTCTCCAAACTTTCTATATTTGAGTCCCAATTTGAACTCTATTTAAACATTTATTTTCAAAATCCTCAATTGTTACCCGTAAGTCAAAAGGAAAACTGAACACAGGTTGACAACACGTGACTTTAAATATTTTATTAGTTTGTATTTATTACTTAATCATGTTATTTAGCACGGGCTAAAGACTTATAGTACTACATATAAGTGACTAAAAATGCAACTGTTTTCTTAATAAAACAACTCAAAAACTCCTTTATACATACAACATTTAAATTATGTAGATGAAATGTTACCACCAAAATATAAATGTGTGTTATAAGTTCACAACTACAGAATAATAAAAAAAAAACAACTCAAATTTTTAACAACCGAAACGGCAGCTGTTTATTAGTTTTAAACAAATTTTATACGTTCAAAACAGTAAAATATCCTGCTGCTATGGCAGAGCAAGCAAAAATTCAGGTTTTATTTATTAAAAAAAAAGTAAAATAAAACACATCTGTTCATATTTATTCCTTTTGCTGCGATGTATATTTTGTATTTGAGTACAAAAGGCTCATGACATTTTATTTTTTTTTGTAAAATTGACAAAGGTAACGCGCGGTTTAAAAGATGCAGTAAATGTTATTTTATTGTTTAATAGAATAATGATGACCCATTAAACACAGCACAAAAAAGGAAAAGAGCAGAAGCTAAGAATGTTAGGTTATATTTTAGTTGTTTAAAGAATATTAAGTTTTTTTCCAAGACAGGATCCTTTTTATTTTAGGAACCCTTTTTTTATAGTTTTCTAACGGGTTTTAGTTTTTTTCATATTTCTTTTGTTTTCTTTAAGATCTTTTATTTTAACAATCTTTTGTTTTCTAACGACAAACAGCGGTTTCTAACGATGAATATCATTGTTCCATGTTTTTTTTGTCTGTAAGTTCTATTATAGGTCTATAGGTATATTATCTAATCCATAAGTTCAAACAACAATTTTTAGAAAAAAAATAGTAGCGCAACTAGTTTGTAAGATTTTTAAAGAATTTAAATTTATTCAAATATTTTTTTTTTGAACATTTTGTAAAATTATGTATACTATAACAAAGAAATCCTGGATATCCTGTAACAATAATGATCTTTTATACTATACCAAATGGAAATTGCTGTTTTTAATCTACAATAATAACAACATTCTACAATATTCTAATATTTTCTTATTATTATACCTACTCTACCTGGTTTATATAGAATGGATGAGAAGAATAACACAAACAGAGAAAATTTGAAATAAATGTTTAATTCATATGGCATGATGTGTGGCAGCTGCATTTTATGAAAAATGAATTATTGTTGTTAATTGCACAATAACAACAAACAAAAGGATATATGCATAAGCAACAGGGCTCATTCAACATTATATGAATCGGAATATAAGCAGATAATGTGAAAGCTGCACTTACAAAAAAAAAAAAACTCAACTACACTTTTAAATATATAAAAAAAAGTATAGCAAAAAGGACTATTGTTTTTCATATCCTGTTGTATACACTCTACACCAACAATGTTTTCTTTTTATAGTAGCCAAACCATTTGTGCTATTTACGTTACACGTTACTATAGGTACCAAAAATCCTTCATATATACATATATTTATTTTTATTTTCTGTATTCTCTTCTTAAATTTTTTGTATACTTTTCGTATATAAAAAGTAAATATGTTATTTCGTACTTCTACTATATCTTGTTTATTTGTAAAGATACAAATTGTACCTCAATATATATTTTTTTGCCATTTGTTCGTTTGTAATACTACTACAACTACATATTATAACTACTACCACTACTCTCAACCACTAAAAATAAAACACAATAATCATTAGGACAATCTTTAGATAAATTTCCAATATGTTGATTTGATATCAAACAAATATTTCAATTTCAAGTCTTTATGTATTTTGAAAAACAAAATATAAAGGGCGGCTAAAAAACATCTTAACCATTGTTAGTTGCATAAGCAATTTACATTTATAAACGTTGTTAAGCATTTAACTCAGTCTATTTTTTTTTTTTTTTTGTTAAAAGTCAAATTTGAGAAACATTCAAAAACAATTTGAATAAAACATTTACTCCCTGATTCACAAATACGGCACAAAGTAGAATTTTTGTCTAGTACATCTGTTTTATTGTTGTTTATAAAAAGAATGTACAAGACTGAAATTCTACTTTTACCGTCTTTGTGAATTAGGATATTAATTTGTTTGTATAACTTTAAAACTTTTTTTATTTTTTATTCAAGTTGGTTACCTTAAGAAAAAATTGAATACAGTGAACGGAATTCCTTTAGGCCCAACAATATTTTTGAATTTAAACAAAAACGGTAAAAGCTAGGAAAATTCTAAAAAAGACTTGATAATCCTTATTCTATAAATTTGAAAAAACTAAAGAATTTTGAATTTGAATAATTTTAAATTTGCCGAAAACTTGAAAAACAAAAACTGATATTTTGGGCTTCAGAATGAACGTAGATATTATTAGGTTACCATCATTAAATTGAGTCGTCTTATCTTGATCTCCACGATTTCAAGTGGCTCACAAAAAATGTTTTGTGGCAAAACTTAAAAAACTAAAAACGTTGATCCTACTTTATTACTGCATTCAAAGTTTTTCAGGGCTGTGCTCAGGGTCCGAGCTATGGGCCATTTTTAATATCACCTATTGAAATTTTGTTAATTTCGTACGACACTGTGGCCATCTTTGAAGAGGAAACGAGATCCGACCTGGTGGATTAGGTAACCACTTGATCCTACTTTATTACTGCATTCAAAGTTTTTCAGGGCTGTGCTCAGGGGCCGAGCTATGGGCCATTTTTAATATCACATATTGAAATTTTGTTAATATCATATGACACTGTGGCCATCTTTGAAGAGGAAACGAGATCCGACCTGGTGGATTAGGTAACCACTTGATCCTACTTTATTACTGCATTCAAAGTTTTTCAAGTCTGTGCTCTGGGTCCGAGCTATGGGCCATTTTTAATATCACATATTGAAATTTTTGAAATTTTGTTAATTTCATATAACACTGTGGCCATCTGTGAAGAGGAAACGAGATCCGACTAGTGGATTGGGTAACCACTTGGTCCTACTTTATTACTGAATTAAAAGTTTTTCAGGGCTGTGCTCAGGGGCCGAACTATGGGCCATTTTTAATATCACATATTGAAACTTTCAAAAAAAATAGACCATAGCTCGTTCCCTGAGCGCAGCTCTGAAAAAACTTTGAATGCAAATAAAGTAGGATCAAGTGGTTACCCAATCCACCAGGTCGGATCTCGTTTCCTCTTCAAAGATGGCCACAGTGTCATATGAAATTAACAAAATTTAAAAAACTTCAATATGTGATATTAAAAATGGCCCATAGCTCGGCCCCTGAGCACAGCCCTGCAAAACTTTGAATGTAGTAATAAAGTAGGATCAAGTGGTTACCTAATCCACCAGGTCGGATCTAGTTTCCTCTTCCTAGATGGCCACAGTGTCATATGAAATTAACAAAATTTCAAAAATTTCAATATGTGATAATAAAAATGGCCCATTGCTCGGCCCCTGAGCACAGCCCTGAAAAACTTTGAATGCAGTAATAAAGTAGGATCAAGTGGTTACCCAATCTACCTGGTTGGATCTCGTTTCCTCTTCAAAGATGGCCACAGTGTCATATGATATTAACAAAATTTCAATATGTGATATTAAAAATGGCCCATAGCTCGGCCCCTGAGCACAGCCCTGAAAAACTTTGAATGCAGTAATAAAGTAGGATCAAGTGGTTCCCAATCTACCAGGTTGGATCTCGTTTCCTCTTCAAAGATGGCCACAGTGTCATATGATATTAACAAAATTTCAATATGTTATATTAAAAATGGCCCATAGCTTGGCCCCTGAGCACAGCCCTGAAAAACTTTGAATGTAGTAATAAAGTAGGATCAAGTGGTTACCTAATCCACCAGGTCGGATCTCATTTCCTCTTCAAAGATGGTCACAGTGTCATATGAAATTAACAAAATCACAAAAAATTCAATATGTGATATTAAAAATGGCCCATAGCTCGGCCCCTGAGCACAGCCCTGAAAAACTTCGAATGCAGTAATAAAGTAGGATCAAGTGGTTACCTAATAAACCAGGTCGAATCTAGTTTCCTCTTAAAAAATGGCCACAGTGTCATATGAAATTAACTATATTTCAAAAATGTCAGTATGTGATATTGAAAATGGCGCATAGCTCGGCCCCTGAGCACAGCCCTGAAAAACTTTGAATGTAGTAATAAAGTAGGATCAAGTGGTTACCTAATCCAACAGGTAGGATCTCGTTTCCTCTTCAAAGATGGCCAGTATCATATAAAATTAACAAAATTTCAATATGTGATATTAAAAATGGCCCATAGCTCGTCCCCTGAGCACAGCTCTGAAAACCTTTAAATGCAGTTATAAAGTAGGATCAAGTGGTTACCTAATCCACCAGGTCGGATCTAGTTTCCCTCTTCCTAGATGGCCACAGTCATATGAAATTGAACAAATGTAAAAAATTTCAATATGGAAATTTTAAATTGGCCCATAGCTTCGTCCCTGAGCACAGCCCTGAAAAACTTTACATGCAGTCATGAACTATTATCAAGTGGTTATCTAATCCACCTGGTCGGATCTCTATTCCTCTTCCAAAATGGCAACCGTTATATATATTGATATCGATAATGGCCCATATTGTAGTATCGCCCCTAACCGAATTTCGAAAAAAAGATTTTCAGTTACATTTGTTATTTAATTTTTTTTTTAAATAAAAAATTATCATTAATTTTTTCATTGATTAAATTGCTTTATTACAAATTTACACAACAAAACACAAATAATGTTTTTTTTCATGTTTTGTTATTTTTTTTAACATTTAATTTAACAGCTGATGGCAAGATTGACTGAGAATGAGAGAAAAAAAATTTGCTAATGTTATGATTCCTGGATGAATTTAAATAAAATGGAATTTAACCACTGACCCGAAATAACTGTTATTTTTTTTTTAAATATGCAATAGGTTATAGAAAAAATAACTAAAAAAATCTGTCCTGTAATAACAATTATAAATCACCCAAAAAAGTGTAGTCCTGCCATAAACGTTATAAAAGATTATTATTTTTTTTGCCTTTGATAACCGTTATGAAATATTAATATTTTTTGGGTCTTCCATAACCATTACCAAAGATTTTTATTTTTTTGGTCTTTATAGCCACTACAAAATACTTTTATTATTTTTGGTCTTCTATTATCTTATAAAAGATTTTTATTTTTTCGGTCTTCTGTAAGCATTATGAATTTTTTTTATTTATGTCTATGTATTTATTTTCAATGCGGCCAAAAAACTTTTGGTCACTCATAATGATTATAGAAGATAGAAGAAAAAAATGCATTCATAATGTTTACAGAAAACCACAAAAAATAAAAATCTTTTATAATGGCAATAGAATACCAAAAATAATAAAAGCATATTATAATGGTTATGGAAGACCAAAAAAAAAAAAATAAAAATCTTTGGTAATGGTTATGGAAGACCGAAAAAAATAAAAATCTTTGGTAATGGTTATGGAAGACCAAAACGAAACAAAAAAATATTATTTCAGGATTTTTTTCGATATTAGAATTTGGATTGAAGTCAGGTGTTAAAATAATTTTTGTAGTTATTTACAACTTATTATCAAGATGCTTTTTATTTTCGCTCTTTATCATATTTATAACTCGATATCAAGTTAAATAACTATTTTTTCTAAGATGAAACTTCAAGCCTGTAATTGAATGACAAAAATTAAAATTCTTTGTCATTCAATTATACAAGTACGCCAAATTGAATTTGGCTCCAATTTTAGTTGTTTTTTTTAATATATATCAAAAATATATAACGATAAACAAATTAAATAATTGATAACTAATCGAATAAGCATTAGTTTGTCGTTTTTTAATTTTTAAAAAAAAATATTAAAAATTTCGTTCTGCTTATATTAGCTTATATGTTAAATGATCGTCTACATAGAAAAACATACATTCACTTAAATTGAAATATGCACTAAAGACCAAAAAAATATACATTACAAATATACAAATTTATGCACTAAAAATAAAAAAAAATAGTCTTAAAATTTCACGGTTTTAAAAAATCATATTTATAACTCGATTTTAAGATTTTTATTATTATTTAAAAATCAAATCTTAAATTTAATTCTAAAAAATCTGCAATTAAACGCAAAATATGTAATAATATGCAATAAAATCATACAAAATGCAAAAATATGCACTTAATGGCAAAATATGGCGTTTTGTTGAAAGTTCTTTGTTTCAGAAAAGTATTTGGTTAAAATCGACTGTGGGATACTGAACACAAAGCTGCAATAGTATGAAAGTCGCTGCCCTAATAATAATAATAGTCAAAATGGCTTATCAAGTTTTTACAATAAGTCCTTTAATTGTATACAAAAGTTTTAAAATGTTATAGAAAAATTTTAATGTATTCAAATTATTTTCAAATGTTTATTAAAAAAGACAACGTTTTGTTCAGTAATATAGAAAAAAAAATTTAAATATTTGTTTGATATAAAGTAAAAATTTCGATAATTTTTCTAAGGTCTGCCCTAAGATTTATTGTGATGTTTTTTTTTTTTTTTGTTTATCCAAAAAAGTACCTTAAATATTTGATTAAGTTTAAAAAATGCATAAACGTAAAAATAATTTTGTAATATTTTAGTAAAACACATTCAAATATATTTGTAAATCATTGATTGTTAAAAAATAATTTTATAAATAGATATAATAAGATGAAGAGAATGTATTTCTTTCCGTTTTGTCGCGGATAAGTAAAACGTTTAGTTAAAATGATGGTCTTTGTTTAGAAAATGCTTTAAAAATAAGCAGAATCGGTCGTTTTTCAAAATTTAAATATTTGTTTGATATAAAGTAGAAATTCGATAATTTTTCTAAGGTCTGCCCTAAACGAAGTCTAACATTTTTATTAAAAATGGCGCATTTAAGTACTGTTTACCTAAAAACAATACTTGGTTTCGACAAGTTCCCTTTATTTCGTCTCTTTATTTTATTATATTTCCAAACTAGTAATATATATATATTATTTTTAATATTTTAACATTTTTCTTAGGCGTAACCTTAGTCTTTATTTTAATTAACAGTAAAATAAACAACTCATGCCCTTATATCAAGTAAAAATTATAAAAGATAGTCTTATCTTAGTTATTATTATCCTTTAGGTAATTTTTACAAAAATAATTTGTTTAAAAGGCCTTAAAATTTATTTCCCCTCTTAGGTTAATGGTGTTATGATGTTGTCTTTTTTAAAAAATTTTAACAAAATATTTTTTAAAAATACAAAGTATTTAAATAAAACAGTTGTAAAAAAGACAACGTCATAATGGCTTAAAATATAGATATAACCATATTCGACTAAAATGTGAATCATTTAATTCTACGTTTTAACATGTGTATAGTTTTTTTTTTTTATTAAATATAATTTAGAGTAAATTTCTTGTAATTATTACAATTATATTTTGTAGTTCTTTTTATCGATTTCTTACTAATAAAACAAATCTGATTAATATGACAGGAATTCGTAGTTGAAAATTAAGTGCAGGAGACATCAACTATTTAATATATTTGTATAAAATTAAAAACCTATTAACTCCCAGCATTATCTTTGTTTATTTTAGATTGCCAATGTGCTTTTGCGCTTTTAGTAAAAATATTTGCCCAATAAAACCAAATAAACTTTTGTTAATAAATAATTTTCAATATCTTTCTACAACTATAATACATAATATTATTTGAAAAATCCTTTTAAAGTAAACTATAGTATTAATAATTCATTTGTAGTTAATTTAGAAATACATATTAAAATCTACATTTTTGTCTAAGGTTATACATTTTTAATACAGTGAACGAAATCATATCAATATTTTGTAATTTTATCAAAAAACGGGATAAGCTACGAGAAATTTAAAAACGGTAAAATAATCCTTATTCGATACATTTTCAATGATGAAATTTATGTTTTTAATCGATTAATGTGTTTGATATAAATTTTAAAATATGTAATAATAAAAAATTAAAGCGAAATTCATATGGGCGCACTCCAATAAAAGAATTGCATTCAATTTTAAAATTTTGATTTGAATATTTTTCTGTTTATTTTTCAGAAATTCAAATTTTGTCAAATTGCTAAAACAATAATTTTGCACCAATATTCATTTTTTTTAATTTATATTAAAAATATTAATAGATTAAAATATAAAGTTATATTATCGATAAAATAAGTATTATTTTGTCGTTTTTATATATTTCCTAGCTTTTCCTTTTTTGATAAAATTCGAAAATATTGTTAGTCCATAAGAATTTCGTCCACGGTACTGGCCTTTTAAATAAGTGTAGGGGAGTAATGTAGTAAACCGAACTTTTTTAAATTCCATGAAAATTTATATTAATTGTATTCTGTTAAAGCAGAATGATATACCAAAATCTACTCTATAATAGAGTGAATTCCTCAGTTTATTTCTTTACCTCAAACTATCCTTCTTTAATTTTTTAACCAATAATATTAGAGAAAGTTGTGCTCTTATTCGTTACAAACAGGACCCTTAGTTTTTAGTAAGAAAATACATTTACTCAAAAATGCGAAGACATTTTGTTAATTTTTATAGCAGTCTTTTAAATTAAATTTGCCACGTGAAACAACAAACATATTTACTTGTAAAACTGTTATAAGAATCAACAAAATGATTATGCATATGACCATTAAAGTTTATTTAAATAATATAATGGAAGTCTAATTTTCATTTAAACCTTAACAGTGTTCAAACTTTGGCTTTGTAATTTAAAGTTATTAGATTACTTAGATAACAAATTTTTTTATGGTAGTTGAGGATAAAATTAAAAAAAAAAAACAGTGATTTAATTATAATTTTAAAAATTGTAATATTACAAAATTGTATGTAACTAAAGTGGGTAATACATGGACTAATGAGTCATTTCAATTAAATTGTAGTTGAATATAAATTTCTTTGACAATCAATTGCTCTATTTAATTTGTGTTATGTTAATTATAATTGCAATTAATGAAATTTTTTTTCTTTGAACCCCAAAATACGTATTTTTTTTTATTCAAGTTTTCGACTTTCAAATTCAATATAAAAAAAAAAACGAAAATACATATTTTTAGGTTCAGTATGAACGCAGTATTAGCGATTTTGATAAAAACAGAGTTTTTGAAAATAAACTGAGTCGGTTTCGGTGTTTTAAAGTTATTAGTAACAATTTTAAGGAACACCTAAGATGTTCTTACAAATCGCTGAATTTTATAAAAAAAAATTACCTGATTTAATTGTCGGTTATATATTTTCCCACTGAAATATTAGCAAACAGAAAATTTAAATTCCTGTTAATTATTAGATGTATTATGCTACAACCTTCTGCAACTGTAATTCAGAAAAAATCAATTGAAATTCAGAAAACATCAATTGAAATTCAGTAAATATCAAAATTTATATTTTCCATCTGAAATTCAGAAATAATTTTAAATTTAGAAAATTATAATTTTAAATTTAGAAAATTATAATTTTAAATTTAGAAAATGTCATTTGGAATTCAGAAAATATCAACTAAAATTCAAAAAATATCATTTGAAATTCAGAAAATATAAATTATATTAAAATAAAATGTTTTCTGAATTTCAATTGATCTATTCTGAATTTCAAGTGATATTTTCTGAATTTCAATTCATATTTTCTGAATTACAATTGATGTGTTTTTGAATTTTAGGTTATGTTCTCTGACTTTTAAATGATATTCTGAATATCCATCAGATATTTTCTGAATTTTAAATATAAAAAATTATTTCCAATTGATATTTTCTGAATTTAAAATATATATTCTAAATTTCTATTGATATTATTCGAATTTCAAATGGAAATTCTGATTTTCACATTATATTTTCTAAATTACAATTGCAAAAGGTGTTGATGAAAACTATTTTGAGTTTTTGCTTGCTATTCAACAAATTGTATAATAGGTGGCCAAAAATTTGAAAAAATTAAGAATACAAATGAAGTTGTATTCTTTATCAGTATTGCAGAATAAAAATAAGTTTTATTCTTTACAAAGAAACCAAGATGGATTTTAATAAATTGCAAGTTTAAATTTAAAATTTATTTTTAATTTTGTGCAACAAACTGTATGCATTTATCCTACCAAAAGTTAAGTCAGTTTTTTTTAATTTATGTTTTATGGCACTTAATTGGCTATAATTTTGAAATTTATCCATGGATTTTCTTTAAATATATCTTGTTTTTTTTTTTTTTTAATTGAGTTTAAAACTCACAAAATTATACAATAGCGGTATTCACTCTTGATAGCATTTATGCAAGGGTTGCATTAATACTATGATTTTATGCTACAAAGCGTGAGCGTCTTTTTTTTTGTGTGTATTGTATGTTTACAACCCAAGCATTTCAATGTTGACAAAACAGCTAATTTCTAACGAAAATGTATTTTCTAGCGATTTTTAAATAGACTTTAGCGATTTTTTCAAATAAAAAAGGTTGACATTATTCTTCGTTCTCAGTGGATTTTTAACTCTGTTGTTATTTTGTGTGAATATCGTATTTTTCTTTTATTTAAGTTATGTTTTTTTGATAAAAATTTGTGTTAAAATCAGTTGTTTTTTTTACACGAAAATTCAATGTTTTTTTTTGTAAATATTTCTGTTCTTTTTTTGTTTTCCGGCAAAACTAAAAGATGTTAAGTATTGTAAATTTGAAAGGTTTGAAAGACTCAGAATATGCAATAGGTTTTCGTCTTGCATATAAATAAAAGTCTTGCATATTTTTATTTCATGTATTTTGTTGTTGTGGTCTTGCATACTCTTGTATTTATACAAGATCTGCAAGCTTTGAAAGGTCTGCAAGGGTAGTTTGCTACCAAGAGCGAATACCGCTAATTTGTTTTCAATTTCTTTGCCGATTTTTTAAAATTGTTTGCTTTTGCATTTTGTATTTATTTTATTTTTTTTAACATTTTGTTATTACACCTAATATACACAACCGATCAAAAAAAAAAATTGTTTGTAACATTTGTTACCCAATCCAAATAGTTTGCCAAAAAATACTAAATAAAATAGTTTGACTAAGTGTTACTTACTTCACATGTATTGCCTACTTAAGTTTCTTGAAGTGGGTAAAAAAATGAATTGTGATTTAAAATATATATATATATTAGGGCGGGTCGATTTATTTTTCGACAATTTCTCTATGATTTCCGTATTCTATGGGTTATTCCATGAAAATTTGCCAAAGAACCATACCTCTATCGTTAAAATCGAGTCCCCTACTTTTTGTTGGTAGATTTTTTCCCAAATTGACGTTCGTATGAAATATTACCTACACGTTCACATCCATAACTCAAAAACTATCGATCGGGTTTAATCGCCAATTTACAAAAAAAAAATCTCCAACATTGGTCCAACGGTTCAAAAGTTACGGGCATTTTTGTCCAAATTTTGGACCATTTTCCATTTTTTTCATGATTTTGTCCAAGAATATTACTTTCATGGCCATTTTTTTGGCTCAATTTTTTGACTTACGAAGCTTACGAACCTTACGTTACGACTGGACTGATTTCCGCTTTACATTATTGGCATATTTTTTCACAAGGTGCATACCCTGTGTTATGTTTGTTTATTTCTTTTTGTTTTTAGTTTCTTTATAGACTTCTTTATTTTTGTTTGTTATTTTTGTTTGTTTATAATATTCCAGTGTATGCTAGTTTTGTTTGAGCGTCATTTCAGTGAAGTGTTACTTGAAATAACTAACAAATAATCAAACTGTTTTGAAATTTAGAAAAGATTTAAAGGTAAGTGTAAAAACATTGCTAACTATTATAGTTAATAGTTATATTATTATTCTATGAAAAACATATTTAATTCTTTTAGTGACGGTTTAAAAAATGGATTCAGAGCCTGGTTCATCGCAAAATCCAACAGATACCCAACGCAGTAGTTTGCAACATTTGGTCTCTCATGATGTTTTTTCTTTTGGCGTGGCCTGTGAATTACCTGATATTAATCTGTCAACTAATCGAGATATATTGAAGTACTATTTTTTCTTGGCCGAACGTTCAAAAGCCCAAAGCAAAATGTTTTCGTATAAAAGATTTACTCCCCAAGTAGCAGACAGATTGTTAGAAATTTGGAATCAACTTAATATTGAACTTATACTCAAAGGTAGCATCATTAGAAAATTGAATAATTTGCTTGACGCATATAGTAATGCAGATAAACAACGAGTAAAACGCGCAACAGAATTCAAAAAATTCGTAGAATCAACAAACCAATTATTCAACATTGGAAAATGTAAATGCAACTTGAAAGAAAACGACTGCTAATGTGGATCTATCCCAGAAAACTTAAAAGATTTCATGCGCGATCAATATAATGACAGAATACAAACGATACCGGAACACGATAGTGGAAGTGAAGAGACGATACCAACGACTATACCAACAATCCCAGTGAGCAACGATCCTACATACGAACCACATTATGACGAAATGGAAGTTGATGTGAGAGGAGGTTCAGAATTAGTTCTACCACCACAAACATACACTCCCAGATACAATACTAAAAACTATGCAATGATGTGTGACAGATTTGGTGTGCATGATAGAATGGGATCAGCATTGGCAACAGCTCTGATGGAAGACCTGGGCGTAAAAGATGCTCATGACAATCTTGTCATCATGGATAAAAGTAAACTTCGTAGAGAAAGAGAAAAATGGAGACAAGACGCACTTCGTAAGCGGTATGATGGCTCGAATTTGATATCATTTTCATTCGACGGCAGGAAAAATGATGCTCTAACTGTAGAAAAAATTGATGAGAAGTTGCATCCAAGGACCTCATCTAGTTGTTTTGAGGGAACCAAAATCTCAACGGAAAGACATGTCCAATTGCTGGCTGCCACTGCTAAACGAGTTGCAGGAAAGAATGTAGAAGGCGCTATGGCGACGACATTAGAAAGCCGTACGAAAACACCCAGACTTGAAAGCAAACAAGACTTTCAGAAAAAATAATGTTTTTTTTCACATTTTGTCTTTTACTACACTCAAATTGAATATTTTTTTTTGATAATAGGTTGATAGATACTTTATTATCTCTTAATTTGAATTTTTGTAGAAAAATAAAATAAAAAGGGAAAAAAATCAAAAAGTTGGTTTTATGTGTTATTTTGTTTTAGCAATATCGCATGAATTAATCAACCGAATTCGATAAATTTGGGCTTAAACTCTTCGTTTTGAATTGTAAATTGAATTAAATAATGGATTGAGCCAAACAAATGGCCATGAAAGTAATATTCTTGGACAAAATCATGAAAAAAATGGAAAAATGGTCCAAAATTTGGACAAAAATGCCCGTAACTTTTGAACCGTTGGACCAATGTTGGAGATTTTTGTTTGTAAATTGATCAAAATGAGCTCACCTTTCCAACGCGCCTACTGGCGATTAAACCCGATCGATAGTTTTTGAGTTATGGATGTGAACGTGTAGGTAATATTTCATACGAACGTCAATTTGGGAAAAAATCTACCAACAAAAAGTAGGGGACTCGATTTTAACGATAGAGGTATGGTTCTTTGGCAAATTTTCATGGAATAACCCATAGAATACGGAAATCATAGGGAAATTGGTGAATTTTTTCACTCCCTACAAATCGACCCGCCCTAATATATATATATATAATTTTAGGAACCTTTTAATTCAACTCTTCAAACATTTATATACATAAAACATACGCTAACATATTTAATAATTTTTTAGATTTTAGTTATGGTAATTTACCTAATAAGTGATTGATTTTAATAATAAATTACAGTTAATATTTTTTTTTATACAAAAACATATGTATTACTAGTTGCGTTTCTTAATCATTGCAAAAAAAAAATATTATATTTAAACATTAGAGAGTAATAAAAATAATGTGTGTATTATGTTGAAAGTATTAAAAATGTCCAATTCCTAATCCCAATTACTATATACCAAAAAAAAAAATACTACTATTGTGTAAATAACACTTTATAACTACATAGTTTAAGATTTGAAAAAAAAGCAAAAAATAATTTACGTACTTGGGTTGTTTTTCTTAATTGAAAATATATATTCTTTTGTGTTTTTAATATAGAAAATATAGTTCAAAATAGTTTTTTTTTATTATTATTTTAATTTTATGTTTTTTCATATATTTTTTTTTAATAAATCTAGAGTTTTTTTTATGTTTTTAACAAACATTTTATATTAGCTATTTTAAACAAAAAATCTTTAAAATAAAACAAAACAAGAAAATACACACAAGTTGTTAAGTTACTAAAGTTTTCTTTTTTAAAAAGTTGTTCTAAATGAGTTTAAAATACATAATTCTATAATTCGTGTAAATACTATAAATGCTGCTTTTGTTAGACAATTTTGTAGTTATTAAAACTTAACAACTATGTTTTTTTAATATAGTAGTTTGAAAGAAAACATTTTAGCAAACAACTTCCGTAAAATAATGGTATTAATTACGTAGGTCCATTTATAATTTTTTTGGGTAACTAAACTTAAAAAAAGCTTGGTAGCTTTGAAATAAAAAAAATAAAAAAACTGAAACACAAACCAACTTTTTGTTCTGTTGTTCTTTTTTTTTTAATCGAAATTGTCATAATACTGTTATAAATTGGTTCTTTAATATAATAATATATAATATTTACAACTTTAATAATTCTAGGAAGTATTTTTAATAAACTTAGTTTAAAAATTTTAATTTAAATCCGTACTTTAGTTAGAAATTTGTATATTTTCTTTAGTTATCACTATTTATACCTATAAACTAATTTATTTTTTTCTTTATATTTTTTCCCCAAATAATTTTTCAATGATTTTGAAATAAACAGCGTAGTCGTGGTTTTGGTTTTATTACCTTTAAAGAACCGTGCAGTGTTGATAAAGTATTACAAGTACCAATACATACATTAGATGGTAAAAAGATTGACCCTAAACATGCTACACCCAAAAATAGACCACGTAATTCTAGTAAAACTAAGAAAATATTTGTTGGCGGTGTTGCCCAAGATACCTCGGCCGACGAAGTGAAAGCCTATTTTAATCAGTTTGGTACAGTAGGCGAAACTGTTATGTTAATGGATCAGCAAACAAAACGTCATCGTGGTTTTGGTTTTGTTACCTTTGATAATGAAGATGTTGTTGATCGTGTTTGTGAAATACACTTTCATACTATTAAAAATAAAAAGGTGGAATGTAAAAAAGCCCAACCCAAAGAAGCAGTAACACCAGCCGCTCAATTGCTGCAGAAACGTATTATGTTGGGTGCTTTAGCACCAGGACAATTATTGGGCGCTGCTCCGGGACAATTGTTGGGTACACGCACTGCAGCCGGTTTAACTACCATGAATCCTTTGGCTATGTTCCAAAATAATCAAGGTCAAATACAGTTTCATGCCACAACACAACATGCAGCCGCTGCTGCACAACAGGCAGCTTTGATTTCACAAAATCCTTTCCAAGTACAAAATGCTTCAGCAGCAGCTTTAGCTGCTAATCAAAGTGGTTTTGGTAAATTATTAACTACATATCCTCAAGCATTACATAGCGTTCGGTAAGTAGAATTATATACACATTTTTTTTAAACTAAATTTTTTAAAAAACACTTTAAATATTTAAGAATTCTTTTACAAAAATTAGATCAAAAAACAAGTAAATATTAACCAGGGATGGCAGTCAATACCGCTATCGATTCAAAACCCTTTCAACTGACTACCGTTATCCCTAAAATAAATTAACCGAAATAATTGAAATACTATTATCCGTAAAATACCGTTAACAAAATAACTAAAATACCATTATCGCATTATAGCGTTATCCTTAAAATACCGTTACCGAAATAATGTCACAAGATCAGAAAAAATAATCACTGTAAATATATATCGCACTTGATCAACAAGAGGGTATTAACTCAAAATTTTAAAATTTTCAGTAGAGTCAAAAAACTTTAATGGCCACATTTTAACAGAATTTAAAAATTCAAACATATCATAATAAGCAAATTCCATTTGAAAATATACATTGATTTTGTTTTAAATTTTACCACTCATTGCAAAAAAAATCAATTTTTTGAGTTAATACCATTTTTTTGAAATTTTATCGATTTAAATTTATAGAATAAAACAAATTTTATCAACAAAACAGTATCAACTCAAAATACAACCAAATATAAATAAAACAGTTTGATTATTTTTAACATAAATAAAGGCTCAAATCAAAATAATACATTTTTTATGAAAATATACGATACATTTCTATTTGAACTTTTGTATTAACTCGAAATAATACCTTTTTGTTGAAATAAAGGTAATCACTACATCAGGGGTGCCCAAGGCCTATGCGCTTGGTACTCAATTGTTTTTGTAAAAACACTTAGCTATAGGCTGTGTGTTTTAATACACATAGCAATACGAAATACACAAACAACTTTGTCTTATTAGTTTTTTTGTCGTTCTTCACTGTATACACGCAAGCGCAAAGCAACAACACTTTCGTATGCTTTGCTGGTAAACATTGAAATATTTTTTTCTTTTTTCTTTGTATGTATTGGTTTTTACAACAAAAAATATTGAATAAAAATTAGTTTTTCTTTAAATGTATTGGTGTTTGCTCTTCCATAAGGAACTCTTGGGCACTCCTGCACTACATTATCATGAAAATGGTATCAAAAGTGGTTTTCGAGATGAAAGAGTAATCGGAATACGTTGAAATTTTTACAATTGATACATATTGATGTTGTTAGTTGATTTCTTGAAAAAGTAATATTTTAAAAATTTTGAGTTAATACCCTCTTGTTGATCAAGTGCGATATGTATATTTTAAAAAATTTACATCATAAACTAGACAGTCATTAGAATTTGGGCATAATGAGGCTAAAAGTATCGGTGTGCATTGAATAACTAAAATAACGTTACCCCTAAACTACCGTTACCGAAATAAGTAAAATACCGTTAACGCTAAAAACCAATTATCGAAATAACAAAAATCTCGTTACCCCTATAATACCTTTACCGAAATAAGTAAAATACCGTTAACGCTAAAAACCCATTATCGAAATAACTAAAATCTCGTTACCCCTAAAATACCGCTACCGAAATAAAAGAAAATAGCGTACCCTTACCGATACCCTCATCGAATCGGTTACCATCCATGATATTAACTCATTAAAGACACGGTCCGCTGGACATTTTTCAACCAAAATTTTGCAGATATATAGAAATTATTGTACTTTCTTTGCCTTACAGCGGCTTCGTAAAAATATTATCCTAAATCCTAGACGGTTGAAGATATTTTAAAAATTTAAATTTTGATAAATTTTGTGAACCAAATTTATTCAAAAAAATATATATAAAAAATAAATTTATTTTAAGTTATCCGATGTTTATATTTATATGTATATATATTTTTTTTACAATTAAATATGGTTTTTAACCATTTATTTAAATTCCCATATGGCAATCCTGACAATATGTGTGTTGTTTGCATAGTTTTTACTATTTTTTTTTCATTTTCTTAAATTTGTTTTTGACGGTAAATTTACAATTTTTTTTAATTCAGTTGATTCTTTTTACTGCTTTCGATACCATTTTTTTACATTCCATTTGAAAAAAAAGTTATTTTTTGACAATTCTTTCATACTTAAGTTTACTATTTTACTAAAACTGTAAACAATCAGACACATTTTTTGAGTTAAAACGCTGTTAAAAATAATAAATAAAATGTTATAAAAACATTAAAACCTAAATTTATTTCACCCAGTGCAAACCCACCCTTTGTTCTATATTTAGTAGTACATATATTAATTTATCGAAATTTATGTTCCTTTTGAAAGCTGCAAACTCTAAGCTTTTGAAATTTTAAAATTTCGTATACAAATTAAGTAAGAACTTCACCCATTATCAACTCGAAATAATTGTATGTATGGTTTTGAACTTGCTAACAATTTTAAATAAAACTATAAATACTTATAATCAAGGCTAATTTGAAATTTTTCTTAAAAACACCTCAAATTGTGAGGGGTTCCTTCCAAAATTAACTGGTTTTCAAAAGATATTCGTCGGCTTGTAAAAAAAAATTTCAGTGAAAACATTCAGGTTTTTTCTTTAGAAAAAACCTGAAAAATTGTCGTACAAGGAAATTCCCCAAACTCTTACACGGCAATTTGGAATGAAACTCGGATATGCGAATCCAAATTCTAGGATATTTTTTTGGTACTTTTTTTGTTTGTCAGTACTTGTTAAAGCGTCATATCAGAAAAAGAAACAAGTAATATTATTAAATTTCGCTTTACCGATTTTGTTATACTCTACGCAGCTTTTATATAACAAAAATGGGTTATAATTTGGGTACTCCCAGAACGTAATACCTAGAAATTTCGCCGACTTTTTACTTCCCGATTCCCGTGAATTTTTTGTCGGACTTACCGGAAATTACAAAAATACTAAAGCAAAAATATTTGATAAACTAAAACCCATAAAAATCAAAAAAAATCAAAAAGTTCTAAAAATGTATACACTTTTGACCTATTTATGGTAAATTTTGTTAAAATTTAAAAGTCAATCTAGACTTTTCTGGAATTGAAATTTTAAAATTTATAATTATAGTTAAACTCTGGTTATTTTTAGAAAAGTTTCTCGCCCTTAATATGATAAATTATGAAAATATTTTCTAATTACGCATTTGGAATAATTAAAAAAAAAAAAAAAAAAAATATATAAAGAAAAATAATTTTGATACAGTGATAACACGAATGTTGAAAAAGTAAAAAAAAAAAATTATATTCGGACCTACTGCTTCTCTCAACATAACCAAAGTTTAGGGCTTAACCATAAATGTAAATGTCAAATGCATACGAATGTACTGAAAATGACAGCTAAAACAACTATAATTTCAATTAAAAAGTCGACGAAGGTAATTATCGTTAAAATAACTAAAAGTTTAGTTATTTCAACTGTTGAAAAACGACTTACAAATCGTCGGCTTGACTGCAACAAGTGCTATGTGTTTTTTATGTGCGTTTTTCAGGAGAGCGAAAAACTGATTTATATTATGCTTTTAAGATATTTTATTAGCATTATATGCCGTAATGATTCGCTACCTTTTTTTTACTAAAATACTGCATTAAACGAAATCCGCATTAAATCTATGTTACAGAGCAGTGCGCTAAATGCTGCAATAAAAAAAATTAAAACAACGCATAGCACTACTTGCAGGCTAGCCAACAAAATGCAGTAAAAATAACTGACATTTGTTTTACTATTGTTTTTTAACAGTTATTTTTTCGGTATGTATTTTAAATAATTTTTGTTGATAAAAATTTGTTTTTTCATTTACAATAAAAATTTATATTTCTTACAATCTACTTAATATACAAAGTCAAAATTCCAAATGGTACTAAAGTTATGACGTTTCGATGCATTGGAGATGCAATGATATTTTCTAATATTTATTTGCAAACTATGAACATATCAATAATAACAAATATACACTAAACGAGAATTTTTTAAATACTCGACATAATCTTCGTTTTTTAAATAACTAACAAAAAATAACTGTTTACTGCAAAATTACTCTTTTGGTAGTTGTTTATTAAAATACTAAACTAACTACTTCAAACGAATGTTACACAAATACAGTATTTTTCTTCAGTTTTTTTTTTTTAATAACTGTCATAATAGGTGTTTTGTATTACTTCATAGAAAAACAACAGTTATTGCAGTTACAAAACAACAACAATAA
This sequence comes from Delia radicum, assembly GCA_021234595.1. NCBI lineage: Eukaryota > Metazoa > Arthropoda > Insecta > Diptera > Anthomyiidae > Delia > Delia radicum. The sequence goes on from CM037851.1 coordinate 100,943,030, forward strand.
TTACTTATTACTACGCAAACAACTGTCGTGTATTAACTATTTTGAGTGCATTATCGCTTATAACTTTTTAACTGCTTTACCGATTTAACAGAATAATGTTAACGCATATATAAGAATTGTAATAGTGTTTTGTTGGAACATTGCGGCCAGAAAATGTATTTGGTCTGTATTCGGTGTTCAGCAACAAACTGTTCGGCCAAATTGGAAAAAGTTTGGCGGCCAAAAAGTTAACTTTTCAACTTAACTTCGGCTTTTCCTAAAACACTTGGCTCAACAAAAAATTTTCCAATATTAAAATTTGACAACACTGCCTTTAAATACTTAAAATAGTTAAACAAATGTTGTGTTTATCCGAACTGTCAGATCGAATACTAAATTTTAATATTTACAGGATATTAAAAAATTGCTTAATTTGAATTAAATTTTCTGTCTCTCTTTTACAGTTATTCACCTTATCCTATACCCGCCACAGCAGCAGCCGCTAATGCATTTGCTCAAGCTCAACAACAACAGCAACAACAAGTTGCCAATGCACATGCCCATCATCAACACCAACAACAACAAAATGCTGTTGCCGCAGCCCAACAACAACATACAGCTGCTCAAAATTCTGCAGTAGCAGCGGCAGCAACACAAGCTCATAATGCAGCAGCATTAGCAGCTGCTGGTACAACACCTGCCAATGGTGGTCATGGAGCAGGAGCTGTAACAAATCCTTTAGCTGCCGCTGCTGCACAACAAGCAGCATTAGTAGCATCGAATCCCCTAAATGCCGCTACAAATCCATATCAAAGTTATGCCTTAGCAAATGTGGATATGTCAAGTTTTCAAGGTGTAGATTGGAGTTCAGTGTATGGTATGGGAATGTATGTTTAAGTTTAAACCCAACAAAAATACAGCTAAACTCGACTATTCTTCCTTCACAACACAACAAAAAATACTCTGTTTCTAACAAAAAAAAAAAATGAAAACCTACCAAGCCTTAAATGAACAACAAGAAAAACAATTTAAATTGTTGCATGATTTCCGTTTTCGTAAAACGGTTTTTTTTAAGGTATTTGAAATTGTTGAATGTTTATTACTACTATATGTTCTCCTTCTTAA